>CP139505.1:437530350-438130350 GCA_021014915.2 Artemisia tridentata subsp. tridentata | reverse complement strand
AGGTGACGGCGTCACACTCCATAACGTGACGCCGTCAGATCTGAAAGTCTATATATAGTTTTGCAATTTTTAGTCATTATTGTGGAACTTTGTGTGTAACCTTTTGGGAGGAAACCCTAATACGATTTTAGCAGCTTTTTCAAGGTTTTTTACCTTGAGATCTTCCATGTTACATTGAAGATAAGTTATCAATTAATCATTCAATATGTCTATGTGTTGTTTGATTCTATCTTGTTCTTGTCTTTTGTTTAACATGCTAGGCTAGGTTTTCTTTGTGTTTGCTTAGATCTAATGAAACCTAACTATTGATTATTAGTTATTAGTGTGTTATTAATTGTATTGGATGATTGTTCATCGATGTTAGGCTTAAGAAAACTGGCTAACTTCCTATACGGTAACTTGCTTGAACGTCTTAAGAAACATGAACCAATGCGTACTAAGGTTTTTATGGTTGTATTTAATGCATGAGCGAATTCTAGTGATCCCATGTTAGGAGCTTCTTAGCCGGCTCGACATAGGAGTGAAGTAGGAGCTTGTAGAGTTGGGGAAGTACGTACGCCACCCCACGATTGGTATTAAGGAATACACCCGTCATCCACGCAATTAATACACACTAATCAACCGGTAAAAGATAGTTAGGGAGTAAGGAAATCTAAGTAAACACATTTCTCTCTATATAAGTTCCACCACACCTTTTCATTTTCAGTTATTTTATTTTATTTGCAATAGTAGTTATTTGGGTTAGTTGACTAGCAACTAATTCCGCCCACTCCTACAAACCCGAGATTTTACTTGCTTTCATAAAATATAAAAATACAAAAAGAATCTTCCTTCACCCTTAGACCTAATTAGAGTAGTTTTTTCATACTTAACGAACACTATTCCCTGTGGAGAACGATCAATCCCCCGTACTTACCACTACACTATACTACATCGGTCAGGTACACTGCCTGGTGGGGTTGTAAGCCTCTTGAGATCCCTCGAGAGGTAAAACCTGTTGTAAGGTCGCAAAACCACGCATCAAGTTTTTGGCGCCGCTGCCGGGGAATAGTTATTGTTTAGGTTGAATTTTTATTTTATTAGGTCTACTCACTAGATTCCTTTCTAGTGAGATTTTTATTTTATTTTTTTTCTAGGATTTCTTGTAATCTATCTTTTTCTTTGTGCCCTTTGTTTGTAAAACCATTTTCATTTGTCACTATGATGGATGAAATTCCATTTAGATCATTGTCAATAGGGGAACAATTATATTTCACCAATAGATTTGTTTCCTAGCATTAAAATACTGACAGAAAGTTTTAAAGTCGAAAGTAAAAATGCAGAAAATAAAATAAGATATGACATGACCAGTGCAAGCGATGCGTCACATCTCAGGATGGAGATGCGCCGCATCTTCTGCAGGCCTGACTGACTCGACACAGAACAGAATGTAAAATTTTTCCGGTTTGTCTCCCGGTTAGCACTTGTCTTTATTCCAGAGTCTTCAAGTTAGACTCACGTTCAGCTCTTTATTTTGTTCTAGTTACGTGCCATCCTTCTTCTTTCATCCGAAAGATGTTCCCGTATAGCTCCGCAACATTTTCTTCCGTTCGACTTAATCTAATATATTTTTTGGTCTTCGTCGCAACATATTCCTCATCAGGTCCCAAAGAGTATTTGATGACTTTAAATTTTTCAGAAATTATCATGGGTGGTTCATTATAAGGGATCCCAAGTAGTTGACACTTTCTCTTGATGAATTCTTCGTCGTCTTTATCAACAAACTTAAAATAAGGATCCTTAATCAAATAATCATCAAGTTCATCAATTAATGACTCATTGTTATTATCATCTTGAATCGCCTCCCACTCTCTTTCCAATTCCCATTGTAAGCGTCGACTAAGCTTTGTGTAATCATCAAATTGTTCATGCACCCATTCCCAGAAAGTAGTGTTCGATGCTCCCTTAAGTTCTTTTAAGTAGTTGATTCTACCTTTTTCTTGCAAAGCCTCTGCTTTACGTGGGCAGTCTTCAACTTTTTCATACCAATCATCGTCTTCAAAGTATACATCGTTTCCAACCCGTTTCATTCCAATTATACTTCCCCCATTACAGGTTCCATCATTCTTATAATCACAGGTCGGCCATACACTACTCCCATCCTTGAAACAGAAAGGTGTACAAGTGTGATTAATATGCTCAAATTCCCATGGTTTATCCCAAACCCATGGTATTTGGTCATTCCATTCGTAGTACCAGGTGTTTTTGAACTCATCATAGGTTTTGAACCCCGGTAGATCTCCAGTTAGCACATCAGCGTCGACTTGAAGAAGGTAATTAAATTCTTTGAATTGTTTGCACAAAGGTGTCTCATAATTGAACAAATCAATGTCTATGCTGAATAATTCTTCAATGCCCTCATTGATTGTTGAATCATTAAGTGATGACCCATAGTCGCTCTCTACTTCTTCATCTTCCCCTCTCATCCAATATACCCATAACGCATCTTTAGTAGCTCGATCCATGCTCTTATGGTTATTGAACTTACTAGCCAACCAATCTGAAAAATCAACATTGTTAGGATCGTGGTCAACGTCAAAGCAAGCTTTACCAATCATTTTCCTCCTTATCTCCATGAACTCCTTAAATTGTTCCCTAAAACTCCATGTCAACCATGAGGTCACAATCCGTTTGATTTCATTCACAGGAGCAAATTTAGGATTACCGTATTTAAGTTCAAGCCATTCTTCGAGGGAGATGTCCATCAACCTTACCAACCTGCCATGAAATAGTATCTCCGACACAGCATAAATTCTTTCATCGTCCAGATAGTTCTCATTTAATCCCCAGTACTGTTCGGAATAAGGCATGTAAGAGATTTGTATAGGTTGGGTATTGCCTCCACCACAGCTTTTATTGCTTGAGTTCATGTATTCAATTTGGAATTTCCCGTCATTCTCTTCGATAGTAGTCCAAGTCAATCCTTTAGATTCAATGATGGGCCATAAGAGTAGCAATTCATCTTCAGTGTAGCTCATTAGTAAATCATAAGAGAATATCCCATCTTCAACATTGCATAAGCGTTTGAATTCCTTATAAGTAGCTTCAAGAGGGGTCTCCCAAGAAAATAAATCGGCATCAATCATGAGCACATTGAAGTTGACATCATCAAAAACTTTCACTTCGAATGAATCCGAAAGCAAGAGTTCCTTAGCAAGATATCCGTTCACTGACATGTCTTCCATAGCAAAACCTGTCATCATAGGTAAAATCGTAAGTAGGATTTGTTCGCTAGAAGAGAGATCAATGAATTTAGAAACGGATATAAGAATAACTGATATCTGCAGAAGATGCGCCGTATCCAAAAAGTTGGATACGCCGTATCTTATAATCGTTAAAATTTAATCAGACGTTTATTCAGAAAGTAGATACGCCGCTTAGAATTAAGAATGCGCCGTATCAATTTTAATTAATCAAAAATCTATTATACTTATTAAAATTAAATGCGTCGTATTAACAAAAGTTAATGCGCCGTATTTTCGTTACGTTTCAAAATACAAGATTTTTGATTCAGTAAGATGCGCCGTATCGATAAAAATCGATGCGTCGTATCTGTTTAATAATTCGAAAACTGTTTTTAATTAAAATAATAAATACGCCGTATCTGTCGAAACAGATGCGCCGTATGGCGTTATCGTTTAGAATTTTTTTTTATTAAAAACAGGATACGCCGTATCTTGGGGAAAGATGCGTCGTATCGAATTTATTAAACGCGTTGTATTTTATAAAAAGTGAACGCAATACGCCGTATCTATGAAAATAGATGCGCCGTATCGTTTGAGTTAGCACAGTACAACGATAGCAGTATGCAGAAAAACAGAAAAATAAAAACAAAAATAAACACAAACGAAAAGCAACAAAAATAAAAGAAAACAAATAACACACAAAACAGAAAATATGCAAATAATACAATGAATGCAATTTAACTAATATATAACAGAGTTAGCGGTTAGAATTAGAAAAAATTAAAACCTAATTAAAATACTAATCAAATTAACAGATAATAACAATTCACTCCACGGCAACGGCGCCAAAAACTTGGTGTGCGTGCGTTTATTGCTCTAATTTATACCCACGGTATGTCGTTGTGGTTTTAGCAGTATTCAAGTTTTAAATTTATATTTAGCCGACTTATCAATAAAACACACACTTTAACGAGCAGTGTACCCGGTCAGTATGCATATAATGGTAAGTAGAGTGTCGATCACTAAGAGTGGAACGTATTATCTAGTTATTCTAATCAGTATTTTAATATCTTAAGTTAGCTATACAACCTAATCTAACGCAAGGGGGTTCAGCCTGAGAGACTGGCACGGTTTGGTTATGATTAAATAATAAACTAAACTAATAGGCACGAATCAGCGAATAGCACACACGTACACAGATAGATACTTGAGACAATAAGAAGACCTGTCCTGATAATTAAGTAGCTTGTCACTTGTTTTATTGCTAGTTTTATATGAAGTGTATGTAATTAACCCTTTCTCGTTGGCTCTAATCTTATCGGCGAGTAAACCCTTAATGATTACTTATGTCTATCCTGCTTATCTTTCATCCTACTTTTCTACAGATGATAGAATGCATAGGCGATAAAATAAATAGGCGAGGACAGAGGCATAGCGACCCGATCAATGCTCAGCTAGACACAGAGGTTATCAATGCACTAATAAAAGTCACCAAAGACATCAACATATAAACTTTAATTAATGGGAAAGCAATTTTAAGGGGAGTTGAAGTGCATGATTAAATCAATGACACAAGCCCATTAATCCTGATGAATTAAAGTGTACTAATACAATAAAACAAAACTACTTAATGAATTGAATACATGCAGGACCTTCTTACAGCTCTTGTATCTTCGTTCAAGGTGTGTCTTGTGTTGCTACTTCGTCTGACTTCGTCCTAGGGTTTCTGTACTCTGTATATCGCACGTACCAAAGTCTTGGAATTCGTCTGGCCTTGGGGTATTTATAGTTTCTGTCTGAGGGTTAGATGCGGCGCATTGAATAAGTAGATGCGGCGCATTGACTTAACTTCGCGCGGGGTCCAAGATTAATATATTCAGGAATATTCGTACACCGCCAGAAGATTCGGCGTAACTCCATTCTTGTATGCGGCGCATGTCCTTTGCCATCTTGGATTATAACTTATGAAATCTTAATAGTGATGCGCCGTATGTAAGAAGTAGGATGCGGCGTATCTTGAGCAGAATGATCTTGATCTTGTACATTTCAGTAGACTCTTAACATCTTGCTTGTTTTGCTCCATAATTAGTCCAAAATCGCCAAGTTTCACATAGTACTTGTTTTTACCTGAGAATTACAAAAGTAAACGATTAAGTATCAATTCTCATAAATAATATAATAAAACAAGTCAAATAAATAGGATAAATGATGATAATAAAATGTACTTATTTGAGTTCATCACTAGACCTCCTTAATATTTGGTAAGTGTATCTTAATTAAAATTTGGTTTCCTAATTCCCCTAAAATACCTAATTTTGGCCGCCCCTTTTTAATTACATATATATTTTTATTTTATTTTATTAAATTTAATTATTACACTTAAAACCTTGTACTCTTGATATTTTATAAAAACCCTATACCGAATTTAACACCTTACGCGATAAACTTTCGTTTTTACGACAACCCGAAAAAATATCATTTTCAAAGTAAAGTTTCCAAAAATAGAAATTTCACACTTAATATTAATATAACCAATAAAAATAACCTCCACGTAACCTACTAACGCTCAAATATTTGAACGGAGACTTGTTACGCAAAATCACAAAACACCAAAATTACACAAGTTATTTCTACACCACCAAGGCGATCAAAATGAACTTTTCCCAAAATTTAACACTACTCAACATGACGAAAATCTCACACCAAGGGATTTAGTGCTAACACACGTACTTATTACCCATATACCGCATATATACCACATATACCACATATAAGCACATAGTACACACCACATAAAAGTTAAATAGGTTGAGACTATTAGTCAAACTAACCTGCTAAAATCACGGTTGTTACATTACAAAAACATGAAAGAGCAAAATGATCATTTGAAGTCTCAGCTGGAAAGTCAAAAAGGGAAGGGTGAGAAAACTAAGTTTTCAAAACCGTCAAATTTGGACAAACCGGTTGCTAAAACAAAAATGTCAATTTCTCAAATGGTTCCAAAAGTTGATGTGAAAAATGATTTGACTAAACTAGTCACTCCAACACCCTTGCCTAAGCAAAATGAAAAAAATACAAAGTGTTGATAAGGGGAAAGCAGTTGTCGACACACCGAATGTGATAGCACCTGGCCTTTATAGGATAAGTACCACTACTGCGTCTACCTTTACATCTTAAACATATAGGGCGATAGACAAGAGCATTAAAGATAATCCGAAAGAGTCTAGGAATGCTAAAACAAATTCAAAGGACAACAAGATGAATCCTAATGTGTGTGCCTTACCTTCTACAGGAGTAGAAAGTACCTCTAGGAGCAGCAGACTACAGCCTAGGAGCAATATAAGGAATAATAGAGTCTCGACTGTCTCTGCGAGTAAATGCAAGAATAATACAGAAGAAGTAGAAGAACATCATAGGAATTTATCGCTTTCTAATAAGAAACATATGTCATCTGGATGTAATGTTAAGAGTACTGTTTCTAGTGCATGTAATGACTCTGTTTGTTTAATGTGCAAGAAATCGTTATCTAAAAATGCTTGTGATGATATTGTTTCTAATAATGTGAATGTGAATGCTATGCCTGAACAGAAAGATATTCCTCCAAGAACTAGTGCTAGGTCTAGATATGTTAAAAGACTTATTGCAGCATCTAGGTCAACCACTAGTAGCATCTTGCCTAGGAACTATCTTAAGCTTAAGAATGGCAAATTAAAATTTGTTCCAAAAGAACAAATCGAAACCTTCTATGAGTGTGATTCGGATATTACCCCTAACCTCATGCTACCAAACGTTAAACGGTTTTCAAATGCAAAATCTTATGTTCTTGGCAGGTTATTGAAATATGTCTTTTGATCATCGACTCGGGTTGCTCCAAGCACATGACCGGGAATCTGAAGCTGCTGATCAACTTTGTATGGAAGTTCATGGGAACTGTTTGCTTTGGAAATGATTATGTAGCAGCTATTCTGGGTTATGGAGATCTTCAGTTTGGGAACTACTTAATCACTCGGGTTTACTATGTCGAAGGATTGGGACACAATTTGTTTTCAGTCGGGCAGTTTTGCGATGCAGATTTAGAGGTTTCATTTAGGAGAAATACTTTCTTCATTAGGAATTTGGTTGGAGATGATCTCTTAACTGGGAATCATGGCACCAACTTATATGCTATCGACATAAACCAAATGGCCTCTTCATCACCAATTTGTCTTATGACAAGAGCATGCGAAACAAAGTCCTGGTTGTGGCATCGAAGATTATCCCATCTCAACTTTGACACCATCACCAAGTTAGCCAAAGACAACATCGTCAATGGTCTCCTAAAGTTCAAATACACCAAAGATCACTTATGTCCATCCTGCGAACAAGGAAAAAGCAAAAGGGCAAAATATAAACCTAAAACCGTACCCAGTTCGGTTGATAAGTTACATTTGTTGCACATGGACTTATGTGGCCCAATAAGAGTTGAAAGTATCAATGGGAAGAAGTATATTCTTGTTATCGTCGATGATTATTCAAGATATACATGGGTAAAGTTTCTGAGGTCAAAAGATGAAGCACCAGGCATCATCATCACCCTTCTGGAGCAAATTCAAGTCCTACTTCAAGCTCCAGTAAGGATTGTAAGAACCGAAAATGGCACAGAATTCACAAACTTGGAGTAAAAACCTACTTTGAAGATGCTGGTATCACACATCAGACATCTGCTTTTAGAACTCCACAGCAAAATGGGGTAGTTGAAAGAAGAAATAGAACTCTTGTGAAAGCTGCTTGCACGATGCTGATTTATTCTAGTGCACCGTTATTCTTATGGGCAGATGCTGTTGCCACTGCTTGTTTCACTCAGAACCGTTCCCTAATCCATCCAAGATTCAACAAAACCCAATATGAGCTAGTGAATCATTCATATAAAGTTGTGCATCATTACAAGTTACACCCAACTTTGTAGAATACTCTATGCAATTAGTTAAGCAATTACACACAAGTATATGTTTTCAATTGATTAGATTTTATTTACTTTTGAATTTACGTAAGAATTGGATTGACAACCCTTTTCATAAAAATTTGTTATACTAAATACAAAATACTTAATCCCTTGGGACGATCTCGACTTACCCACCTTTACTATTACGGACGAGTATACTTGCTCGTATGTGCTAAATAAAGAATTGGATAAATCGTGTTTATAAATTTTAAACCTTGCACACCCGTAGCACATCATGGGGCGACGTGGGATTAGATACTAAAATACATTGTAATATAAATGGACTAGCTTATCGAACTAACTATTACCCGTTGCATTATTACAAGACTCGATGACTAAATAATGATCGTCACTTCTATTCCTAACAATCTCCCCCTAAGGGGCGATCATTGAGATCTCTCTTTGATTCCATTGATGATCAACACTTCTAATGCTAACAATCTCCCCATAAGGGGTGATCATTGAGATCTCTCATTGAAATCTTGACCTTTGATATTTGAAGCTTGTTGTCTTGAACATTGTGCCTTGTTGTGTAACAGTTGTGCTAGATCCTTTGTTCTTTCATGCTTTGTGATCTTTTTTGAAATCTCTTTATCTTTCTTGCCTTTGATCAACATCTTCAAATACTGTCTTGATGTCTTCTCCAACATGCTCATACTTCTTATTAAAGCTTTGATCTTCATACTAATGTAGTCCTCATTTATTTCTTTATTCTTGACACTCTTGTTCAGCTCTTGAATTTGGTGTTACTCTGTCTTTTTCTTGATTTATTTGTCTTGAACGTTCTTAATTTGATATTTGAGGATATTAGTATGAGCATGCGGAGTTGAAGATGATGATTAATGAAATGATGGTGTACAGTCTTTCTCTAAGGGATTGTCATCAGTACTGCATAAATAATGTTAGTTGAAAATACCAATCAATCACGATGGACTTTTCTAAGAGAATAGACCCTTACGATTGTTTTACTGATAAATGTCTTGATTCCATTCACCTTGGTCGGGCACATCAGCCGTCCGAATCCTGTTAGGGACAATTATCAATACTATGGATAAAATACAAGTAAAGACTCACGTATTATGGACTCGATTCGTGAAAGGAATCTCCTTGGCAGGATTTCTAGCACTTACAGGCTAAGACTTCGAGAGAATTAACAGCATAGTGTGAGAGTCCTCTTTAATCCTTACAAAGGTTGTTCCTGAATTGGATACCCTCAAGAAGGCCTACACGGATATACCGAAGTATACGAACAATTCCGGAGAGCCGCTGTATACCAAAGTATCGCTTCACGACTGTTGACCATTTGAAGCACATAACCTTTATGATGTATGTGGCAAGATCCGAAGATCTCATAAAACACTCTTACAACTTGTGTTCTTTTTGGCGAACACATGTGTATATTATAGAAGTGTATCCTAAGAGATCTTTTGATTAATTTCATGTCTCTAGACTCGATTACGTGCGTTTTGTTTTAGTAGTCGGAGGCATGGAGCTGATTGCCACCTTTTCAATACCAACACATCTCGAAGTGAGAGGTCGATAGATTATGCAAGGTTCTCCGTGGGAAATTGAAACAAATATCTTTTAAGAGATACCTGAGTGGCTAGGAGGGGTTGTGCAGCGCGTCACTCGGTCCATGACGTCTTGTCTTCAATACCGGTATCATCTTTGTGATAACCAATAGCAGATGTATCTGGTTTCTACCCTAAGTTTTCATGGAGGGCTATTTCTTTTCACCCTTTTATAAACTTTTCTTTTTAATTCTTCAACCCCTTCTTTCTCCTTTCATCACTTTACTCCTTTTTTTTCCAATCATACCTAAGGACTTCTAATTCTAATATATTGGAATTGTCCTTGGGTAGATCCCTCCGGATCTGGCGGATCATCGGACATAAACCTAACTATAATCACCTTATTACACCATGATTATCCTAGGTTGATTTATCACATGCCATAAAACATTTTTTGAAAATCTCTCAAATTGTTTATAATTGTAAAACATATTTTGTTAACACTTCGAGAGTTTTGCATTTTCTGAAATACTCCTGCTTCACATGTGCTAATAAGTTTTAAGATAGATTTACACATGTTAGGAAGAGTTCGCACTTTTAAATTGATATATTTTCAGGGAACAAGACCGATTCGAGACACGCTTACATCACTAGTTACACTAGCTTGAAATTATTACCCGCCCTGGTCATATTCAAAGAGAATCTCTTAAAACAGTACATTCTACTCAGACAATTCCTATTTGAGACACGTTTACGTCACTGGTTGGATCAACTTGAAATCCTTACCCATCCAGGACAAGTCCTTTCGATTACTGACAGTTAAGTTTTGTCAATTCATTGGTTAAGACTGAGTCGAGTTCTTTCGAGAATCAACAACGATCTTTAAACATTTTGATCACCTCTTCTCCCCCTCAAGAATAGCATATCGTGATATTTTTGATATCAACTGATTAAAAGAAAATCTTTTGGAGAGAGTGACAGATTTGTTTTGCATGAAATCAGAACATTTTCGATTTTTATATTCCCCCTTAGCGAAAGCATATTTCAAACAGAAATTTTAAAATCAATTAAGGGTTTGGATGGAGTTATCTTGAGGACTTTATGAAAGATTTGAAAACTCTATTGAAAAGGCTTGAAAAGGTGCTCACGATGATAGAGAAGATTTTGAAAACTTTTGAAGATATTTTAGAAATATTGTCTTCAATTGTTTGAGGATAAGTGTGTGAAAAAGATATTGGTTTTGCACAACTCTTTCCTTCATTTGAAGTTCGGTTTTGTAAGCTGAAATACTTACAAGCCATCAGATTAAGCTCGGGTATCATACTGAAGAATACGAAAGCCATCATGTTTTTAGGATAAGTGCTCGAAAAAAAATATATTTAAAAACTTTTTGTTTTGATTAAGCACTTTTCTTTGTTTGAAGCGCGGTTCCTAAACTAATGTGTCCAGAAGCCATTACGTTAAGCTCTGGTCCGAAACTGAGTTGTTCCAAAGCCATTATGAAGAAAATTTTGAGAAACGACATGTTTTGAAAATAATTTAGAGAACTCTCGCTCAAGCATCTGTGCATGTCCGTATCATCGTTGAATGACATTTCTAGAAATGTACAGAATATCGATTATACGGGAGACATGTCGTGAGAAGAATATTTTTGGATTTTTTCATTTTAAAATTGTTTTTGTATTTTTGAAATTTTATATTTTTGTATTTTATTTTTGTTTGTTTTTCAAATTTTGTATTTTTTTTTTCAAAAAAATATTCACAAAGAAGAATTAAGTTTGAACAAGTAAAAGTGGAGTTAAGAGTGGAATTAGACAAGGATTTTCACATGCGATGTTGGCATGAAGATCTTCTTTTCCACATCGGGTGTATGAACCCTCAACACTTTCACAAGTACCTGCATCCACAGAAGAAGAATTTCCACAAATAACAGTGTTAGAAGTACATGTTTCCTCACATTGCGGGTGCTCACTATCAACGGTTGTAGTGATTTCTACATCCTTATCCTGATGATTTTCACTATTATTTGTCTTGGTGCAACTATCAAGAATCTTCCCTGTGGGAATCCATCTAAGACCAACTGTGTTAAAAGCTTTTCCCTTGGGAATCCACCTAAGGTAAGATCTAGGAGTTGTTTTCTTTTCAGATGCAGCGGAAGTCTCATATTGAGAAAAACTACTTCCTATAGAGATCCACCTATTAGGTTTCTTAGCCTCTTGCTTCTTATCAGATGCAGCGGAAGTCTCATATTGAGAAGCAGGAGTTGTTTTCTTTTCAGATGCAGCGGAAGTCTCATATTGAAAAAAGTACTTCCTATAGAGATCCACCTATTAGGTTTCTTAGCCTCTTGCTTCTTATCAACGGGTTTGTTTCGATTTGGTGTCTTAGTCGATTGTACCTTAGTACGTGATCTTTCTTTCTTGATAAATTTTGCAACACATGTATCATGATTAGCTGAAAAGACACATTTTTGACATGTAGGACAGACAAATTCGACATTTTTGTTTAAAACGGCAACCTTAAATTTGTTACTACAGTCATTTGGAAATTACTTTTTGTAGGAAAAGACTCAAGATTTCTAGTGTTGTATTCTACGTGCATAGCATTTTCTTTTGCGCAACTACTCTTAGATGCAGGCCAATCCCTAGTCTTTGATGAAGCGAAAAGTGTACCGCTTTTAGGGGGTCATTTAAGCCCTAAATCGTATTTATTTGATCAAATATTGCCCTAAATCGTTCCTTTTGTCATTTTAGGTACTTTGGAGAAGAAATCTGGAAAAGGAAGCATTTTGGACGTTTTTGGAGCATAAAAGTGAAGAAAACGGCAAAGTCTCAAAATTGTGTTGGAATGTACCATTGACGGCGTCAGGATTTACTCTTGACGGCGTCATGGCTTGGCAAAAGTGGTGGATATGAAAATTACTCATGATAAGCCAGAGAAATTTGCATAGGAATTCTGACGGCATCACCCTTTAATCTGATCAAGGTCGTCACGCCTTAATTTAAAGAGGGACGGCGTCACGTTCATAGTCTGACGGCGTCAAGCCTTGATAAGCCAGAACGGATTTTGGAGAGCTAAAGAGGGACGGCGTCAAGAAGGCCATCTGGGAACCCTAAAAGCGGCGAGGTAGCGGCATCACACTCCATAACGTGACGCCGTCAGATCTGAAAATCTATATATAGTATTGCAATTCTTTTTCATTAGTGTGGAATTTTTGGGAGGAACTTTGTATGTGAAAACCCTAAGACGAATTTAGCATCTTTTTCAAGGCTTTTTGCCTTGAGATCTTCCATGTTACATTGAAGATAAGTTATCAATTAATCATTCAATATGTCTATGTGTTGTTTGATTCTATCTTGTTCTTGTCTTTTGTTTAACATGCTAGGCTAGATTTATCTTGTGTTTGCTTAGATCTAATGAAACCTAGCTATTGATTATTGGTTATTAGTGTGTTATTAGTTGTATTGGATGATTGTTTATCTATGTTAGGCTTAAGAAAACTGGCTAACTTCCTATTCGGTAACATGCTTGAACATCTTAAGAAACATGAACCAAATGCGTACTAAAGGTTTTTATGGTTGTATTTAATGCATGAGCGAATTCTAGTGATCCCATGTTAGGAGCTTCTTAGCCAGCTCGACATAGGAGTGAAGTAGGAGCTTGTAGAGTTGGGGAAGTACGTACGCCACCCCACGATTGGTATTAAGGAATACACCCATCATCCACGCAATTAATACACACTAATCAACCGGTAAAAGATAGTTAGGGAGTAAGGAAATCTAAGTAAACACATTTCTTTCCATATTATTTCCACCACACTTTTCATTTTCAGTTATTTATTTTATTTGCATTTGTAGTTATTTGGGTTAGTTGACTAGCAACTAATTCCGCCCACTCTTTCAAACCCGAGATTTTACTTGCTTTCATAAAAACATAAAAATACAAAAAGAATCTTCCTTCACCCTTAGACCTAATTAAAGTAGTTTTTCATACCTAACGAACACTATTCCCTGTGGAGAACGATCAATCCCCCGTACTTACCACTACACTATACTACATCGGTCAGGTACACTGCCTGGTGGGGTTGTAAGCCTCTTGAGATCCCTCGAGAGGTAAAACCTGCTGTAAGGTTGCAAAACCACGCATCAAGTTTTTGGCGCCGCTGCCGGGGAATAGTTATTGTTTAGGTTGAATTTTTATTTTATTAGGTCTACTCACTAGATTCCTTTCTAGTGAGATTTTTATTTTTCTTTTTATTAGATTTCTTTAGTCTATCTTTTTCTTTGTGCCCTTTGTTTGTAAAACCATTTTCGTTTGTCACCATGGCGGATGAAATTCCATTTAGATCATTAACAATAGAGGAACAATTACTTTACACGGATAGATTTGCTTCCTGTTGTTCCAATGAATTTTTATGTGATCTTAGATATATACAAGAGGAGATGGGTATAAAGTTTGATAGGTTTGATGAATTATGTGCATGTGTGGCTTCTATTAAACAATCATTGTTAGGATCAACTCCTTTTAATAAGACCCTTTGGAAAAAATTTGAGGAAAGCCTCCTAACCGTGAACCATAAGTTTAATGAACTAATGGGTTCGTATACATCACAACTTGAGTAAACAATTGAGGAGGATTTAGCCGAACATGAGCATATTGAGCAAAAAGACCTAGGTTTTATGATCAATGACTTTGAATCTCAAGGAACACATGATGAATCCTTTAGGCAAATTGAACATAGCAATCAAGTTACCGGGGAAGATTCTTATGAATCGGACTTAGAACTTGAAATGGCTGGAGAAGGATTTGAGATACTTAGGAACATGTTTGGGTTAGATTCTACTAAAACACATGATGTGGATATAATTGATATAGAGACAAGGAAGGATGAGGTAAATAACACAAACCTACCAAGTACCCCACAAGTCCCACCATTGTCTGAGGCATACACACCACCCATGACTTACCCGGAAGAAGTAGAAGAGACTATAGGAACCCCAATAGAGGTAGAGCCCTTGGACCAAACAAAACTAGAAGAAATAGGTTTGAATACTTGTAGTCATAACCTTTCTTTTAGTTCTATGGAAGTTCCTAGTTTTGATGAACCGGAGCCTAAACCAAAACCGTTACCTAATCTTCCATCTTTAGATGTGAATTTAGGAATTAAAAAAGGTCCCGATCCACCCATCAAACCATGTAGTCCGGGTAATGTTAAGATTAAGGTAGTAGACTCTAGGCCATGTGGAGTGGAAGCTAATATAGGAGTGAACCATGACCTTACATACTTACATCACCCATTCATGATTGATCACAAGAAACATTATGGGTTTAAACCGGGTTTATTAGGTCAAGATGGATTACCAACTAGGAATCTCTCGAAGTTGATAGAAGATGACCCCTTTTTAGGAGAAAACTTTAATTCACAAATTGAACAAAGTGAACTAGGTAAGGTTATGATGAAAGGAGCACACCCCTTTGAGTATATAATTCATCCACCACTCTTTCCTCACGCGGCATACTTCCACCAAGATGGTGTGTATCGCTACTATCACCCGCACTTAATCCTAAGTGTAGGAAAAACCTCTCCTTTATCCGTTAAATAAGGGTAGAGTCAGGATCGTGACTCAAACAAAAACAAGCGCTTCTTGGGAGGCAACCCAAGCTTTATTTGCTTTGTGTGTTTATTTATTTGTTTGTTTGATTTTATTTGCTTCCGTATGTGTGTTTAATTTTTATTATTATTGATTCATGTTCAAAACTAAATTGTGAAAATGCTTTATCTTGTTTTTAACTTCGTCTTAACTACATATAAAGGTATTTTGCAAAAGTTAAGTGTAAGGGAAATCCAAATCGGTTTATTAGAACACAAATGAACATGAATCGTAATAATATTAAATTAACATACATATTAGTATATGTTTGAGTCAAATGCTTGTATCGAGTCATAATGATGTTTTGCAGGATTTCCAGGAAGTAAGGTAAAGGTTTTTCCAGAAATTTTCCGGAAACTTAACATGAGAATTTTGTCAGATCATTTCTGACGGCGTCAGGGTTTATAACCTGACGGCGTCAGGTTTAATTTTCAGAAATTTTTGAAAGTTTTGTTTTCATAAAAAGTTTTTATTAAATCTCCAACTTATAATCTCCAGGAATCTGCAAAATTATCATTCCACAAGCATTATATCCTTATATATAGATTTATCCCGCCGATGTTATGCAGGTTTTCGTGTTTGTTTTCTCAGGTTTAACAGGTTATTTTGGACAAGGAGATGTATATGGAATCAAGCTTATGGCGATGCATTAGTCATGGAGCTTCTACATTACCTTGGAAGAAGATTTAACCATGTTACTTCATATCCACCAAGCGAATCAGGGGAGTATTTGATTTCATTCTTTTACCTTTTTACTTTTACATCTGGTTATTTGAACATTGGGGACAATGTTCATCTTAAGTGTAAGGGGAGGGTAAAAGTACGATTTTAGAGAATGCTATTACGCTTGATTTTTGTTGGTTTGATGGTAGATGTGTAATAAAACTGAGATAAATACCTGTTAGGGTAATTTTAGTGCCAAATTTAAAATTTTTTACAACATTTAGGAGTGAAACTTTGATCTTAATGAGCGTCTCACGGATAGGAGTTATATGACTAGCACAAAACCGTACCACTAAAATTTTTTTTCCACCCCCAAATATGTGAGGTTCGCCCCTAGAATTGGTAGGAAAAGCATTTATGCTATGATGTGTGTACCGGTAGCACTTAGATTCTAGAACTTGCATTAGGACCATTCCGAGGCCACAAGTGAGACTACATTCGTGTAGTTAGATTTACTACATGATAAGAGGCATTAGGATTAACCCATTGTTTTACACCTGTGTTTTTGTTATAATTACATTGGCTACATTGGTCAAGTAATTCCCCCACACCCTTTGCGTTGTACTCATTTTTAGTACACGATACCCCTAGTACAACCCTTAGAGCCTATCTTTTCATTTCTAACTTTAAGCATTTTACTTAAAGGAAGAATTTGTTTACACCCCACTTAAATGTACACCCAAATCGCCTTAGCCTACCTTGTATGCACTCATCTTTAGTGCATTATTGTGACAACATTTGTTTAAACCCAAGTTAATTATCTAGTTGATTACATGGTTGCTAAGTCGAGTCATATCCTTTTGCATATTGTTTTGGGACGATTGGGACTCATGGGTAAAGTACTAGTGTAATGGAGTAATGGGGAAGAACATCATTTATTACCCCCATATGTGCTAAATATTTTAAAAGTACTCCAAGTTTTTCGATTATCTTAATTCGAGTCATTAGAATAGTTATTTGTAAAGTTATGTAAAAATTCAAGTGTAAGGGGAATGCAACGCCCCTATGATGTATTATTTTGGATGGTAGGGCAAGAATGTAAAAAAAAAAAAAAAAAAAAAAAAAAAAAAAAAAAAAAAAAATTCAAGAAAAAGAAAAGTAGAAAAAACATACGGACTACCATCCCGTTTCATTTTATGTTTATTTTATGTTTTTGTTATTTTGTTTTTAGCTTAAGATCGAGTCGAGTCTTGGCTTAGCAACATTGTATAGTACATGTAATTAATCAAGATCTTTAACTCGCCACCAGTAAAATATCCCTTATCCAACAAATCCGTGTTTATCATATCCCTACACCTAATGTTATAACCCATGTAAAAGCCCTCTTAGATAGTTTATCTTAGGTGCTTACGCCTAGTGGAGGAGGTTTTTGATCCTTTCCCAAGCCTATGGTAATCTATTTGCTATGACAGGTAGTGAGAGATATTATCCGTTTTCATTTATGAGATTTATTTTGATGACACTTGAGAGATGTGAGTATCTAAACACTACTTGTGAGGTGCTAGTTGGTAATCTCCGTGCTTATTATGATTGAAGTGGAACGATTATTTGTTGTAATTACTTTTATATTAGCGTTAAATGACCCCTAACTTGTATTTTGATTAGAATAAAAGCGCATTTGCTTGAGGACAAGCAAATCTCAAGTGTAAGGGTATTTGATGAAGCGAAAAGTGTACCGCTTTTAGGGGGTCATTTAAGCCCTAAATCGTATTTATTTGATCAAATATCGCCCTAAATCGTTCCTTTTGTCATTTTAGGTACTTTGGAGAAGAAATCTGGAAAAGGAAGCATTTTGGACGTTTTTGAAGCATACAAGTGAAGAAAACGACAAAGTCTCAAAATTGTGCTGGAAAGTACCTTTGACGGCGTCAGGATTTACTCTTGACGGCGTCATGGCTTGGCAAAAGTGGTGGATATAAAAATTACTCATGATAAGCCAGAGAAATTTGCATGGGAATTCTGACGGCGTCACCCTTTAATCTGATCAAGGTCGTCACGCCTTAATTTAAAGAGGGACGGCGTCACGTTCATAGTCTGACGGCGTCAAGCCTTGATAAGCCAGAACGGATTTTGGAGAGCTAAAGAGGGACGGCGTCAAGAAGGCCATCCGGGAACCCTAAAAGCGGCGAGGTGACGGCGTCACACTCCATAACGTGACGCCGTCAGATCTGAAAATCTATATATAGTTTTGCAATTCTTTGTCATTAGTGTGGAATTTTTGGGAGGAACTTTGTGTGTGAAAACCCTAAGACGAATTTAGCATCTTTTTCCAGGCTTTTTGCCTTGAGATCTTCCATGTTACATTGAAGATAAGTTATCAATTAATCATTCAATATGTCTATGTGTTGTTTGATTCTATCTTGTTCTTTTCTTTTGTTTAACATGCTAGGCTAGATTTATCTTGTGTTTGCTTAGATCTAATGAAACCTAGCTATTGATTATTGGTTATTAGTGTGTTATTAGTTGTATTGGATGATTGTTTATCTATGTTAGGCTTAAGAAAACTGGCTAACTTCCTATTCAGTAACTTGCTTGAACGTCTTAAGAAACATGAACCAAATGCGTACTAAAGGTTTTTATGGTTGTATTTAATGCATGAGCGAATTCTAGTGATCCCATGTTAGGAGATTCTTAGCCGGCTCGACATAGGAGTGAAGTAGGAGCTTGTAGAGTTGGGGAAATACGTACGCCACCCCACGAATGGTATTAAGGAATACACCCGTCATCCACGCAATTAATACACACTAATCAACCGGTAAAGGATAGTTAGGGAGTAAGGAAATCTAAGTAAACACATTTCTTTCCATATTATTTCCACCACACTTTTCATTTTCAGTTATTTATTTTATTTGCATTTGTAGTTATTTGGGTTAGTTGACTAGAAACTAATTCCGCCCACTCTTTCAAACCCGAGATTTTACTTGCTTTCATAAAAACATAAAAATACAAAAAGAATCTTCCTTCACCCTTAGACCTAATTAGAGTAGTTTTTCATACCTAACGAACACTATTCCCTGTGGAGAACGATCAATCCCCCGTACTTACCACTACACTATACTACATCGGTTAGGTACACTGCCTGGTGGGGTTGTAAGCCTCTTGAGATCCCTCGAGAGGTAAAACCTGCTGTAAGGTTGCAAAACAACGCACCAGTCTTTTTTTTAGTTTTCCTAGGTAATGGTTTACTACTACTAGCAGTCCCTTGTAGTCTTGTAGAATTCATCACCTTAGGTTTTGCACCTAAAATTTCGTCTTTTTAAATCTGTGCATTTTTCTTATCTTCTTCTAGATAGTGATTATGGACCATGTCATTAGAACCAATAGATTCTTTAACAGTTTTTATGGTCACATTCAGAGAACTATTCCTAGAAAGGTCAGTTGTAATCACGTTTGTGTTACTTTTAACAACTTTTTATTTTTCTTTATCAACGGGCAAGGGTTTTGTAGTGACTGGTTTTGTCAAATCCTTTTTCTCATCAACTTTTGGAACAACCTGAGAAATAATCATTTTTTTTTTCAACCGGTTTTGAAGCATTTGGTTTTCCGGGGTCGATGGTTTTGCAAACTTAGTATCCACACCCTTCCCTTTTAGACTGTCCAGCTGAGCTCTCAAAAGATCATTTGCTCTTTCATGTCTTGTAGGGACGCGCAACAAAAGTTCTTCATACTTGCATTCCTTGTTTTTCGATCAAGTTGTTTAAAATAGGACAAGTTTTTTTTTCAATCTTTATGAGAGTATTTTCATATTTTGAAACAATTTAGGAGTTCTCAGCTCGCAGTCTTGCATCGTCTTCAACAGAATATGTTTGTAAATGATGCTAATAATATCGGTAGACATAGAGACTTCGAAGAGAGAATCATTTATATTTTCCAAATTTTGATGTTTTCAAGATTTTCATTAGCTTCCTTTACCAGGGATTTGTGGTCCTTGACAAATTCGGTTGTTGCTTTTAAAAATGCTTGAACAAAATGAATTACTCAAGCATTTAATGGCGTTGATTTGAGAGCAATTCGCTTTCAAGAATATTTTTCAGCTGTAATATGACCGTTGAATTCAATTGTTCTCAGTCAGTCTCATCTTAGATTCTAAAGTCGTTTGAAGTTTGTCCAAGTTTGGTTAAAATCATCAAGAACTCATCTGGTAGCACTTGTGTTGAAAATTTTTGTTTGAAGACATCTGTTAATGTTTGAAAGAGATTTGGAACACAACTACTGGTTTAGAAACTTGTTTTGAGGTGCCTGGGCTTTTGGAAAACACAGATGTTTGTTTTTGTGGAACAAAAGTAATTCCAGAAAGTCTGTTCAGTTTTTTGAAATCAATTGATTTCTGGTCTAGATTCTTTTGTTTCATTTTGGTTTGACTTTCTTCAGCAAGTTCTATCGTTTCCACATAGTCAAGAAAAATAGGAGGAACATGCTTAGTAAACAAAACATTTCCATTATACAAAGTATTCTGTTCTTTCTGAGCTTTCTTGAGATTGCAAGGAGTTTTGTTACCTATAGCCATTTTTTGTTCTGAATGGTAAATCGGATCAGTTTGACTAGTAATCATATAAATTGTTTGACTTGAATGATCCGTTTTAACCAATAAGTTTTCTAGTTTTTCGATCATATGTTCTGACTCTATGATTTCGTCCAAAAGTTTATCTTCTTTCTTTGCAAAGTCTTTTTTCAACTCATCCCGTTCTTTTTCAAGATTGGTATAAGCTGATTTTTGTTTTTAAAGTGGGTTTGTTAAATCAGAAATATCTTGTTTTAAAAGTTAATGGTTTACGTTCAACTAATTTGAAGATTATCAAATTTGTTTTGCAATTCTCTATCTTTAACAAGTAACTTCTTATATCCAATTTCAAATTTTGACTTGCGTTTTATATCAATTTGAAAACTTTTTTCATTTTACTTATATCTCTCAAGAACAGAGGTCAATTTCTCATTCACGGCCTTAGTTTCGCGATTGGCCTTTTTCACTTTCACAATATCGATGCTACAATTATTCAATAATGATTCAAAGAAAGCACGGGTTTCCTCATCGTTAGCACCATTATGTGCAACTTGAACTCCATTAGGATCCATATCTGTAGTTTCATAGTTAACACTGTTATTAACTTGCTCCCCCACATATGTATCATAATTAGGTTCGGGGGGCACATATTGTGGCTTCTCACAAGCGAACGGATTAGCATCATTACTATAATTTGGTACCTCATGGAGTGGATCAGAATCATAAGTAGGAGGAATATCAGAATTACTACTTGATGTTGTTTCCTGTTGATTTGCCATTAAGGTGCAGTTTCCATTCAAATCTGTTGCATTCTCATTAAAACTTTTTCTAACCATGAAGTCATATTCCTTAGCAGTCAACAGTATTCCTGACTCTTCTTTATTGGCTAGCATCAACATGTACTGGATCTTTTGTGTCTTTGTCATTCCATTGACATTGTAATCTCTACCAATATCACTACTGTAAATTTCAGATGTAGGTTTCTGAATCGTAGTTATAAAACAATCATTCCTTTTTAATTAACCACATTCTGAGTCACAATCTGATCCATTTGATTTTCAGCATACTACCCTGCATATTGCATTTGATTCCCCATCTGTATACCCGTAGCATTTTCAGGTGCATCTGACTTAGACTCAAACAATGCTTCAGCACTTCGTTCCGTTTCTGAAAACTGCCTCCGCTTCTTATGCTCAGTGAATGTAATTGGAAATCTCAGGTCAAGTGATTTTAAGTGATCTGGAAGCTCATTTTCTTCTACCTATTGTTCATTATCAGTCAATGGCTTCTTAGTCTCTGTCTCAGTCTCAGTCACCGTCATCTCAGTCCTAGGATACGGAGCAAAGAATTGAACAAGAGGTTCCATATCAATCGATGATAAGAAAATTTTGAGGAAAGACATTGTGAACGTGTGAAATGAATACGGATCTTGTAGATGATAAAGAAGTTGTGATTTTTGTTTTTCAATAACTAGCACGGTAGTTATATTCAACGAACCCGAAAAATGTCATCCAAAATTAAAATTAATCTCGGATAATGAAAGTTTAATCAAAACCATGATTCAAAAAGTTATCTCAATAATTCAGCATCAAAAAAAATTTTCGTCCCTTGATAAATAAACAAATCACGCAACCTAATTTTAAATCTAAAAACAAGATCGTCCCTTGGTGGAGTTACCAGCCCGTCCAATTTAACCATTATCCAAAAAGGCCCAAGTCCAAAAGAAAAACTGATACTTACCCTAAAAATCTTATTATAAAACGCCACTTATCTCACTTCCCCTAATCATTAGTAACCCTAATCTCTAAAAAAAAACGCAGACACTACTTTTATCCTATGGTAAATTTGAACCGGACATAAACCGAACACCAACAGACCTTCTAGCTGTTAATCATTCCTTGTTTAGGCTATGACACACTAAGAGTAATTATGTTTGCGACTTAAAAATCCTTTAAAGGTCACGAGTAGGTGATGTTTTCTTTTGATTTTCTTTTTCTTTGAACGAATGAAAGATGGAATGAAAGCGATTGATTTTTGTTTTATTCTTGAAATATTCGGATATTATAACAAGAAGTTATGCTTCTATATAGATCAATGATAGTTGTGTGTTCAAAAAACTTGTGAATCTTTAAAGATTTGTAAACAAGTTGAACAAAACTAAGATCGGTTACTTTTAATTTCTTTTGTTCTTGTTAGAATCTGGTTGTGGTTCGTAGAACGTTGATGTTGTTGTTGTCGTGAGATGGTGAAGATGAGTTAGGATTAGATTGAGTTGTGAAGGAGGATGGGTTGTAGGAATAGATTCTAGATTTGTTGTTTAATAGGGGGGTCGATTTATTTAGGTTGGTTGAAGTCTTCTTGTGTTCTTTCTTTTCCTTGTTATGAATCTGGTACTCAACTTTAATTTTTTTCTTTTTAGAAGTCTGTAGCTAATTCGTAATCGTAAACTCTTAGTCGTAAACTCTTACTCTTGGTCTTATTCGTAAGACTTTATGTCTTATGCGTAAACCCTTAGTCGTAAGAATGGTCTTATTCGTAAAAGTTTATGTCTTATGCGTAAACCCTTAGTCGTAAGAATGGTCTTATTCGTAAAAGTTTATGTCTTGGTCTTAGTCGTATGAATGCCTTATTCGTAAAAACCTTATTCGTAAACGACCTTAGTCATAAACCTTGTTCGTAAAACTTTAGTTGTAAGACCTGGTTCTTGCTCGTAAACTAAGGGTTTTACTAATTTCTTTCCAAGAAATTCGTAAAATGGCCCCTTATTCGTAAGATGAGGGTTTTGACTTTTCTGATGATGTTTCCGACCACTTTTCCGACAACTTTTTGACCACAAGAAACAGAAAGATAAGCTCGAAAATAAGCTGTTTTGGACAAAAAGACGTAAGTTTTGGACTTTGTGGACTGAATAAGCAAAAATAAGCTCGTAAAAAGTAACTTTTTGGACAAAAAAAACAACTATTTAGACAGAAATAAGCAGAAGATAAAGGACGTAAAAAGCAACTGTTTTGACCAAATAAGTTATAAATAAGCACGAAATAAGCTTACTGTTTGGACTAAAAAAGCTGGAAATATGCAAAACTGAGACTAACAAGGTGCTAAAAAATTTTATGGACACGATTTTTTAAAACAAAACACTTCTAAATCATCTTGTGGCTCTTGATACCAATTGTAGGAACCCAAAACTTATATCATTTCACACATATCATAAGATTATAAGAAGATTAATAGAGAGATGAAGAGATGGTAACTTCTAGAGAGAGAAAGAAAAATGTATTAGATTAAGAAAGTATGGAGAGAATACCCCTAGAAGCAACCACACCCTCATGAGGTATAAAGTTTCTTTTATAAGGAAAGAGCCTTCACATGGTTTACCTCATGGGGCGATGTGGGATTAGATACTAAAATACATTGTAATATAAATGGACTAGCTTATCAGACTAACTATTACACGTTGCATTATTACAAGACTCGATGACTCATTAATGATCGTCACTTCTATTCCTAACAATAGGCGAAACACAAGCCAAAAGCACCCTTTTATTACTTTTTATACCGAATCTAAAACAAGAAAAAATCACAGCCCTTTTGAATCTTGTTGTTGTTGATGGTTTCGGATTAAAGAACCATGAACTCGAATTTCGTCTTTGTTGTATTTCGAACCCAGGTAGGTGCTAAAGGGTCGTAAGGGTGTAAAGGGTTTAAAGGGATTGGAAGCTTTGAAGGGTGTGGAAGGTGGTTGAACAAGGGTTAAGAGGCGGTAAGACCCAATCTTCGACTCTTACTCAGTAAGATGTTTACAACTGACCACGTCTGACTCACATACAAAAAAAAACAAATAACCGCCATCTCTGACCGCGTCTGACTAGTGAGGGAACCTTTTAACAATAAGAGTTAGGATCAAATGAGAAGAAAAATTAAAATAAGAAGGGTGAGAAGAAACTACAATCACACATTTCAGATACACCTACAAAAACAGATGTATCTCCCCATAAAATTCTCTCTGTTGTGAGTGAAAATCACTCCTTTATCAACCAAAAACACTATAGATCGAATGGTACTTAAACTAGAAGAGAATAAGACAAGAATAAGATAGAAAGAACGAAGATAGATCGGTGGTAGTAGTGAAAGAAATAAGCTGGAACATGTGTATATTAGATTGAGAGAAAAGAAAGAGATACAAGAGAAGAAACACACACTCCCACCTTATCCACACTAATGCACACCTACTAAATGTGGTGGGAGTGTGAAGATATAGCAAAAACAGCCACGACCCTATAGATGGGTGGGCTTTTGGTTTTGGGCTCTTGTGGGCTATTGTGAGTATTACACATATATATTGATATTACAAATTTTCCTAATACCAATAGCCCACAACTTAAACTATTTGATACATTTAACACACAAGTTACATTTGCAAATGACCATCACTTCACATTTAATAAATTAAATGCTAACAATCTCCCCCTAAGGGATGGTCATTTCAATGATGCTCCGGTGATTGGTCTTTTGCCTTCAATGTCTTAAACTTTGTGTGTTGATGTATAATAGTTTTGTTCCTTGTTTCTTCATGCAATGTGATCTTCGAAGAATCATCTTTTGGATGATCTTGCCTTGATCTACTTCTTTTGTTCAATTGCTTTGACGTTGTAGATGATGATGGTGAATGGACTTTCGTCAGTACCTGCATAAGACAGTTAGCAATAAATCGTCCAGCGCTTATAGGTTCAGATTTCGAGATCGTTAACAGCATAGTGTGAAAACTTTCTCTAATCTTTACCAAGGCCGTTGAGAGCCTCTGAAGTATACCGAAGTATCACTTCAAGACTGTAGACCTTTTGAAGCACGTTACCATCAAGATATAAGGCAAGATCCTTAGATCTCATTAAGACTCTTACAACTTGTATCATTTTTTATGAACACAAGTGTATTACATTGGAAGTGTTCCTAAGAGATCTTTGATGAATCTCATGGCTCTAGACTCAATTATGTGCGATTTGGTTTTAGTCATCGGAGGCATGGAGCAGAGTGCCACCTTTTCAATATCAACACATCTCGGAGTTAGAGGTCGATAGATTATGTAGTGTTCTCCGTGAGAAGTGAAACAAATATCTTTTAAGAGATATCTGAGTGGCAAGGAGGGGTTGTGCAGCGCGTCACTGGGTCCATGACGTCTTGTCTTCAATATTAGTATCACCTTAGTGAGTACCGATAGCAGATGTATTGACCCGGTTTCTGACCTAAGTTTTCATGGAGGGCTATTTCTTTTCACCCTTTCATTAAACTTTTCTTTTTGATTCTTCAACCCCTTCTTTCTCCTTTCTCATTTTGCTCCTTTTTTCAGTCTTACCTAAGGACTTCTAATTCTAATCTATTGGAATTGTCCTTGGGTAGATCCCTCCGGCTCTGGCGGATCATAGGACATAACCTAACCATAATCACCTTATTACTCCATGATTATCCTAGATTATTTGTCACATGCCATTAAACCTTGTGAAAATCTCTCAACGTGTTTCTGAGAAAGCACATTTTGTTAACACATTGAGAGTTTTGCATTTTCTGAAATACTCCCCCTTCACATGTGCTTATGAGATTTAAGAAAGAATAGCACATGTTGGGTAGAGTTCGCACATTTTGAATTGATCGATTTTCATTAAATATGACCATTGCGAGACACGCTTACATCACTAGTTAGACTAGCTTGAAATTATTACCCGTCCCGGTCATATTGAAATATCATCTCTCGAATTGGTACATTCTACTCAGACAAGTCCTTTGCAAGACATGTTTACATTACTGGAAAACCAGCTTGAAATTATTACCCGTCCCGGACAAGTCTTTTCGATTACGGACATTTATTTTTCGTCAATTCGAGGGTTCATGCTGAGTCTTTTTGAAGAGCTCTTATTGAGATTAACTTTTAATCACATTAAATCACGCCTTCTCCCCCTCAAAAATAGCATGCAGTGATATTTTTGATATCAACTAATTTAATGAAAAATTTTTGGAGAGAAAGACGGTTTTGTTTTTGCATGAAAGTGGAACATTTTTTATTTTCAATTTTATACTCCCCCTTAAATAAAGCATGTTTTTATCGTGTTTTGGAGGGTGTTATCTTGAGCACTTTATGAAAGATTTTGAAAAATCTATTTGAAAATTCTTGAAGGAAATGTGCTCAGGATAGAGAAGATTTTGAAAATCGTTGAAGATATGATAGGATAAATATCTTCATTTGTTTTTAGGATAAGTGTTTGAAAAAGATATTATTGGTTTTGCACAACACTTTCCTTTATTTGAAGTTCGGGTCCGAAACTGAGTTATTCCGAAGCCTTTGAGATTTTTAGGATAAGCGCTTGAAAAAAAATATTTAGAACCTTTGTTTTGATTAAGCACTTTCCTTTCTTTGAGGCGCGGGTCCTGAACTGACGTGAGCAGAAGCCATGGGGTTAAGCGCGGGTTTCGTACTAAAGTATACGAAATCCATTAGGTGATCAGATTAGACAACAACCTTTGGAACCCATTTAAGCACTGCACCAATGGGTTTAGCATGTTTTGCAATCCATTTGTAAGTTGTGTCGATCTGATTCAGAGAAGTTGAATTCCAACGAGGACTGAAAACCGGTCTTTCATTTTGAAATAACGCTCGTGGAATCAACGATGATTTAAAATCCTTTTTCAAAGCAGAGTCATTTTTGAGTTGTAGCGGAAGCATTTCAGAGTTTGAAGGACTTTGCTTTGGTTTCCACACTTGTTTTACCCGTGTAAAACGAGAGTGTGGAGTTTGAAATCTTGGAGTCTCTTCAGGAGACATATTTGACCGTGAAAGCTTTTGAGGAGTAAGTGTTTCAGAAAAGTTTTGTTTCTTCAAAAACTTCCTTCCTTTTTGCAAAGAATAGGTTGTAAACTGAGAAACCTTTTTCGAAAATGGTTTTGAAGATTCACCCGTGTAAACCTTCTTTGAAACACTCACTTTTGGTGTTAAAAGATTTGAAATGGGAGCTTTTCCTTTTGAATGGTTAAGAGACTCAAACTTTACTCTTAAAGCATTGTATGATGTTCTCAAATCACTGTATTCTTTTTGAAGTTGATCTTGAGGTACCAATTTAGATTCCAAAGAAGCAATTTGTTTCAAAAATTGATCTTTTTCGGCTTTTGAATCATCCATTTTGCATGCCAATTTTCGTTCGAACACAATATTTTCTTTTTCAAGTATTTCAAAATATGTTTCGAATTTGTTCGTTTTGTTGAAAAGATCAGTTTTGGCATCCTCAAGATCGTTTGTGCGTTGAGCTAAAAGCGTTTCAAGCTCAAACACTTTTGTTTGAAGCACATGATTTGCATTTTCTGTTTCAAAATCTGAAGAATTAGAATCAAACAGGGGATTTGGAAAGGAAACCTTTTTAATTTGAGACTCATCCTTGTTTTTCTTCATTGATTCAATCTTTTGCAAAACTTTTTCAAACTTTTTATCAGCGAATTCAGACAACTGAGATTTCAAAACTTCAACCACTTTTGGTTTCGAGATTGATTTTTGAGTCTGAACTCGTGAATGTTTGATTGAATCAAACAAGTTTTTGTATGTCTGTTTCAAATGCTCATTTTATTTTTGTAATGATGCCACAGCATGTTCCAATTCAATATTTTTTGTATCAAGTTCGTCCAAATCAAACTTGATTTTGGCATCATCACAATTTTCTTCAAAAATCTTTTCCTTTTCTTTGAGCACTGTTGTCAAAGGGTTTTCAGAAGAAGCAATTCTTTTTGACAATTCTTCTTTGACTTCAGCTACTTCTTTTGAAAGTTCAGTGATTTTCCTTTTGAAACAAAGATTTTCAGATTTTAAAAAATCCACATTCTCATGCTCATGGCAGACAGACACCGACTTTAGTGACTCAATTTGATTTGTGAAAAAGGCTTTTTGAATATCCAATGTTAGGCATTTTTCATCAAATTCATCTTCAAGAGAATGTATGTACCTTAAATCTTCCCTCATTTCTCTGACAAGATAAATTTCAAAGTATTCAAAACTTAAGTTGATATTTTTCACATGAGGTTCAATTTCTTCTTTGAAAATCTTTTGAACTTCCCTTCTAAAGTATATGTCAGATGCAAGAAGATTATTTCGATCACTATGGGTGTTTTGTTGTTTTAACCGAATGACCTCTAATGTAAGCTCAATGTGCTTTTTAAGATTACAAAACTGTTTTCTCGCTTTATTTTGCCATAAATTAGCATCATAAGTAGCAAGTTGAGCTTCTTTGAAAAATCTTTTCACATGTGTGTCTTTTCTTTTCAAAGGTTCTTTTGGTATATCGGTCAATTGTGTACAACCATACACAAAGCCTTGGTACGAGAATGGGCTTTTTGTTCGTTTGACTTTTAAGCATTTTTCTTCTTCAGATTTTTCTTCTTCTGAATTAAACAGAACGTCCATTTTGTTTAGAAAACATGGTTGTTAATTTTGCAAGTTATTTTCAAAACCAATTCCGGATTTTCTTTGATGAGCGTTCTTATCTTTTGGAAGCATCATTTGAAGAGTTTGAGCACTTTGTTCTGTTGTTCGAAGCTTTGTTTCAAGATTGTTTGCTTGTTTCAAGAGCTGTTGATTTTCATTCTCAAGTTTTGTAATCTTAATATTTGAAGTGGTTTCCTGAAGCGCTGAGTATTTAACTTTTAATTCAATGTTCTCGTTTAAAAGTGCTTGGATCTTTGTGTTGGCGGGGCCCATACTTGTATCCAGTTTTTGAATGGAACGTTTTTCACGTGAAAGGGCTTCGCTAAACTCAACTTCAAGTTCTTTATTTCGTTTTAAGATTGGTGTGAGAACATCTTCATTTAATTTCCGAGTTTGAGATTTAAGGTTTGGGATTTCAATGTCTTTGCTTTTTGTTAATTTTTCAAAATCTTTTTCCATTACTTTAAATCCCTCAAGCTCTTTGGACAATAAGACGTTTGTTTGCTTAGCTTTGCTATTGTCCTCTTTGCACTTTTGAAGTTCATGTTTGAAATTATCGATTAAAGAAGCAAATAAGGCATGATCTTGATCATGAGAAGATCCATCCTGGGCAGGCTCACCTCCATTAGGATCCATATCTGGGTTTGTGGGAGTGATATTACTATCAAATCGTTTCACCACATATGCGTTACTGATGGACTCAGGATGCGCAGGATGTGTCTTGTCATGAGCAAACACATTATCGAACAAAACAACATTCTCATTAACGTGCGAATGTTGTACCATTACCAATATTGCCGTGTCAGATGAAGGTCTGATATGGTCAGCTTCAGTATCCCAAACACCTTCATTCCAGTGTATACTATCAGCATCCGAATCGTACCTTGGAGTACTGCTTTCAACCAGCTGTTCTGATGATGTGTCACTTCCCGTTAAAACCGAGCTAACATCAGATGTTGTACCCTCATCGACTTTTTCTTCATCCTTGTTTGTCTCTTTCTCATTCACCACTGGTTCCATTAATAGCACTTCTTTTTCAAACTGCTCTTTTTCCCGTTTCTGCTTCTCCATTTCAATTCTTTCCCGTTCTATCACTTGCTTCTCTTCCCACATTTTTCTCAGATGAAGTGATCTTTGAATAAGCTCCAATTCCAGCATGCTCATTCTCCAAAGCAACTGATCTCTAAACGGTTCAGCTTTCATGTCTCTGGTGACGCATTCACTCCATATTTGGCTTGTTGGATCATGACCTGTATATCTTTCGACTACCATACTGAAATCTAAGTCGAAAAACCATTTAAACTGCGTCTTGAGTGCTTGATATGCTTCAGTGCACTCATATCCTCGTTCAATTTGGTTCTCTATTAGAGACAAGTTATCCAATAGTTTCTCTCTGTATTTCAGATAATCCATTTCAGGTTCGAGGAGTTTAGCAAACATTCGATGAAATCCATATGAATCCCCCATTGGTACCTTTGCCTCTGTGAGTCTTGCACATTGACTTTTGATTGCTTTAAGGTGTATGAGACATCATTCCTTTGAATGAATAAGTTTTTGCATAACTGGAGACATTTGTCCCTCTTGAGAACTCGATTCCATTTTCTTGTGTTGTGTGACAAAGTGATTCAGGATCGTTGCAACGAAATAGGAGTTGAGGTTGTTGAAGGTTAAGCTTGGTTGTTGTTGTGAGGCCTTGTTGTGTTGTTGATGATGGTTGAAGTTGCGGTTTAGATAAACGAAACAAATTTAAATAAAGTTACAAAATTTGATTAGAGTATAAATAGCGGTAAATTGAGTCACAAAAATGCACTACATGCATGACAGTTATCTGGCATCTCAAGTCTGAGGATAAATATATACACATGATTTACTTGATGACAAGATCCATAAAGTAAACTCATGAAGTCGAGATAAGTCCTATATTCAAACATTTTGAATATCATGTGAAATTGGTATGACAACGCATCAATATACTTTCAAGTATATTCTACCAACACTCAGATTTGCCTTAGTTTAACAATATTCCCATAGCATCAATCGACAACGGACAATTCAGAATAATTAAATTATTCAAGGATATAAACATGCAAATACATGATATATTATTAAGAAAATGATAAAAAAACATAACGAGTATTTTATTTCATTAAAATAATAACTGTTCAAAACATCCCATTATCCAAACACTAATCACAGATATGCATGAAACTACTAGCTAAACGAAGTCCTATGCCTTAAGAAAGTTCTTTAAGCTTTCCACCGGGTAGAGCCTTCGTTAATGGATCTTCTAAGTTGTCATCTATGTGAACTTTGAGTAGCTCGATTTCGCCTATCTCCACTTGTTCTCTAACATAGTGATATCGAATCGGGAAATGTCTGGTGCCCTTCTTGATTCCAGGCTCATTGGCAAATGTGATTGCGGCTGAATTTTCAAAATACATTTTTATAGGTCTTTCGATTGAGGGCATAACTCCAAGCCGTGAAACAAATTTCCTAATTTATACTGCTTCCATTGCAGCTTCTAAGGCAGCAATATACTCACTTTCTGTTGTAGACATCACTATAGTACTCTGCTTCTTGCTCTTCCTATCCACAGCTCCTCCATTGATGAAAAATACATAACCCGTCTGAGACTTCGTATCATCTTTATCACACTTCCAGGATGCATCGCAGTAACCTGTAACACACAGCTCTGCATCTGGATTTCCCCCGTACACTAAAAACATATCCTTCGTAGATCTCAAATACTTGAGAATATGTTTCACAGCAGTCCAGAGGAGTTCACCTGGATTCTGTTGATATCGACTGGTAATGTTCTGAGCAAACGACACATCGGGCCTTGTACATCGCACCGCATACATAATAGATCCCACAGTCGAAGAATAAGGGACTCTCTTCATGCGTGCCACCTCTTCAGGTGTTGAAGCACAAGCTTTGCTACTTAAGCCATGATCTACTTGCATTGGCAAAAATCCCTTTTTAGAATTTTGCATACTGAATCTCTTTAATATCTTGTCAATGTAAGCACATTGGCTTAAACCAATTAACCGCCTTGATATATCCCTATAGATCTTGATTCCCAAAATGTATGCTGCTTCTCCTAGATCCTTCATGGAAAAACACTTCCTAAGATAGTCTTTCACCTCTTTCAAACTTGGAATGTTTTTACCCATGATCAATATGTCATCAACATATAGAACTAGGAAAATAACATCACTCCCATTAGCTTTGTGATATACACATGGCTCATCAAGATTCTGAGTAAATCCAAACCTTTTGATTTCTTCGTCAAATCTCTTATTTCATTGACATGATGCTTGCTTCAATCCATAAATAGATCTTTGAAGTTTGCATACACAGTTTGCAAATTCTGGATTCACAAACCCCTCAGGCTGCGCCGTATAGATGTCTTCATCTAGATGACCGTTCAAGAAGGCGGTTTTTACATCCATTTGCCAAATCTCATAATCATAGTATGCTGCTATGGCTATGAGAATCCTAATAGCCCTTATGTCAGCTACAGGAGAAAAGGTCTCCTCGTAGTCAACACCATATGTTTGGGTAAAGCCTTTAGCTACCAAACGGGCCTTATAGGTGTGTACATTGCCATCCATGTTAGTCTTCTTCTTGAAGAGCCACTTACTCCCAACTACCTTGGCATTGGGAGGAAGGTCTACTTTAATCCAGACTTCATTGTCTTTCATGGATTGCATTTCCTCATTCATAGCAATCTGCCATTTTTCCTTTTCAGGATCATTCATGGCAGCTCTATAATTAACAGGCTCTCCAAGGTCCCCTAATATAGTTTCATAAACCTCTACGTTAAGACATAGACGTTCAGGTGCTTTCACAGTCCTTACAGATCTGCGAATGGGAATCACTTTAGGTGGAGGACCCAGACTTTCTGATTCCACAGGAAGTTCGCTAGTGTTTTCAGAAGGTAATGTATCCTCTTGATCATCTTCCAGATCATAGAGCCTCCCACTGAATTCTTGAGATATGAGATCTTTCTCAAGAAAATCTGCATACCTAGCAACAATTACTTTGTTTTCAGGTGGAAAGTAAAAATAGTAACCCATCGTTTCCTTTGGGTATCCTACAAATATACACTTTACAGATCTTTGTTGGAGTTTATCTGCTGAGTTACGTTTAACAAATGCCTCGCAAACCCTGACCTTTAAATAAGACAAGTTAGGCGTTTTTTCCAAACCATAACTCATAAGGTGTCTTATCAACCTTCTTGGTCGGAACCATATTTACTATGCAAATCATAGATTCCAAGGCATAATCCCAAAAGTATAATGGCAGAGTAGTAAGATTAAACGTAGATCTTACCATATCTAATAATGTACGATTCCTTCTCTCAGATACACCATTTTGTTATGGAGTATATGGAGATGTGAGATGCTGAACAATTCCATTCTCACTTAGATAATCTTTAAACTCCTGACTTAGGTATTCACCACCTCTATCGGATCGAAGAGCTTTAATCTTTTTTCCTAGTTGTAGTTCTACTTCAGTTTTAAAAACCTTAAATGTTTTAAATACCTCATGTTTATGTTTAAGTAAATAAACATAACCATAATGGCTGAAATCATCCGAAAAGGTTAAGAAGTAGCTAGCACCTCTCTTTGACATGTGTCTAAGTGCTCCGCACACATCAGTATGTATTAAACCAAGTAGATCATCAGCCTTTTCAATACGGTTATTAAAAGGTTCTTAGTCATCTTCCCGGATATACAAGATTCGCACTTATCAAATGATTCATCATTGATATCTTTCAAAAGCCCATCACATTGCAACTTTTGCATGCGAGTCTTGCCTATGTGGGCAAGTCGATAATGCCAAAGATAAGACGAATCCAAAACATTCTTGACTCTCATATGGTTGATGTTATACATCGATTTATAATCGTTACATGCATTCACATCAATCTCAAAAACACCGTTCACAGCAATAGCATTAAAATAAAGAACATTATTTAATGAAACAGAAATTTGATTGCTAGAAACAGTATGATGAAATCTAATATTCAATAAACATGAAAAAGAGACCACACCCCTAACAATTGTAGGCGCATAATGAAAATTATTCAAATTCAGAACTAAACCCGAAGGCAAAACTAATTCAAAAGTTCCTGTGGCTTCAACAACTGCTTGTGCTCCATTGCCCACTTGCAGAAATTGCTCCCCATAGACCAGTCTCTTCAAAACTCTAAACCTCTGCAGCGTATTACAAATGTGAATACCGCATCCAGTATCATATACCCATGAATTTAATTTATGAGTTAATGATTATAATTCAATCATGAAAAAGTTACCTGAAGTACTGGCTTTCCCAGTCTCCGCCTTCAACTATTTCACCCGCAACTCCTTGAGATAGAGAGGACGATTTCTCATCCAGTGTCCCTTCTCATGGAAATGATGACAACCCCGATCCTTCTTATTGGGATTTGGCTTGTTCTTCTGAGGGGCCATTTTAGGTGTAGGCTGATAGGTCACAACTTGTTTGCCCTTGTCAGCTTTACCTTTCCCCTTATTCCCTTACGATTTTGGCTTCTGAACCCTACCCCTTTGTATTGCTAGTACTTGAGGAGTAGGTGCCTTGTCCTTGCTAGGTAAACCCTTTTCATAATCAACGAGCATTGCGAGCAATTCCGTTATTGTCTTCCCCGAGCAATGCATGTTGTAATTTTGAACAAAACCCTTAAAGTCCTTGTTAAGGGACCTATTGATTAAGTTCACAACAACATTCTCGGCATGGGCATAGTTCATCTGTTGGATACGATCGAGGTAACCTTTCATCTCCAACACATGATCGCGAACGGGTTTACCTTCCCCTTGCCTACAGCTATGGAATTGATCGATCAAATCATACAGTTCAACAGCTGGAGGTGTTTCATAGGTTTTCTGGAGTTCATCAAGCATATCTTTAGGAAAGTAATTCTCAAATTGCTTTTACAACTTCGGAATCATACTGTTTAGCATTAAGCATGCTACCTCATTATGCGTGTCATACTCCTTTTGCCAGGCTGCTTTGACTTCATCAGTATCAGTGTCAGCAGGCTGCGTAGGGCAAGGTTTAGTCAAATAATCTAGCTTCTTGGTCATACGCAGGACAATCCTCTGTGACTGATGCCAATCATTGAAATTTGGGTCAGTCAGTTTTTTCCCTCTCAAAGTGGGCTTTGAAAGGGGAACTTGCAATAGTGTTGTCGGGTTGAGCCATTTCTATAGAAAAAGTTCAAACATTAGTATTCCAATAATACAATTTTTCAAGAAAAGAAAATTACCCAGGAAATATAAAATAACCATTTAATTTTCTTGAAAAGTAGGATCCAACTTTCCATAGTTCCACTACATCAGTTGATCTACTAGTAGTGAAAGTACAAAAGATGGTAACTTGTCGTACAATAATCGGCAAAACAATTTCCGACTCCTAGATCATTATGGGAATTACATTTGCCAAACAATTTGCAATGTAAGCATGTTTCTTCCCATCTCATGCTTTAAGTCTCAAGGTCTCACTTATAACTTAATTAAGTCGTCTAATTTAGAAACTTGTAAATTAACATAGTTTCATTACATCAGTTGATCTGCTAGTAATGAAAGTATGTAATTTACCTTGTCATTAATATCTATGTCAAGGTCTCACTTACGCTAGATATTAATTCCAAGTGTCTCATATATAATTAGATAGCATGGACTTAAATTTTAGGGTACGAAGAAGCATGCACTCATCTTCGTATCATAAGTTTTTCAAAACAATTTTTAATTACCAATTCACTAAGAGTTAAATCAACAAAGTTTTAATTGAGGTATTGGGTTCACCAATCAAAGAATTACCTACAATTATCGCCCACTATATCCTACTGCTGCATGAGTCAAAAGACTCAAGTTATTCGGATAATTACCACAAAAGTGGCGCGTGGAATTGAGGTCAATTCACCCTTAAGATGATTTTGCACAAAATAATAGTGGTACTTGGTAAGTCTAATTTGACGCACAAGCAAGCGGAGAGACAAAATGGAGTCTCTTTAAAGCCATAATTTAATGCGAAACCAACCTTATACCCACCTTATAGTTTGTCAAACTAGGTCCGCCGTTCAACTATTGGTGTAAAAAAAACATCACTCAATTAAAAGTTTATGATTCTAAGTCTTAAAATTTATGTTGTAAATTATATAATTGCTAGTCTCGCCTGGGAGCAAATTACCGTGCGAAGCGAACCACACTCGGCACACAAGACTTGGCAATAAATAATTTACCACATCAAAGTTTCATAGTTATTAGGTCCATTTATTTTTTATACAAAAAATTAACCTCTTTTTGCTTACAATTCAACAACAATTTAAACAAAAAAGAACAAGTAATTTAACAAAAAATAAATAAACACTTAATAACGCATATAATCATAACCATTAAATCATATAGCCTGTAACACTCCCTAATTTATTATATAGCAGCAGAAAAGTAATTGGGATATTACGGTGAGGATCGAAGTCATAATCACAGAAAACGGCTCGAAAGAGACGTTTTGAAAGTTATTTATCATTCAAGTAATACTTTTGATACAAAGGTGAAATATCTGATTTAAAAATCCCATGAAAGGGTGTGATAATTTGAAAAGAATGACATATTTGATTTTTACACTGTTTAATTTATCAGAGTTATAATGTCCGCTCCGTGTCTTGTCCTACTCCGTTAATTACCTGAGATAAACATGCTTAAAAGTGTCAACACAAAGGTTGGTGAGTTTATAGAGTTTAATGGGAAAACAATTTATTTCAATAAATTCAAGAGTGTACATTGATATTTGAAATATGTACAAGTACGAGTAAACAATTAGTTTTCAAGAATTTCCAAGGTGAAGTGATATTTGAAATAGACTTCAATTATGGGTAAACAGTGGATTTCAATGATTTCTAACGTGAAGTGGTATCTGTAATAAGTGCTAACAGTGATAAAACAAGTAGCGAGTTGCACTGGGTAAAAACCACAAGTATGTCATATATGAGATCAGTTAAATTCAAATATAGGATCATAATCCTAGCATGAAGTGAAAAGAATGATGTTATGCCTGAAATCTACAAATGCGGTTTGGTGAAATGCTAATACAGCTCTATCTAAATATATATGAAAACATATATATTCATGTAATTATATTGCACTATGCCTCATGACACGCAAAACGTTAACAAAGTACCGTAAAACGGAGGTGATCACATCAAGGGAATGATGGATTTATGGCCCTCGTGTAATAGGTGATTTGCCAATTCCTATTTAACTCATATATAGTGCATCGTGACTGATACGACTATCCACTAAGGCATTCCGTCAAGTAATTAGTGGGATAGGTTATCAACCTCTAACAGGTTTCGAAGCTGTCCACTATATTCGCGTTCACCGCAGTGATTAATGGCTCATGATAAAGGGACTTTATGGCAATACGTTAACTTAGGCAATATCAAGTTAAGGGTGTACATAAATACATTGGTTTTAATTCTAGCAAGTATTTCCATTGAAATTTGCAAATAACATATAAAGGTGAGATGTACATTCATGATGTTACGTGAAATTGTATAGTGAAAACAAGTATCATGTTACAGTAAGCAATTTGAATATGTTATCATCTAAGTACAGTGTTTAATCTAAGCAATCAATTTGCATGTAAAACGAGCATATATCTCTCCCAAGGAGTAAATCAAAACATGTAAGTAGGAGTTATAATTCTGAATAAATCATGTGAGTTTTCAAAGTCTGAATGTAAACGAAAGAAGTTGAGCATGTATCTCCCCAAAAGTATAAAACTTGTAAATAAATAAAAGTGGGGCAATGACTCACCTTGAGTGTATCTGACAAGGTTGAATTATGAAATCAAGTAAGATTATGGGAACGGTGTTTGCGTTGCACCGGTAGTCCTTAATTATCTAATAATTGCATTTATAGTCCACTACATGTCCAAAATAGCATTCTGAGCTTGGAACATCAAATAATATCAATTTCCACCCTAATGTTTCTGTTTTGGCAGTTTCAGTCCAAGTTTTAAAGGTTGGCAGTTTTAGTCCCTCAAAGTGTAACTAGTTTGTATTTTTAGTCCAAACGTCCAAAAATTATGGGGAAAAATTAAATGAAATTTTCTGGAGCTTATTGAGGTTTATTAAAACTTATTTCAACAGCTTATTTGCAAAAATAGCTTATTTTTCACTTAATGGGCTTTTAATGAGCTAATTGAAGGCCCGTTAACGTTTAACGATCCGTGAGCTTTGAGACAAGTTGGGCTTATCCTTAGGCTCATTTTTAATGTTCTAAAATTATATCAAAAGAGCTTTTGAGGCTAGCTTATACGGTTTGCTTATTTTCAGCTTATTGGGCTTTTCAGTCCATTTAAACTTTTATAACTAGTTTTAAGAATGGTGTTGGTCGCTTCACTTTGGCCAATTTCAAAAGATCTAACTAGCTTATCATTACAAAGTATAAATACGAAACTTGTAGCTTGTAGCAAGGAGAAATAGGTTGTGCAAAAATATTAGGTGGTTGTTAAGTCGGATTTGGTTTTATGGGGTCATCTATGTCGCGATCTGGAACAATTTTCTGGGTTAAAAAGACTTAGAAAAATTTCAAATTTTGTGTGTTCATGCATGTGGTCAAGTTTACTTTGGGCAATTTAAACGGGTTAGACGAGCTTAATATTACAAAGTATAAACACGAAATATTTAGCTTGTAGTATTGATAATTAAGTCGAGCAAAAATACTGATGTGTCGTTATGTGAATTTGAGATTTATGAGGTCCTTTTGATCGCTACTTGGGACAGTTTTTACGTAGTAAAATACTTAGAAAAATAAATGTTTTTCTAATTTTGTACGCGTGAGGCATGATTAAAATGAGGTTCGAATGAGCATGTAATCAAAATGTAAATGTGATGTGAGTGTCTTTCTTGATTCGTAGGCCGTCCACAAGAGAGGCAAATCACTTCTCGTGTTCTATATATATATATATATATATATATATATATATATATATATATATATATATATATATATATATATCTGTGTGTGTGTGTGTGTGTGTGGTACGTAAAATAAATATTGAAACATACACGTTCGAAACTAATTAATATACGTTGCATGGAATGTAAAATACGTGAGATATGAATTGGAAATGATACAAGTGGACTTACAACACCTCTAGGGTGGGTAATGGACAAGTGAGGGTAGCTAGATCACAAGAAAATGGTTCCACGATGGCTAGATCAATATATACGTTTTATATACAAACTCCATATATTTCGAATGGGCTAAGAATGGAGCATGGGGATTGTTTCTGCTCCTTTGTGAGTTCTCTACTGATCAAGATGGGTTAGAAATGGTATCAAGAAGTTGAGGATGAGAGGTGATGAAGGTGTGAAGGGTTATACGTATATATGTTTACGTATGAAGTTTATCGTAAATATTACTCACTCAACTTTGTCTAACTATTGAATGTCAGGATATGTTGGGATTTTAGATGGATTTCTTACTGACAAGGTGACTTTAAGGGCATGTGGGAGTGAGGGGAAACTACGGATGTCGACACATATGTATATATGTCGACTAGAATTACTTATGTGTACACAAATGGGTTTTAACGAGCAACACTAGGATCTCGGGTAATATATACTCTTAATGACTCAACAATGATCAATTACCAATATTAGAATAGGTGGAAACAAGCTCGGGCCAAAATGGTTGAGTTTGTGAAAATGTACATATGTCAATTTGGTTGTCAAGTGCCATATACTTTAGTCTTATTAAACGTATCAAACATTCGTATTTAGAGCTAATATTTTGCATCCTAGTTCCTTTGTGGGAGGATAAATAGGTGGTTCAATAATATGTACATGTTGCGTTTAAAAATCAAAAGAAAATAAGGCGTTTTGGAGGGGGGCTGCTCGATTGAAATGGTAATAAAAATGGGATGTTGGGCTTTTGTTGTTGGGCAGGTGAACAGTAAACGCAAAGGTGTTGTGGGCTGAGATTTTTCTTGGCCCATGTGAGGTTATATTAAGTGTATTTGATTTAGTAAATTCGTGTGTGAGCTCGTCCCGTTATTTGGTAATTTACGTGATAATGTTTCCGCGTTAAAATTATATAATAAAGAAAATTTTAAATTTTCCCGTAAAAATGGTGATTAAAAATAATGACGGAGATTAATATATAATTAAACGTCGTTAATTATAGGAAATTTTGCAGTTTGCTACAGTACCTACTCGTCATTCTGAATTCCGTCCCGGAATTCATGTTTAAAGTGATTACTAGGGTAATTGGTTATGGAAAAAGGATTTTCAGAAAATTTCCATTCTATTCTCAAGAAAACGAAATCTAGTTAGGTTTATTCGTACAGGATGAAATAAATCCAAATGTTGGGTCAACTAATGGATCCAAGGGCTGTAATAGTGAAAATAACGGTAAGGAATAGTGAAAAATCATCGGTTGATGAATAGTGCTCCAACAGTCGTGAATAGTGAATTCTAACGGTCATGAATTATACCCCAATGGCTAGTTTTAGCCTATATATACTCCATTTTAATTTCCATTCTTTCACCAACTATATTTCTCTCATTTCATAACTCCAAAATGCTGCACCTCATTACAATTATAGCGATCGTGTATGTCGTTCTCGCGGTTAGTTATTTGGCGTACGTTCCTGACGAAGATTACGTATTCTTGGTTTGCATTCTAGGGGTCCTTATGCCAATTGTGATCTTTGCTATCGGTGTGGACAAGCTATGGGGGTAATAGTCTCGTGCTAGGGTTGTTAAAATGAGTTCTTGTTATGTTTCTATGTAATCCTTAATAAATGTGAAATAAAACTTATTTGTCTTTATGTTTAAGAACTAGTCTTGTTATTGTTTTTAATGGTTTGTTTGTATTTATCATACATAATAATCAGGGTGATACATCTCGTGGTGGCTCTCGTTCTTGTGGTGTTGGTGAGGGTCTTTGTTACTATGGCGGGTCAACCTATTGGCGATTCTATACCTTTTCTTGTAATTTTTGTAACATTAGCAATTCCGTTGCTAATTATATCACTATGTATTTAACTTTCGTGGTTTCTAATAAAATTTACGCTATTTGTGTTCCATAAATCTTTGTGTATTCCTAGGTTTCTAATTTTTATACTTTTGTCAGTTTCCTATCATAAAGGTGATGGGTAATAGGTGTAGATATTTATTGTGGTTGGTCAAAAGTGACGTTTATGAACAGTTTATTTTATCTCAAAATTTTACTTTTGAATGAAAATTGTTATTAGGAAATCTGAAAAGATAACTGTTCCATTTATGACATGATTCTTCCTAAATTAGACATAGGTGATCAGACTATGTATAATTGAGGACCAAATGATGTGATGCTTGGCTCAGTCACAGTGATATTTATGTTTTTCAAAAAGTTTTAGATGGTGTTCAACGTGTTATTTTTGTAAAATGACAACGTAATTATTTTTCAAAAGAAAGTAGAAAATTTTTGTTCATACTACGGTGATGAGTCAGGAATTTTTACGGTGAATATATGATATCCTTGGTATAAACTTAGGGTTTCGGGTGAGAATTCTTACAAGGTAGTAAAAATTTATGGTTCGGTCAGAAATGATGTTAACCAGGTTTCTAAGGTGATATCAGTGTATTGTTACGTAACGATTTTGAATAGGGTAATGGAATAGAAATTGAAGATAGACATAGATTATAATTTATTATGAAAATATTACAAGATAAAGTTTTCATACGGTAGAAAGGTAGTTGTTACGCTTAGGTTACATCCATCGTACCTAAGGTAAAGTTCAAAAGGAAATACAACTTAGAAAGTTTAAAACTATAATTTATTTATCTGCAACAGTAATTTATTCTTCTGCTTAGACATAGGTGTCATTCTTCGACGCTGTTGAGGTCTTTAACGAGTTCTCATTCTCTTGCTCAAGTCTTGGCTTTCAAATTGATATTGTAGTTTGGACATTGTATCCTGTAATGCCCTTTCCCACCACATCTGTGGCATACTACAGTTGATGGTTGTTCTCTTCTGTCCGGGGCTTTGCAGTTCTTCGTCTTGTGGCCTGTTCCCAGCATTTCCCGCACTTAGCAATGCAAAGTCCGGTGTGATCCATTTCGCATCCATGGCAAAAAGGTTGTTTTCCACGATAACTATTTCCGTTAGTTGGTGTGGCGATGCAGTCTCTACCAGCTTCCTGTCTGAACTCTAGTTGGCGGTGGTAGTTGATGCGATCTTGTAGATGCTTGTGGTAGCAGTCGTGGTCATTGGTGTACTTGCATTAGGTGGGGATGATGGTTTCTCTCTCAGCGAGTTTTCTCTTACGGTCATTTTTCTTAGGTGTAACACCTGGCTTAATTCCTTGTGTACTGGTGATGGTAGGTTTAGTCATTTCTTCTGGAGCTTTAAGGTGAGCTGGTCTACATTCCGTGAAACATTCATGGTTATGCTTACAAGACACAGCCGTCTTCTTTTCTTCTCTTGCTATATCGTTGCTACTCGGATGAACTACTGTAGTCACTTCGAGTACCACTACAACGATGTTGTTTACCAACTTCCTGATAGTTTCAGGTGTCATAGTTGTGGTTGGTGCTGGTGGGGTATGCGTACTGCTCATGCTGGCCATTTTCTATAAATATCACAAGAAACACGGATTTAGAATCCACATAATGTTAGAATAATTCAAATAATGAGGTATTTGCATATTAGTGCTAACAATGTGGTCATAATGCGAAATCAAAACCAACTGAGAATCATAAAATTACGATATGTCTGGGTAGGATCGTAGGTAAATAATCAACTCTTGGTATGGGATTGCTAAGGAACAAACTGATTCATCGGCAAAAGCTGAAGTTCAGCAACTTTCTCTTCATTCTTCAAGTTTTCTTCTGAAATTTTGTTTTAGAGAATTCTATGGTTGTAGCCTAGTTATGGCATGTTTAAGGAATCATAACAATTGTAAGTAATCTTATGGTAGGTCTGGATAAAATCACAGTAATCAACATAATATTAATAATTTGATCGATTGTTTTTGTAAAACAAACGGTACGAGGTCTTTTATTAATTCCATTGATTTGCGTTGAGTCATTTATCTACAAAGACAGTAACAAATGGTGAGATTTTGCATGAGTGTATGAGGAGTCATTATATGCATGCATAGCATCATAATAGGGCATGATAGAAAGAATTTATTCACCATAGAGAGATATAACAGAAGGAGAGTGTTATATATTAAAAAGTCAGTTACAAGTTCTGAGAGTTTCAGAATTATTGGAAAATACATGAAACACTAACCAAAAAGCTATTTGGTTTAGTGGGTACAACAACGATACATGTAAACTTAAGATTAGTTACGTCTCTGACGTAGACGTCTAACTTCTGCCTCAAGTTCCAGTTGTGCAGCTTCCATGTTTGAGAAGCGTTCCTGGCACATGTTCATCTGATTAGCCAACATGGTTTCTAAGGCAGAAATCTTTTGACCCTAGTTTCTTGCTGTGTCCTTAGCCATCCATAGGGTTCTTTCAATGTCTTCAACTCTAATATGTGTCTGAGCGTGGCCTCTACCCAAACAGCGGGTTCTGGAATCCAAGTTTCTAAGTTCCTGGTCGTAATTTTCCTTCATCTTACCAACATTCATTCCTAAGTCAAACACTGCTCGTCTCTCGGCATCCGATCTTTTGAAAAGAGTTTCAATGTTACGGTCGTACCATTCAAAACATAATGGTTGTAACTCTTCCAACTGTTCAGTGTGAGCGTCTAGTGTATTAGCTTGTTGGTGAAAAAGAGTCCATATTGAATCACGAGTGTTTACATTCTGTTCAGGGGAATTGGGTGTTGATACATCGTCTGGGATGTATGGTATTGAGGAATCTGGAGTGTCAGGTAGTGGAGAGTTTGACTCAACATTTTTCCAAATCGTTTCTTGGCGTGAATTCTGTCCAACCTCGAATGTTGTCGAACAACCAATCAATTCTTCATCTGAATAAGGTTTAGTAGCTCTCCTGAGTCTTTGACGTAGGGGTGAGTAAGTAGGTGATGACGGTATCTGAATAAGTTCCGTATTAGGCTGGGGTTGTGACATTAATACATAAGGATCTTCAGCATCCAGAGTGATCTGATAGGTAGGTGATGTATGAGTAGTACGAAGGGCAGTTTTGGTAATATCAACTGGTTTGGAAGACATGGTACTGTAGTAACCCACAAATAGTAATTATAAGTAATTCATACGTTAAAGGTGTAAAAGTAAACGTGTAATAGTAAAGTGTGTAAGAGTAAATATTAAGCATGTAAAGATTAGTGTAAAATAGTCCTAACAGGTAATACTGAGCACGGTGATATGCAGACACGGCGGGCGTAAAATGGTATAGTGTAAAATCATTCATTTTGAAAGTGTAGTTATAGTCCAATGTTTGAAAATATTTGGTTCTCTATAACCATGTCTCTGATGCCAATCTGTAACACCCCCTAATTTATTATATAGCAGCGGAAAAGTAATTGGGGTATTACGGTGAGGATCGGAGTCATAATCACATAAAATGGCTCGAAAGAAACGTTTTGAAAGTTATTTGTCATTAAAGTAATACTTTTGATACAAAGGTGAAATATCTGTTTTAAAAATCCCATGAAAGGGTGTGATAATTTGAAAAGAATGACATATTTGATTTTTACACCATTTTATTTATCAGAGTTATAATGTCCGCTCCGTGTCTTGTCCTGCTTCGTTAATTACCTGAGATAAACATGCTTAAAAGTGTCAACACAAAGGTTGGTGAGTTCATAGAGTTTAATAGGAAAACAATTTATTTCAATAAATTCAAGAGTGTACACTGATATTTGAAATATGTACAAGTACGAGTAAACAATCAGTTTTCAATAATTTCAAATGTGAAGTGATATTTGAAATAAACTTCAAGTATGGGTAAACAGTGGATTTCAAAGATTTCAAACGTGAAGTGATATCTGTAATAAGTGCTGACAGTGATAAAACAAGTAGCTAGTTGCACTGGGTAAAAACCACAAGTCATATATGAGATCAGTTAAATTCAAATATAGGATCATAATCCTAGCATGAAGTGAAAACAATGATATTATGCCTGAAATCTACAAATGTGGTGTGGTGAAATACTAATACAGTTGTATCTAAATATATATGAAAACATATATATTCATGTAATTATATTTCTCTAAGCCTCATGACACGCAAAACGTTAACAAAGTACCGTAAAACGGAGGTGTTCACATCAAGGGAATGATGGAAATATTGCCCTCGTGTAATAGGTGATTTGCCAATTCCTATTTTACTCAAATATAGTGCATCGCGACTAATACGACTATCCACTAAGGCATTCCGTCAAGTAATTAGTGGGATAGGTTGTCAGCCTCTAACAGGTTTCGAAGCTGTTCACTATATTCGCGTTCACCGCAGTGATTAATGGCTCATGATAAAGGGTCTTTATGGCAATACGGTAACTTAGAAAATATCAAGTTAAGGGTGTACATAAAATACATGTGCTTTAATTCTAGCAAGTATTTCCATTAAAATGTGGAAATAACATATAAAGGTGAGATGTATATTCATGATCACATCAAGAGATGTACATTCATGATGTTCGTTATATATATATATATATATATATATATATATATATATATATATATATAACGAACGTTAAATATTAAATAAACGAAATATACAAAACTGCACATGATGTGATGGGGTTCGTAAAATGAAATATGAAAATGAAAATATTAATTATATTCTGTTGGTCCTTGCAATTTTAATGTTTTTACATTTTACACCCTAACAGCGTTAGCGTTGCACCGTTAGTCCTTAATTATATAATAATTGCATTTATAGTCCACTACTTGTCCAAAATAGCATTCTGAGCTTGGAATATAAAATAATATCAATTTCCACCCTAATGTTTCTGTTTTGGCATTTTTAGTCCAAGTTTTAAAGGGTTGGTAGTTTTAGTCCCTCAAAGTGTAACTAGTTTGCACTTTTAGTCCAAACGTCCAAAAATTATGGGGGAAAATTATATGATATTTTCTGGAGCTTATTGAATTTTATTAAAACTTATTTCAACAGCTTATTTACAAAAATAGCTTATTTTTCACTTAATGGGCTTTTAACGAGCTAATTAAAGGCCCGTTAACGTTTAACGATCCGTGAGCTTTGAGACAAGTTGCGCTTATCCTTAGGCTCATTTTTAATATTCTAAAATCATATCAAAAGAGCTTTTGAGGCTAGCTGATGCGCATGTGTTTATTGCTCAAATTCTTTTATATCCATGGTAGCGGCCCAAAGACTTGGTGTGCGCGTGATGTGTCGTTGTGGTTTTAGCAGTATTAATGCCTACTCAAGTTTTAAATTTATATTTAGCCGACTTATCAATAAAACACACACTTAACGAGCAGTGTACCCGGTCAGTATGAATATAATGGTAAGTAGAGTGTCGATCACTAAGAGTGGAACGTATTATCTAGTTATTCTAATCAGTATTTTAATATCTTAAGTTAGCTGTACAACCTAATCTAACGCAAGGGGGGTTCAGCCTGAGAGACTGGCACGGTTTGGTTATGATTAAATAGAAAACTAAATTAATGAGCACGAATCAGCGATTAGCACACACGTACACAGATAGATACTTGAGACAATAAGAAGACCTGTCCTGATAATTAAGTAGCTTATCACTTGTTTTATTGCTAGTTTTATATGAAGTGTATAGTTCGATGCAACGCATCGAGAGTTAAACCTTTCTCGTTGGCTCTAATCTTATCGGCGAGTAAACCCTTAATGATCACTTATGTCTATCCCACTATCCTAGAATATTGAGCATTTGTGATGCCCACGTTTCGTATACGCTAAAATAGATAGGCGAGGAAGGGGCATGGCTACCCAAGCAATGCTCAGCTAGACACAGAGGTTATCAATGCACTAATAAAAGTCACCAAAGACATCAACATATAAACTTTAATTAATGGGAAAGCAATTTTAAGGGGTGCCCATGATTTTCCGTAGTCACATGGAATCGGCCCATCAATCCTGATGAATTAAAGTGTACTAATACAATAAAACAAAACTACTTAATGAATTAAATACATGCAGGACCTTCTTACAGCTCTTGTATCTTCGTTCAAGGTGTGTCTTGTGCTGCTAATACGTCTGAATTCGGCTTCTAGGGTTTCTGTCTTTTTCTTCTGAGTTTTTGCTAAGTGTCCCGAAATTCGTCTGGTCTTGGGGTATTTATAGTTTCTGTCTGAGGGTTAGATGCGGCGCATAGGATAAGTAGATGCGGCGCATTGACTTAACTTCGCGTGGGGTCCAAGATTAATATATTCAGGAATATTCGTACACCGCCTTAAGATGCGGCGTAACTCCATTCTTGTATGCGGCGCATGTCCTTGGATCGTAACTTGTGAAATCTTGATAGTGATACGCCGTATGTTAGAAGTAGGATGCGGCGTATCTGGAGCAGAATGATCTTGATCTTGTACATTTCAGTAGACTCTTAACATCTTGCTTGTTTTGCTCCATAATTAGTCCAAAATCGCCAAGTTTCACATAATACTTGTTTTTACCTGAGAATTACAAAAGTAAACATTAACGTATCAATTCTCATATATAATATAATAAAACAAGTCAAATAAATAGGATAAATGATGATAATAAAATGTACTTATTTGAGTTCATCAAATATCCCCCCACTTGAACTTTACTTGTCCCCAAGTAAACCTTAGAATAAATCTTATGAAAATGTATCCTAAAAGATATTAGGATTTATTTTTATATTTAAGCATGTTTTCGTTTTGTCATAATTGCACAACCAAACACTTAACGAATTAGAAATAAAATAAAATATTTCGATAAAAGCAAATCTAATCGTTTAACTGTCCAGTCGTGACGAATATTCTATCATAAGCTTGGCAAGTATACGCATCTCCCCCACTAAAGTCAAGGAATAACAAGTCTAAAGTGGTAAAAAGGGTTTGTTGGTTAAAGGTTAATCATTCTTCTTAATCTCTATCGATCTCACATTCCAGAAAAGGAGACAAAATCACAAATACATAGTCGAATCCACGACTACGATACTTGCAATTGCTCAAATCCTTAACTCGAATAGGCTAAAGATAGGACCAAGTAATCTTTACCAATAATATTATATCAAAAAGGGCGACAAAATCATAAATACATAGCTGAATCCACGACTATGATACTTAAGATTGCTCAAATCCCTAATCTCAATAAATCAAAGGTTTGGATAAAGAATGATGTAGGGTATGGATAATATTTGGGATACAAATTGGTGTAAAATGAAAAATAAACAAAACAGATAAATTAAAATCCTAAGTGTGGTTAATCACTATCCCAACCATCCCATGAATAAGAATCATATCATTGAATAACTCACGCTTTAACACTTGAAACACACGCTTTAGGTAGACACGAATTATACTCAACAAGATCTCAATCAAAGAATAACCTTAGTTGGTGTTCCCATAACGGCCAACTCCCATTCAATCCATAAATATAATATATAACAAATAGTGGTGATATCGACCACTTAATACAAAACTTTACATAAGTTGGTTAAAACAAACTTCCAACTTTTCCTTTTTCTTTTTCTTTTCTATTTTTTCGATTTTTTTTTTTTTTTTTTTTACATCAACATATATGTGTAAAATTTCACAACTTTTCTATCACTATTTTTCCGGATAATTTTTCCATACTCTTCATACTTTTAGAAATAACTGTAATAGCGAAAGTAGTAAACACACGAAAAATAAACTCAAAGATATACAATATTTACTTTCATACCAATTGCATTGTTCAATTTCCAAACTAACCAAAGATAATGAATTACGCACGCGAACACAGGTAATGTAAGGAAACACACTTTGCCTAAAGCAATTAACCACGGATTTTAATCTACAGGGTAGGCTAAGGTGTAAGGGTGTATCGAAACATTATAACAAAGGTGTAAGAAACGAAAGGAATGGCTCTGAGTGTTTTTCTAGGGGTATCTTACTCTAAAAGTGAGAGTAACAAAGGGTTTATACGGGGGTTAACTAACCAGTGTAGTTAGTTAATATCACATAACATATAAAGGCTATTTGGGTGTAATCCTAGAAATTTACCAATTTAGAGAGGTCACTCCAATTATATAGATAATACTTATTATGGTGGTCTCGAATAGTATATAAGCCAAGTTCTAAAGTTTACAAGTCACCGGCACACTCATAGATTTGTGAATTTTGAAAAGTTCACAATTTTTGGAAATAATGTTATGTGTGCAGCTATGTAATTTATACTTTAAACAAAAACATGCTAAAAATTTTAAATTTTGATATATAAAGCGCATTTTAAGCATACTTTGAAAAAGTTTAGGACAAGTAAGTGTTCTAATTCTCCAATCCCCCCACTTAAGTTAAACAATGTCCTCGTTGTTTGTGTCAAAGATTAAAAACTGGAAAATAAAAGAATTAGAACGGAAAAACTCCCCTGAGATTTGCTCGGTATGATCCTCCATTATTCGTGTAAGAGCAAAAATCAACTTTCTTGTGGATGAGAACGTTTAAGCTTCAAAAATGATGTATCCACAGAAATGCAGGAATCTATAATACCATTCAGACTTTAACACACCTGAGTTAAGAAGGTTCAAACTTGCATAATACATTAGTAGTTAGAAAAGATAAAACTAAAAAAATTAAAATGAAAATCATCAGGTCAGTCGATACGCCGTATCTTATGGAAAAAGATACGCCGTATCGAGCCAGGAATAAATACGAATCAGAATAAAAGATGCGTCGCATCCTTAACCAGGGATGCGCCGCATTAAATAAACTGACAAAAAGTTTTAAAGTCAAAAATAAAAATGCAGAAAATTAAATAAGATATGATCAGTGCAGGAGATGTGTCGCATCTTAGGATAGAGATGCGCCGTATCTTCTGCAGGTCTGACAGACTCGACAGAACAGAATGTAAAAATTTATCCGGGTTGTCTCCCAGTCAGCACTTGTCTTTATTCCAGAGTCTTCAAGTTAGACTCACGTTCAGCTCCTTATTTCCGATCATTGAAAGAGTCGGAAGCATCGCGCTCCCTCATCGCCAGTCCACTAATATTGAACACTCCTTGCTCGTCCTTAATATCCACGCCATTCTTCTTTAATATCTGTATAAACAAAGTTCTGTCCCTTTCGGGCAGAGATGACAAAATGATAGACGGGAAATTCTTATTATTATATAGGCATAAATATGCAAGGTGGGGTGGTAGTTCAATAAATATATCATTATTCAAATTTGTATTCTCAACTATTCTCCTACGTTTGTTAATTACTTCGCAATCATACCACTCATCGTCAGAATCATTAACAATATCGCGCCTAAGTTCGGTAGGTACATTAAGGTCAATGAATTCCTCGAGGTTCTCATGATTAGGATCAGTTGAGTTGTTTTGAATTAATGTTTCTCCCATAAGCCTAGCTTCTAGATCGAGGTCCATACGTTCTCTTAATCCTAGCACATAGACGCCTCTAATTATGCTCTTAACAGGATTCTGGCACTTATAGACTAGTTTATTATTCCCTACCTTTAATGAGATTTTTCTTTTAAACACATTAATCTTAGCATGGGAGGTAGACAAGAAAGGTCTTCCAAGGATTAAAGGAATCTTAACATCCTCGGGCATATCTAATATAACAAAGTCTACAGGGAAAACAAACTTCTCAATCTTAACTAGCACATTTTCGGCAATCCCTTCAGGTCGTTTTACCGTTTTATCAGCCAATTCAATAAGCAGCTTAGTTGGTGCTAATTTTCCTAGTCCTAGGGTAGTGAATGTCCTAAGGGGCATAACACTAACGCTAGCTCCTAAGTCAGCTAATGCATTATTGAAAGACATATCATTAATTGAACAAGGTAAAATAAAACTTCCTGGGTCCTTTTCTTTATGAGGCAAGGCGTGTAAGTCGGTTGCAGGGCTCTCTTCTTTCATTGTAGCCTTGATCTCCTCTTCAATCTTTGCTTTCTCTTTGAGTAACCTCCTTAAACTGATTGAATAATTAAAGAAAAATTCGGGCTTTGCATCCTCATTACCATTCGTCAATCTTCTAGGTATGTTAGGCGTGACATCATCAGTAGTGCTTATGGCCTTGACATGATCTCTCGGGTTAGTTTCAGTTGAGCCAGGTAGACTTTTGTATCCCCTTTCTTGAAGAACCTTGCTCATTTGCCCGATTTGTTGTTCCAATGCTTTGATCGAAGCTCCTTGATTTCTTGTTATAGTATCTGTCGAGGCTCGTATATCTTTGATCATAGTAGTGTTCTCTTCATGTCTTTTAGCAGCATCGGCCATAATTTGCTTTAAAGTGTCATCCAAAGTCTGCCTCCTTTCATGATAAGTGGGATTAAAGTTGTTCTTTTGATAGTATCTTGGAGCAGCTTCCCTAAATCTTCCTGAAGGTTGGAATGGTTGTCCAAATTGTGTGTAGTATGCTTCTTCAAAAGTCTCACTTTCATTCTTATTAGGGAAATCTTTAGTATAGTGAGGTCCTTCGCATTTTTCACATCCAACTTGGGCAGCATAAACTTTCTCATCAAGCTTTTTCATCTCTCTACTAATTTTATCCAATTGAGCTTGAATAGCAGCAAACCCGTCAAAATTAGTGTTGCTCTTAGATCTAGTAGAGGCTCCGTCGTGCCATTTCTGAGAGTGATCAGCAGCTTCTTGGATCGCTTTCCTAGCATTGGCTGCATTCATTTGAGGCACAACTCCCTTAGCATCCAAGATTTGTCTAGTAGGCACGTCTAATCCTTGATAGAACAATATTATCTCCTGCATTGGACTTAGATAATGTTGAGGGCATTTCATCAATAAGTCTTTAAATCGTTCCTAAGCTTGATAAAGAGTTTCATCAGGCTCTTGCTTGAAACTATTGATAGCCTCCATTTTTTTAGCAGTTTTAGCAGGTGGACAATATCTTTTCGGGAATTTGCTCTTCAAATCTTCCCATGTTGTGATTGAACTAGCAGGTTCATTTCTTAGCCACTTATTAGCAGCTCCTTTAAGCGAAATTAGAAAGATTCTTAGCATAAGTTGATCGTCAGAGACTCCTTCTGTAGTAAACAAATCTACAATCTCGAGGACTTTTTCAACATGTTCATTAGCATCTTCATGTTCTGTTCCACTGAAAGAATTTTCTCTTAGCTCCTTGAGAAACTGACCCTTCAACTCAAACTTTGACATTTCATCAAACTTTGGTCTAGCAACTCCTGAACTGTAGTCAGCACGGGTTTTGTTCATGTATTCCTCCATAGTAGTGTTTTCCGCCATTGTTTCTGTTTCTTCTTCCTCTTTCTCTTCAGAAAAGTAATCAAGCTCGAACGAACTTGAAATTTCAAAGCTTTTTGTGTTGAAAAGCCTTTTAAGCGAATGTAGGGCTCGTTCAGGATCTTCGAAAGGTTTAATCAAGTTCTTAGTCGAACTCCTGGTCATGCACTTCCTGAAACCATCACAAAAGCATCAGTAGGGTATGTTCAAGAAAGTAATATATCAGAAAATTAACAACGAAAACGGAATACGAAAAATAAAAGTTACTGATATCTGTAGACGATGCGCCGTATCCAAAAAGTTGGATACGCCGTATCTCGTTAAGTTAAAATTTAATCAGACTTTTATTCAGAAAACAGATACGCCGCTTATAATTAGAATGCGCCGTATCAGTTTTAAATTTATAAAAAATCGTTTATATTTATTAAAATTAAATGCGTCGTATTAACAAAAGCTAATGCGCCGTATTTTCGTTACGTTTCAAAATACAAGATTTTTGATTCAGAAGATGCGCCGTATCGATAGAGATCGATGCGTCGTATCTGTTTAATAATTCGAAAACTGTTTTTAATTTTAAATAATAAATACGCCGTATCTGTTGAAACAGATGCGCCGTATGGCGTTAACGTTTAGAAAAATTTCTTATTAAAAACAGAATACGCCGTATCTTGGGGAAAGATGCGTCGTACTCGAATTTATTAAACGCGTTGTATTTTATAAAAATTAAATGCAATACGCCGTATCTGTGAAAACAGATGCGCCGTATCGTTTGTATCAGCACAGTACAACGATAGCAGAATGCAGAAAAATATAAAAATAATAAAAACAAACAAAAACACAAGAAACAAAAATCACACAAAAACAGAAAATATGCAAATTATACAATGAATGCAATTTATCTAATATACAACGGGGTTAGTGGTTAGAATCTAAAATTAAAATTAAAAAGAAAAACCTAATTAAAATACTAATCAAATTAACAGATAATAACAATTCACTCCCCGGCAACGGCGCCAAAAACTTGATGCGCATGTGTTTATTGCTCTAATTCTTTTATATCCACGGTAGCGGCGCCAAAGACTTGGTGCGCGCGTGATGTGTCGTTGTGGTTTTAGCAGTATTAATGCCTACTCAAGTTTTAAATTTATATTTAGCCGACTTATCAATAAAACACACACTTAACGAGCAGTGTACCCGGTCAGTATGAATATAATGGTAAGTAGAGTGTCGATCACTAAGAGTGGAACGTATTATCTAGTTATTCTAATCAGTATTTTAATATCTTAAGTTAGCTATACAACCTAATCTAACGCAAGGGGGGTTCAGCCTGAGAGACTGGCACGGTTTGGTTATGATTAAATAGAAAACTAAACTAATAAGCATGAATCAACGATTAGCACACACGTACACAGATAGATACTTGAGACAATAAGAAGACCTGTCCTGATAATTAAGTAGCTTGTCACTTGTTTTATTGCTAGTTTTATATGAAGTGTATAGTTCGATGCAACGCATCGAGAGTTAAACCTTTCTCGTTGGCTCTAATCTTATCGGCGAGTAAACCCTTAATGATCACTTATGTCTATCCCACTATCCTAGAATATTGAGCATTTGTGATGCCCACGTTTCGTATACGCTAAAATAGATAGGCGAGGAAGGGGCATGGCGACCCAAGCAATGCTCAGCTAGACACAGAGGTTATCAATGCACTAATAAAAGTCACCAAAGACATCAACATATAAACTTTAATTAATAGGAAAGCAATTTTAAGGGGTGCCCATGATTTTCCGTAGTCACATGGAATCGGCCCATCAATCCTGATGAATTAAAGTGTACTAATACAATAAAACAAAACTACTTAATGAATTAAATACATGCAGGACCTTCTTACAGCTCTTGTATCTTCGTTCAAGGTGTGTCTTGTGCTGCTAATACGTCTGAATTCGGCTTCTAGGGTTTCTGTCTCTCTCTTCTGAGTTTAGCTAAGTGTCCCGAAATTCGTCTGGCCTTGGGGTATTTATAGTTTCTGTCTGAGGGTTAGATGCGGCGCATAGGATAAGTAGATGCGGCGCATTGACTTAACTTCGCGTGGGGTCCAAGATTATTATATTCAGGAATATTCGTACACCGCCTTAAGATGCGGTGTAACTCCATTCTTGTATGCGGCGCATGTCCTTGGATCGTAACTTGTGAAATCTTGATAGTGATACACCGTATGTTAGAAGTAGGATGCGGCGTATCTAGAGCAGAATGATCTTGATCTTGTACATTTCAGTAGACTCTTAACATCTTGCTTGTTTTGCTCCATAATTAGTCCAAAATCGCCAAGTTTCACATAATACTTGTTTTTACCTGAGAATTACAAAAGTAAACATTAACGTATCAATTCTCATATATAATATAATAAAATAAGTCAAATAAATATCATAAATGATGATAATAAAATGTACTTATTTGAGTTCATCACTAGCTTATACGGTTTGCTTATTTTCAGCTTATTGAGCTTTTCAGTCCATTTAAACTTTTATAACTAGTTTTAAGAATGGTGTTGGTCGCTTTACTTTGGACAATTTCAAAGGGTCAAACGAGCTTATTATTACAAAATATAAATACGAAACTTGTAGCTTGTAGCAAGGAGGAATAGGTTGTGCAAAAATATTGGGTGGTTGTTAAGTCGGATTTTGTTTTATGGGGTCATCTATGACGCAACCTGGAGCAATTTTCTGGGTTAAAAATACTTGGAAAAATTTCAGATTTTGTGTGTTCATGCATGTGGTCAAGTTTACTTTGGGCAATTTAAAGGCGTTAGACGAGCTTATTATTACAAAGTATAAACACGAAATATTTAGCTTGTAGTATGGATAATTAAGTCGAGCAAAAATATTGATGTGTCGTTAAGTGAATTTGAGTTTTATGAGGTCCTTTTGATCGCTACTTGGGACAGTTTTTAAGTAGTAAAATACTTAGAAAAATAAATGTTTTTCTAATTTTGTACGTGTGAGGCATGATTAAAATGAGGTTCGAATGAGCATGTAATCATAATGTAAATGTGATGTGTGTATCTTTCATGATTCCTAGGCCTTCCCCAAAAGAGGCAAATCACCTCTCGTGTTCTATATATATACGTGGTACGTAAAATAAATATTGAAACATACACGTTTGAAACTAATTAGTATACGTTGCATGGAATGTAAAATACGTGAGATATGAATTGGAAATGAGACAGGAGGACTTACAACACCTCTAGGGTGGGTAATGGACAAGTGAGGGTAGCTAGAACACAAGAAAATGGTTCCACGATGGCTAGATCAATATATACGTTTTTTATACAAACCCCATATCTTTCGAATGAGCTAGGAATGGAGCATGGGGATTGTTTTTGGTCCTTTGTGAGTTCTCTACTGATCAAGATGGGTTAGAAATGGTATCAAGAAGTTTAGGATGAGAGGTGATGAAGGTGTGAAGGGTTATACGTATATATGTTTACGTACGAAGTTAATTGTAAATATTACTCACTCAACTTGGTCTAACTATTGAATGTCTGGATATGTTGGAATTTTAGATGGATTTCTTACTGACAAGGTGACTTTAAGGGCAAGTAGGAGTGAGGGGAAACTATGGATGTCAACACATATGTATATATGTCGACTAAATTACTTATGTGTACACAAATGGGTTTTAACGTGCAACACTAGGATCTTGGGTAATATATACTCTTAATGACTCAAAAATGATCAATTACCAATATTAGAATAGGTGGAAACAAGCTCAGGTCAAAACAGTTGAGTTTGTGAAAATATACATATGTCGATTTAGTTGTCAAGTGCCATATACTTTGGTCTTATTAAACGTATCAAACATTCTTATTTGGAGCTAATATTTTGCATCCTCGTTCCTTTGTGGGAGGAAAAATAGGTGGTTCAGTAATATGTACAAGTCGCATTTAAAAATCGAAAGAAAAAAAGGCGTTTTGTAGGGGTGCTTCTCGATTGGAATGTTAATAAAAATAGGATGTTGGGCTTTTTGTTGTTGGGCTGGTGAACAGTAAATGCAAAGGGGTTGTGGGCTGAGATTTTTCTTGGCCCATGTGAGGTTATATTAAGTGTATTTGATTTAGTAAATTCACGTGTGAGCTCATCCTGTTATTTGGTAATTTACGTGATAATGTTTCCGCGTTAAAATAAGATAATAAAGAAAAATTTAAATATTTCCGTAAAAATGGTGATTAGAAATAATGACGGAGATTAATATATAATTAAACGTCGTTAATTATAGGAAATTTTGCACTTTGCTACATAGCCACATGCAAACCTTTTGATAAATACTATTAATAATCTATATGTGAATTAATATGTATATAATTATTAAGACTCACATTGGTTTTCGAGCTCATTGTACCCAATGGACCACATACACCAACAAGTTGGTTGCGTAAGCCTTAACAATTAAATATCACGTTGCACATAACTGATTCATTAATTTAATAATTAGGTCTTCCCTAATTTTAGATTTATCTAAGACATGTAGCAAATAAAACAAATCATAATCCATGATTACCTTGCAAGAAGCATCATGGATTAATCCAGGAACGTAACCCTTATCAATAAAACACATAAACACACTTGTTCCTAATTTAGGGTTACAAAACTAACTTTTTATTAAAAGAGGGTCGAAACCCCCCCCCCCCCCCCCAAAAAAAATTATCATTCGAAATTTTTTAATGTTCTAATAATCCTTAAAAAAAATTTGACTAAAAACATGTAAATCCAAATCAAGATTTGATTTTTATTTATGTTTCGGTAATTCAATTACGTGTTAAACGGCTCGTGACGCCACTGTTGGAATTTAAATAACATGACTATCATCTAAATAAATAAACACGCCAAAGAGCATATAGCGGAAGCAAGGATCGAATATTTAACACATAAATAGTTTACCGAATAATAAAAGTTAACGTACCTTGATCCTAGCACAAACAAGGATCAAACTTCTCTTTTTTTCTCTTGAACAAAGAATAGGATTAACGTGAAACCCATTACCTTTTTGTTTCATAATCCAAGATAGTGTTTACTAAAGTGAGTAAATGACCACGTCTTTTACACACGTACTATAACCGATCAAGAATTGATGCTAGTGAATGAACACAAGAAAACCAAACTATTTGTTTACTTAGAAAATTTTGGATCGACCCACCAAAGGGTTGTGTCGACCGAATTTTAGACAGGAGGAAGAAAAGAAATCTTATGGTTATAACAAGTGTGCACTAGGTGAAAACTAATAACCCTTTGATTTATATTTATAGTGGAACTTTGCTTGGAGAACAAGATGGGCCGATTAGGGTGGTATAACCCTTCAGGCCGATCGGCCAAACCCAAGGGATGGGTTTCTAGAACCATCTTGATCCTCAAATTTCACTAACGGTCCATCCATTATTCTCTAACGGTCGTTAGTCAATTCCGTTAATTACTTAACGTCCGTTAGTCATCATTTCGTGTCCAAATAATTAAAATATATAACGATTATATATATTAATTATTTCTTTGATTATTCATATGTAAAGTGTGCAATCCCATGGTCCCGTGTTCGATTCTAGTCATATACGTTTAAATATTTTTCCACAACTCTAACACATGGATGAATCGAGGTTAACAAGATCGCCAAGCGCTTTTGATTATCGAAACGACGATGTCCCGATTGAAACTACGGTTATCTGCAAATATTTTTCCAACCAAACAAAGTTCCGGTAAAATAGCCATGATAAGAGATACTAGCGTAGGAGATTTACGCAAATGAAAAAAGCATTAATGATTGAAAGGAAGTAGCTTTCGACTGGTAGGGATGATGAACAGACACGTGGGAGAGATCGAGAAAACTTTATGGTTTGTGACATCCTATTTAATGTACTGTAGGGTAATTAACAAATAATTTAATGTTGACCTTGACTTAATAATAAAAATATAGAAAACTTTTGGAGGCACAGCCTGTTCAAGAATCCTAAACCATGTAATTGACAGTATTAGCTAATATATAATACTAAAGTCTTCAGATTTTTATCGTCTCAACATTTCAGAAATGACAAGTTCTAGTGAAATAGCCTCGACTTTGAGCATGCTTATGATCATTGGCATGGTGAAAGGCAGGTGGCTTGATCTCGAAACATATTCAACATCAATGATATCCTCCTAATCTACTTTTAAGAATGTCAAATTCGTCAACGTTGTATGGTGAAAAGAGGTGCCAGAGCCTATACGGATCAGCCTAGGTATAAACTAGTCAATTAACATCTCATCTTTATGTATGTTTATTAAGCAAATTAAGCCTTAAGCCAAGACGGAGACTTAGAAGATGTCAAAGTATTCCTCATACAAGCCCATTAATTTAGTGTTCCTGTCTACTTCTGAGACTTCACGACGCCACAGTATCTTAGTGTTCCTGTCTACTTCTGAGACTTCACAACGCCACAGTATCTTGTAACTACTATAATGAGAAACAAACTTCATTTATTATACTAACTTAATTCTACAAATTTCTGAAGACTAGCGCAGTTGACGATACCTTTCAGCTAGCTAATTACTGAATCAGGGTTGATTAGTCTTTAACTTGTTAGTCAACTGAAAAACTATTCAATGTTGGGTCTATTTAAAAATTGAGTTCCTTGTCATAAATTTGATTATCAATGATTTAAGTCTCTAATTAAAATATGCTTGCCATAAATTTGAGTATCAACGATTTAAGTCTTTAATTAAAATAATTCTATTATATCTAAAAAGAGAATTTCTAATTTATATCACGGTGGTAGAGGTTAAGAGGCGTTAAACAAACACAAATTACCATATTATCATGTTCGTTGATATTAATAATTTTCTAAATTTAAGATGCCTACCAAAATTACCCATGTTTTGTATGAAAAATTAAGTTATTTAAAGAAACATTTGTCTTTATTAAACACTTCTAAACTTGTACCACCATTTCACAAGTTAAAAAAAACCCATCTAAAAACTGAGTTCTTTGCTAGAAATTTGAGTATTAATGATTTAAGTTTCTATTCTTGTTAATGGAAGTCCCACTTCGGAGTTCTCGTTGAAAAATCCATTGGCTCCGTTTTTGTTTATTATTGTTATGGAAGGCGTTCATATTGCTCTTAGGGACGGTTTGGCTACTAACATGCTTGGAGGTATTAAGCTTGGTTCCCATGGTATTCGTTTATCTCATTTATTTTATGCGGATGATGTCATTATTTTATCTGATTGGAATCAAAATGACATGGATAACATCATTCGTATTCTCAAAGTTTTTTACCTTGCATCTGGCCTCAAAATTAATATTAACAAGTCGAATATTTTTGGGGTGGCATCCCCGCAACTGAAGTTGCTCGAATGGCATCAGGTACTGGTTGCATGACTGGTTCTCTACCCTTTTCTTATCTCGGATTGCCTATAGGTTCGAACAAGGGACACATTGTGAATTGGAAAGTCTTGATTGATAGCTTTAAGTCCAGGTTGTTGGGTTGGAAAGCTAACATACTATCGTCAGGTGGTCGTTTTACTCTTATCAAATCAGTTTTTGGTAGTCTTGGTATTTACTATTTGTCTATCTTCAGGGCTCCAGAAGCGGTTCTTAAAGTTCTTGAAAGTCTTCGTGCTTCTTTCTTTTGGGGTGCTTCCGAAGAAAAAAAGAAGCTAGCTTGGATTAAATGGTCGAATATCTTAGCATCTTTTGAAAAAGGTGGTCTATGTGTGGGTAGTGTTAAAGCCTTTAATATTTCGCTTCTTTTAAAGTGGAGATGGCGTCTTTTTAAGAATCAGTCTTCTCTCTGGGTGAAAGTTGTGAAATCCATTCATGGTGACGAAGCGGGTGTAGATTTAAAGGGTTGCCAAACTAACGGGTTATAGGCTCGTATAGTTGGTACAATATATCATCTCCATTCTAAGGATTCGAAAGACTGTGCCTAGGGGTGCAAACGAGCTGAGCTACTCGCGAGCTACTCGAGCTCGACTCGATAAAAAGCTCGAAACGAGCCGAGCCTTGTCGAGCTCGAGCCTGAAAATCAACTCGTTTACTTATCGAGCCCGAGCTCGAGCTTCGCTTATCGAGCTCGAGTAGGCTCGTCGAGCCTTATCGAGCCGAGCCCATTTGGCCCAATAACCAAGCCCAATGGATACCATAAACATTTTGTCCAATAAGCCCTAAACAAATCACACCCTAATATGACGCATATTTAACAGGCACATAACCCTAAAGCACTTTTATAATCACACATCACTTTATCCCATATCTGCTCACACCTCACTTTTCATCCCCTCAAACTGATCTCATCTTTATCTCAACACCGATCAAAATAATCTTCTTCATATCACAAGATATTCACAAGCACCTTTCGTGTTTAATCAAGATCATATCAATGGTCTCGGGTAGGTGATAAGTTGCAATTTTTGTTTTTCTTTAAATCGAACCAAAGAAGGATTATAACACATTTGTTATAAATCTGTTCTTGTTGTTATCGGATATAAATGAAGGTAATCTTCAACAAGGATCTATGATGATAATGGTTTTAACAAAAAAATCTGTAAAAGATTAGAAGGAAAGTTAAACCAAATCTGAGATCTTGTAATTTTGTGGCTTGTGTTTAGTCCTTAAACGAACCAAGGAAATAGATCGTAACAGACTTCTTATGAATTGTCTTTTATGTTTGTATAACGAGAAGCTTAGCTTCATAAATTGATCGATGATGATGCCTGTTCCTTAAGCAGATAAAGCGAGCTCGAGCCGAGCTTTGGCTCGTGAAAAACTATCTTTTTTATTTACTCGAGCCTTATCGAGCCGAGCTCGAGCTTTGTGAAAAGTTTACGAGCCGAGCTCGAGCTCGAAAATAAAGGCTCGGATCGAGCCGAGCTCGAGCTCGTTAAAAAACTGACGAGCCGAGCTCGATAATAGGTCAGCTCGGGCTCGGCTCGGCTCGTTTGCACCCCTAATTGTGCCTATGTCATTTTTGCAGCTACTTGTTGGATGCTATGGCGTTTTAGGAATAACGTCACTTTTAATTCTCAAGTTATGAGGAAAAGTGACATTTTTGACAATATCCGTCTTTTTTCCTTTTCTTGGTTAAAGTTTAGAGGAAATACATGTATTAGTTAGACTGATTGGCTGAAAATGACTTTGTAATTGCTAGCTCCTTGCTAGTTTTCTTTTAATAATATGCCGTCGTTCAAAAAAAAACTAAAATAGTTCTATTGTATCTAAAAATTGAGTTGCTTGCCATAAATTTGAGTGTTAATGACTTAAGTCTCTAATTAAAATAGTTGTATTATAGTTTGGCCATTTATTCACTTATAAAACTAAAAATTGATGACCTATTATAACTCATTTTGTTGTGGCTCGAACTCTATCTTTATCACACAAATATGACTCGTTTAAGCAAAAGAGAGATGGGACAAGGGATATGTGTGGATCGTATATATTTGAGAGAAAGAGATGAGATGATAACTTTACTTCTTATTAGAGCACACACATTACACACACTTGCACCACCTACAAATGAGGTGTTAAGTGGTTTATATATTACAAGAGATGATGCCCTGAAGGGCGTTACATATGACACATAAGTTCTATTTTGCAAATGACCATCACTTTTGCATTTAAAATTAAATGCTAACACATTTTGATGATAATAAAGTTCACTATAACTAAAAATTAAACAAGCAGTAATATTGATATCCGTTCAATCATCAAAGCATGTGAAAGTCTAATAGAAAATGGGTCAGGGTATTAAATATGTACCAGTTAAGTTATTAAGCATTAAAGTTACGAAAAACAATTTTTTTCATTGAGATTTGTACATTATTTGATTCAAAAAATCTAATATGTTAGTTAAACACATCGGTCAATTTTTCTAAAGGACCTACAACAATATAATCTACATAAATGATGAAAGAAATTGATATTAATTTTTCATTTTCTTTGGTTAAATGCATTAGTTAGTATCTGAAAGCAATAAATGTGTTGCTAAAAAAATCTAATATATTAGTTAAACATATCAGTCAAGTTTTCCAAAAGACCTACAACCATCAAATTTATACCGCATATAAAGAGAAAATACATTTATTTAAAAGCTAAAAACTTAAAAAAATATGTAATTTTGTTAGACTAAAATATCTTCACTTATAAAATGCAATGCAGTTTCATTACTTAAAACCGCTAACTTTTCTCACTTTCACTTATTCCAAACTCATATAGACATAAAAAAATTGCACAAACAAATTAACGCTATCATACACCATAGCCGCTATTCACGGGTAATCGTCTAGCCTACATAAATAATGATGAAAGAAGTTTTGTCTGTCCCATAATGGGTCCCATTCTTCTAGCCTTTCCCTGAAGTCGCTGACTATTCATCGCGATTACCTTGACACCAAAGAAGAGTTCGACCCAATGCTTTATTTCTGTCCTAGTTGATCCGGATTCGACATTAGAAGTATATTGATTTTTCCCCAATAACCGAATACTTTTGTCTGTAAATACTGCATACCTGATTCCATCCATAAATAGATTTGATTCCCTATGAGTTCTAGTCTCAATAAGACTACTAATTCTTACTGTTCATATAGTATGGGATTGTTCTTTAATTTTCTTCAGTTAAATGCATTAGTTTGTGCCAATATTAATAGCAATAAATTTGTTACTAAAAAATTCTAATATGTTAGTTAAACATATCAATCAAAATTTCCAATAAACCTACAACCATAAGTGAGGATGAAAGAAGTTGAGATTGTTCTTTCATTTTCTTCGGTTAAATGCATTAGTTATTTGATACTTAATTTTAACTATTAATACTTAATAATTAATTAAGAGTGATAATTAAAAAGTGAGAAACTTAGAAGCCGTGGTTTTCTTAAACCTACAAATAATCACTTTTGTTGCCTTCAAATACCTTAACTTTCAGACGATACTTAATCATCAAATATGTAAATATCGAGGATGTTGTGAGAAAATAGCTTAAAATGTCACTTTTTTTTTTTTAACAATTGCAGAATTGTGTGATGGTCACCCAGCAACGATATGATGTCAACACTTGCCACCAATATTCAAGGTACGTAATTACATGAGTACATACTCAAGTTTATAAACAAATAATTATAAATACAAGTTTTACACTATAGTATTAACATGTAAATTTTGCAATTGTTTCTACAAGATGGTAAACAAACCACTTTTTAGCATTTTATATTAAGTAGCAAATCCCTAATATTAACATGCATTTTTGACAAGATAATATTACACACTGTGTAGCAAAAATGAGTAGCATGCGGAATGGCTTCATTTATAATTACATAAGAAATTTATTAACAGGACGCATACCGGATCATGAATCATGCACGATAATACTTAAAAGGCTGAGCTAGGATGGTGGGTGCATAATTGACGGCAATGTTGATGGTTTTATTTCATGGACTTTCTTAAAATCTCTTACTTACAAAGAAAATAATTTTTAATAACTAGAAAATGATGTGTTCTAATAGTTCTATATATTTTATTACCAAGTTTAACTATTTATATTTTTCCGAACTAACTATTGATTTTTACCGACATAATAAGCTGACAGTTAACTTTTTAGAAGATAAATCTTTTGCTTTCTAAAAATCGATCGGTTTCGGTTTTATCTAGGTTTGGTTTGTCAGTTTTGTTCTTTTCGGTTTGGTTTTCTGGATTTTTTTTTTTTTTTTTTTTAGTTTATCAAGGTTTGGTCTTTCCAAGGTCAATTTTATGATGCATCATAAATTAATATTTTCATGTTACAACAATAAATAAACACACATAAATGACAATAAGAAAATAATGACAATAAAAAAAAAAAAAATAGTATAAGATAATTATTTATGCTTCACAAATTGATACAATAATAACAATTAGAAAACTAATTACCACCCTATAAGAATTTGTTTATGCATTTTAAATAACACATTCAAAAAACAATTTCTATTAGAGCGTTTTATGATTATATATATTTGTCGGTTCAGTTTTTTTGGTTTGGTTTTTATGCTAAAACCAAACTGAACAGTAAACTTTGGTTTTTCCAAAATACAAAAACTGAACCATCGGTTTTTCAATTGATTTTGGTTTTTCGGTTTTGATTTCTCGGTTTTTTCGGTTTAGGTTCGGTTTTTTGGTTTTCTGCACACCTCTACCCGTTTGAGGGTTGTGACATTTTAAAAAAATTAAATCATTCCTTATTAGAAAATAAGCGAATTGTTATTATATTTTTTAAAGAGATGTTTAATAGAAAAAAGCATAAATAATTCCTGATTTGACATAAAATTTTATATAAGAGATGTAGAAAAAACCAAAAAATACATGTACTTAGTGCTTATTTTCCAATATTTTTGGATCAAAGTTTAAATTTAAAAATTAAAAAAAAAAAAAAAAAAAAAAAAAACACCGGAATTCTTCTCCCTTACAAGATTCATTCCACTTGATGAAATAAAAATTGACTTACAAGATCTAAAAATAAAACAGAAAATGTGCAACCTGATCAGACCAAGCAAAGCGGGATTCTTATGATATAAAGGGAATTGTAAGCTATGTTCTAGATCACTATTAGATGTTCAGCTTATGACGTGGTTTAAACATAAATCCTTTTAAGATTTCATGCATTAATACTTTATAATCAATTCGTTCGTTTATCATTTACTTCATATATATTTTTGTGACCTTATCACAGAAGTTGCATGAAGTTATCTTTCATTAGTATTATTGAGCGCGGTCGTAAAGCTGATGACATTGATGGATATAACGAGCTCCTGAGATGCCTCGAGTTTAATATGGGTAGTTAATTTCCCAAGCTACTAGCTTTCTATCTTTACTAAGATCTTCGGAGAAAAATCCTTCAATGAACATACAAATGTTAATGATTTGATTATTTATTTAGATTTTGTCTTTGGGGTGGAGGTGGAGTTAACTTCCCAAGCAAATAGCTTTCTAAATACCATTTTTTTTTTTTTTTTTTTTTTTTTTTTTTTTTTTACAGTAGAAAATAAGAAAATGCAAGTTTGGCTTTCTGCCAATAACAAAAAGCTTATTAGTCAACAAGGTGACTTTTTACAATAATTATACATACAGAATTAATGGAATTTTTTTGTTAAGTCTGAATAGGCCGTGTGAAAACTCTTAGACCTCCTGTAATGGGGCGTTCTTGCCTCTCTTTTTTGCCCAACCACGCCCAACCGCGCCCCCCTCCCCATAATCTCGGGGCGTTTTTGATCAAAATTTTTTTCGAGCGTGGACTTAAACACGCCCCTGCCCCTTTGTTTGCTTCGAAAATAATACCAGTTCAAGCCCCAACATGCCCCAAAAACGCCCCTACCACCACTACACCACTTTTTCTACCAAGCCCCAGCATGGCCCACACTGCCACATGGCGCAAAACGCCTCACCCTCTCTTACACACCACTACACATGGTCTTATGTTTAAAAGACCTTTCAAAAAAGTTACACATCAATATTCTGTTTGTTGTATTCAAGAAAATATATTTGGTTACTCCAAGCAGAATATACAACTTTTACATAAACAAAATTACAGTTCTATATAAATATTGATGTACGATGTATTCAAAAAGTAATACGGATAACAATAACTAAAAAATTTGCTTCATGTTTAAACCCAGCGCAATTTATACAGATGTATTCAGAAAATAATACGGATACCTGTATTCAAAAAAAGTACTACTTGTAACTTTTGTAAACCCAGTGTACTTTATACAGTGCAAAAAGGATTACTTGTAACTTTTGCTCTGTTACGTGTACCTCTGTCATTTTTATACAACTACAATCATACATTCACACCACCGCCTAGCCATAAATACGAACCACCGCCACCACCCACCTAAATATTACATCTCATAAATGTGTTTAGCACCTTTCATGGAAGAAATGGGCCCCTTAAAATAAATGTGTAAAACCTTAATTCCCCAGCTCACCAATGCCCTCAAATCATTTCTTTAATCACGACATCTCAGTCCCCATGGTTACTTTAAGATAGCAGTAGAGTAGTCGTGAGCAAGAGATGCAAGACTTTTAATAAGATAAAAGGGTGTAGTTGTCATTTTATAGTAGACAGAAGAATTGTTGGAACATTACTTATTAATGGTTTTGTTTGTTTTTAGTGTTTGCCACGAAATGGAGATTAGTGACAGTTTTTCTGTCACTAAACTGTCACAAAACCGTCTCTAATGAACCATCACCATCATAAAGACGTGTCTATTCGAAATGGTGGCGGTTATATCTGTTGAAAAGGCATCACTAAACGAATGAACGTAACTGTTTGAATCAGTTTCAGTTAGCAATGGTTATTCTGTTACTAAGTGTCGCTAAAGCGTCGCTAAGAGCAGTTTTTTGTTAACCATTGTGACTGTTACGAAAAGAGGTGTGTCTAAGGCCATTTGAAAGGTTATTGTGACTGTTTTGAAGGGTCACCATGTACCTATATATAGAGGACGAATTTGTCACTTTTGGATCATCAAAAACACAAAAACATCATCTATTTCCATCATAAAAACATATCAGATTCGTTAGATTAAAGTTTTAATACTTGAATTGATTGTTGTATCCTCTAAACAGTCATACTAGATAAGACGAATTTCTGTTTAAGGATACTGCTTTCGCATGCCTCAATTACGCTGTTGTATTATTTGATATTGTTGTAATATTATTCCCAACAATCTTAAACAGAAATTTCTAAGATGGATCAAACGATGCAGAAACCGCATGTTGAAAAACCTGAAAAGTTCAAAGGGACTAATTTTCGTCGTTGGCAAAAAAAGATGTTGTTTTATTTGACAACGTTGCATGTGTCAAATGTTCTCACGGATCCTGAACCAACAGATCCGTATGTGGAAGGACATAATGTTCCTACTGAGGCACAAGTGGCAGAATATGAAAGGGCCGCCTCACAATGGAATCATAATGAATATAATTGCAGAAATTATCTTCTGAATGCCTTGGATGATTCCTTGTATGATATTTATTCTACCATTGCAAATGCAAGGGACATGTGGATATCATTGGAAAGGAAATACAGGACTGAGGTTGCATGTTCTAAGAAGTTCGTTGTTGGAAAATTTCTGATTCAAGATGAATGATGCGAAGCCTGTTGTGAAATATGTGAAAGAACTCCAAATCATAGTCCATGAATTGGAAGTAGAAGGCATGGGTATAAACTCTAACTTTCTTGTTGGTTCTATTATTGAAAAATTGCCTCAATCCTGGAAAAAATTTAAGTTATATCTTAAACATTTGACTGACGATATGAGTTTTGAGCAACTTTTTTCATAAAATTCATGTTGAGGAAGATAACAAGATGCAAGAAAAGGCTGATGCAAATTCGATAGAATAAAATGCAAACATGGTTGGAGAAAGCTCTTCCAAACCAAAGAAGTACCACAAAACAACAAAAAGAGTGGTGGTTCTGGACAGAATTCATCTAAAGATAAGAAGAAGGATTACACCAGAAAAAAGAACAACAACTTCAAGAAAGTTTATCATTGTTGGGTCTGTGGGAAACCTGGACATAAAGCCAATGATTGTCGCCACAAGAAAGAACATGGAGGAGGAAATTCTGGAGAAAATTCCAACCAAGCAAATCATGTGGAATCTCCAACAGAATTTGCTAGAGTAATTGAAGTGTAATACCCCGTAAATTTCTAGACGTATTTTTATACGAGATTTTCTCTGTTTTTTAGATACGAATCTTTCTGTACTTATTTGGTTTAAAAACGTAAAGTTATCTCACAAAACATGGAATTCGTACACAACGCGTACTGGCACAACCGACGATTTGATTTGATTATTATATCATTTATGAGAAATGAAGCGTATGAACAGTCGTTTTTATTGGAAATATTATTCTGAACGCAATGGTGAAATTCCCATGTCTTGAATCGATCATTTACTAGCCTAAACGAGCCCCGAGCTTCATTTCAAGAAAGATAGCCTAAATTACAACAATATATGGTCCCTGCAGTAATATTACCCCATTGCCCCTAGACTTTGATTTTGATAGATTTAGTCCCTAGGGTTTTTCTAACCTAACCCTAGCCTATATATATATATATATATATATATATATATATATATATATATATATATATATATATATATATATATATATATATTATATATATATATATATACTCATTCTAGGGTTAGCTCTTCCCTTCCCCCTCCTCCCTTCCCTGCAACCGCCAACCCTCAACACCACCTCACCTCCGGCCATCTCCGGCCATCCCACACCGCCCATTGTCACACCACAACGCCAACACCAAACTCATCCTTCTGATCTCTTTACTCTATTTAACCACTACACGCGCCTTCCAAAGCCCTCATCACCACTATCATACGCATCACCACCATCAATTGTTGGTCAAGATTATATAAAATCGTGAGATTCGAGAGCGTTTAGATCGAGTGCTGGAGTTTCTGAGTTTTGCTTGGTTTGTGCTTATCACCATAGCCACCACAGCCGCCGTCTTTCCCCCTCCTCTCTCTCTTTTCTCGACATGGTAAACCGAGAAAAACATTGGTTATTTATTTATTTTTTTTGTAATTGAAACCGATTCTAATTGTTATCGTTATTGTTTTCGTGGATTCAGAATTTATTACAATGAGTTACTATTTTGTCATGATTAAAAACCAGATTTAATCGTGTTTTTGAAACCTTTTCGTGTGGTAAGATTCGATTAAAATGTTGTTGTTTGACTGTTATTGAAGTCTTGGTTTAGATGCCATAGCCGATTGGTTTGTTGGGTTACGGGTTGAAAACGGGTCGGGTCGAGACCCATTTTGTGCTATGGTTAGTCCCGGGTTGAGAAACCCGTTTGGTGTCTCAATTGCGTGTTTAAAATTTATTACATTTGAAGTTTGATGTGGTGGTACTAAGCCTTGAGACTACTGATGTTGTTTTGAGCTCGAATTTAGAGTTGTTGTATTGATGTTGTTTTCATTTCTGGGTCGAGTCAAACCGTATGACCTGTTTGGTCTCGGCTGCGTTTTCATTTGGAAATTTAATATGTTGGTCGTGGTTATTTGGTTCAGTCATGCTTGGATTAAATGGACCCATAAGGGTGCTTGCGACCACAGCTTCAAGTAGAAACTGAGAGGGTGTTTTTATGCTCAAGCTTTATCCAGTTTATTTTGTGAAATTATAGCTTATTTGGGTTGATGAAATAACTTGGTATGTTTGATTTGTCACATAAGTAAGACATAATAAGGGTTTTTGAAGTTGTTAGTTGTGCATTTGTGCCTCTATTTCCTAATATGTGTTTGTGATTAGGGCTGTAAACGAGCCGAGCTGAGCCGAGCCAGGGTAGGCTTGGGCTCGGCTCGTTTAAAAATAGAGCCGAGCCGGCTCGGCTCGTTTATTTATACGAGCCAAAAAGTTGAGCTGGGGCTCGGCTCGTCAAATACTCGAGCCAGCTTGTGGCTCGTCGAGCCCGCTCGTTTACATTGAATGGGATATACTTTAACATAAAAAAACAATAAATAAGCTACACGATTTTAATCCAGGTCAAAATGTCAAATACTAATTCAATTCTAATAAAAATTAGTTCTGCAGTTCTGCAATATGGCAATCAAAGTAATTAACAAAATAACAGACTTGAGTTTCTTTCATCTAAAAGTTAACAAAATAGCATTTCCAAAAACTTGAATTACTCTTTCATCTAGTTGTATATATTATATTATATATAACTAAAGTTTAGTTATATATATATATATATATATATATATATATATATATATATATATATATATATATATATATATTATATATATTATATACGAGCCAAACGAGCGAGCTAACGAGCGAGCCAAGCGAGCTAACGAGCGAGCCACGAGCCAAGCCGACGTTGGCTCGGGCTCAGCTCGTTTACAAACCGAGCCGGCTCGACTCGACTCGTTTATAAACGAGCCGATTTCGAGCGAGCTTTTTTCGAGCGAGTTTCGAGCAAGCCACGAGCCGCGAGCTTTTTGAACAGCCCTATTTGTGATTCTACGATGAGGTTGGATTAGTTTTGGGATCAAGCCAAATAAAGTGTGTGTTTAGTTTGTATGAATTTGGGCTGAAGCCCATGAGTTGTGTGTTGGTTATGTGGACCGAAGCACACAACTGATTATAAAATGGGTTTGGTTGGTTAAATTTAGCTAAGTAATTTGTAGTAATATTTAGAATATTAAACGTGAACTAACGATATTTATTTGTTTTTGACATTGATACTCACTGGTACGTTTCAGGTAACTTGGAATTGTGATTTGAATGTGGATGATACATATTCATAACACAATAAATACTTGGCTTATGACTATGATACTTTTGAATTTGGACAATAATTGGAATTTTCGGATTGACATTTGTTGGACATTGGATATTGGACAATATGGACTTATTGGACTTGAAACGAATGCAATATATTAGACTCAAAATGACTTTAATTATTTGATTCGTAATGGACACACAATAAGGAAATAATGTCTAATAACCAACGGATACTTTTTAGTAAATTCTATTAAACTATTTTGAGAAAAATAATTTTTATTAGTTAAATATATTTCTATTTATAAGACGTTTATGTTTTATACAAATTATTTGGGATATCGGGGTAAATACCGAAACGTACAAACTGATTTATTTTATTTGAGGTGATTATTTGTCGTTAACTTCTACATTTGTCTTCTTTGGTTTGAGTTCTCGTCAGTATTCTCTCGACTATGTCGATGTCTATTTCTCTTTGGCGTGAGTTGTATGTCGAGTCTATGTTTTTTTTACCACTACACGAAATGTTGATACTAAGCATTTGATAAGTTTTGAAATCGAGTAATCCACGAAAACTACGACACGTTGTCTTTTATAGAATTTATTATTTTGCGAGCTGTATTTTGATATAACTGCATACGTATTAGGTTGTGCCGATCCTAGACCGTTGTGTACCGCTGTGCTTGTACCTCCGTGTACCATTGTGCCTGCATATCTTGGAACCGTCGTGCCATATGTCTCGAGACTGTTGTGTTTTGCATCTCGATGCCAGTTGTGTCAGTCGTGATCCTTATATTGCTGTGGCTAAGGTGAGTTCATGGCCCCTACTTTTACCGATTTTCTAACTATTTTGGGGGAGAATACATGCTCATTTCTACTTAAACTCAATACTTGTTTTACTTGAAACGTGATTTATTTTCTCAAACGTACTGTTTGGCTGAAATATCTGATCTGGTTATTTGAATGCGTTATGTGTTTACCTGTTTATTGACGTGGCCTGAACTTGTGATTGTGGCTTATGATACTGTTACGCGAGCTGGCTAAGGTTATTATTCCATGTGTGCAATTGTGCGGAGTTATCGTTATGAGCTGCAATAGTTGTGAATAACTATTAACAAGGGCTCTTTGTGCCTGATTATTAACAAGGGCCCTTTGTGCCTATTACCAAGGGCTCCTGTGCCTATAGATTTATGTAGTATGCACCTACAGGGAATTATTGTTGTGATTTGACTTTTGTGACCTAGCCAGCGTAACAGTTAAACTTGCGTGACACTATATGAGTATAGTATCTGTATGATTGATTATGGTTCGATATGTTTTGTTTATGATATTATTTGTGAATTTGGTTTTGGAATGGTGATTTAGGCACTGTGAGCCTACGTTGGACTTGACTTGTTTTTGAACGGTGATTTGAACTCGAAAACCTTTTGGTTCAACCATGTTGTTTTAAACTAAAAGCTATGAACTCACCAGCGTAAGCTGACCCTTTTAGCATGTATTTTTAGGTTTAAGGTGATAACTTATTTTTGGAGGCGCTTGGTAAAGGGCATGGTCATAGATGACTTTGATATATATGTTGGGACCGCATTACTTATTTAATGGGCCTATGTCCGCACTACTTTTGAATAATGTAAATTTAACTCTTTTTAGTAATGAATTTATGATAAACGGTCGAGGTAAAACCATTCTTTGTACCTTGTGTTGTGATACCAATTAAGTAGCACCCTAGTGACATGTATGCTTTCGCTTGACCGGATTTTGAGGATGTTACTGATTAGTATCAGAGCCTAGGTTATAGAGAACTGGGTTTATTTTACAACCTAGACTATAACTACTTTCATGAAAACTTAACCCTATGCGTCTGCCAAGCTGATGCCTCGCGTATGATTTTGTTTGAGGATATGATTGATGAGATGTTCATGATGTACTAGATGAGATGTTCATGATATACTTGACGAGTTGTTTGATGAGATGCTTGATTTTATACTTGTTGAGATGTGTGCCTGACTTTTGGATATTTTATATCTGCCTGTTTTAGCTGTTCACTATAAGCATTTCCATATGCTTATGCACGCACCGTACCTATCACGGAGTTACGCTATTTCCTTGCGTAATCTCACTATTGGATGTCGAGTTTGTACTATTGTCATGGTTTTAGGAATGATTTTGGATGTAACGGACATACTACTAGTATAACTAGGCTGAGTATTCCAAAATTCATTGAACCTCGGGTGAATATAGACTGATCACCTATATTCAACTAGGGACAGTGGGACATAGCCTGATCACCTATGTCCGACTTAGAGGTGAATTTTGCAATACTAAGAGTAGTTATAATGGAATTATGTTCGGGTTGGTCATTGATTTTTGGAATGGTACAGTTTTGCGTGTGTATACGGACATTGAATATTACTTCCACACACCCAACACACTGGCATCACAACACTGCATGAACCGTAATGCCCCTGACACCGCTATACGTCTCCATTATATGGAAATCTTGTTTGTCGTCGTCTTACCATAATTTGCGTCGGGTCAGGTTGGGCCCGATTGGCATCGTTTGAATCCGAGTTACTTATTTGTAACACCTTAAGAGCGTAATAAGCCCGTTTGAGCTTATTGGAGTATTTGGATTTGATTTTGGCTACGTTTGGATTTGATTTTGGCTACGTTTGCATTTGATTTTGGCTACGTATTGGATTTGATTTTTGGCTACGTTTGGATTTGATTTTGGCTACATATTGGATTTGATTTTTGGCTACATTTTGGATTTGATTTTGGCTACGTATTGGATTTGATTTTGGCTACATACTGGATTTGATTTTGGCTATGTTTGGATTTGATTTTGGCTATGTCTGAATTTGAATTGTTTGATTTTGTGATCTTGGACGTCATCCTGGTTTTGGAATTGTTATTCGCCCTTGTTTTGTTGTGGTCTTGTTATAGTCACCTCTACCCTAAGCCTTGTGCTCAATTGATGTTGTTGAACCGAAGTGGTTCAATCGAGGTTGTACCTTCCGCGTTAAGTAGTATGTACATTAGAGTTGTACTCTGAACTCGCTAAACTCCCCATTTGGCAGAGATTTCACGCCCAACAGGAATTTTAAGACCTTAAGGAGTAACATGAACCGGGTTCCTTGGGACAACCACCTGACTTTTCACTCGTCCCTCGGAAGCACCAGTGATCCTTGCTACCTCCTTACCGGATAATCAATCATATCATAAACGAAACCTTGGAAGTAAATCTCGCGCCGCTACCAGAGTAATTGTTGATAATCCTACCTAATTTACTCACTTTCTGTTAATCAATGAAACGACAATATGGGCAAACTTGCTCGTCAATACTCATCGGATATCATTTCACGGCATAGAGTCTGTAATGCTCTATGAATCTACCTATATCACACAACTAGAACTATATATAGCTACGTAACGTGACACTCAAGATACTAGAGAAATATAGATGAGAAGAATAAAGTAGGGATCGTATGATAATATTTTGGCCAAATGTTTATCACTTCAAAAGAAAGAAACAAAAGCAAACCATAAGAGAAGACGCACACTTACACACTCTCACCTATACACTATCATGAGGCACACTAATTCTAGAGGTGAGAGTGTCCTTATATAGCAATACATGCCATGCCCTAAAAGGCTTTAGGTGGGCTTGGTGGGCTTTTGTTGGACTTGGACAATACATAAACTTTTCTAACATATTACAATAATAAAAGCCCACACTATCCTAGAATTAGATAAACTACACGACACACCATTCTTAATATTACAAATGACCATCACTTCAATATAATTTAAATGCTAACAATCTCCCCCTAAGGGATGGTCATTTCAATGATGCTCCTGGTGATAGGTCTTTTGTCTTCAACGTCTTGAACTTTGTGTGTCGTTGTAGAATAGTCTTCATTCATCATTCCTTCATGCAATGTGAAAGTAATCGTCATTTGGTTGTTATTGGACTTTATGCTAACAATCTCCCCTTATTCTTTCCTCATTTGATATATGAACTCGTTCTTGACATCTTGATTGGCTTTTTGGCTTTCTCGTTATACTTTGTCTTTCACTTGATCCTTTTGTCTTGAACTTTTACACTTGAACTTAGTTGAGGATGATCTTCATAAGTATGAGTATGTGGAAGTGAAGATGTTTAACATATGATGATGGTTGATGGACATTTATAGGTAGCTGCATAAAACCGTTAGTGATAAATCATCCAGCGCTTACAGATTTGGACTTCGAGATTGTCAACAGCATAGTGTGAAGACTTTCTCTAATCCTTGCCCAGGCCGTTCTGAATCGGTTACCCCCGAAAGGGCTTAAACGGACACACCGAAGTGCACCCACGATTCAGTGAGTCGCTGGAGATCACCCCACGACTGTAGACCGTTTGAAGCATAGTAACCATCATGATTGAATGGCAAGATCTGAAGATCTCATTAAGACTCTTGTACACCTTGTGTCCTTTTTGGTAAACACAAGGGTATTCTTATGGAAGTGTTCCTAAGAGATCTTTTAATGAATCTCATTGGCTCTAGACTCAATTGTGCATTTTGGTTTTAGCAGTCGGAGGCATGGAGCAAAGTGCCACCTTTTCAATATCAACACATCTCGGAATGAGAGGCCGATAGATTATGTAGTGTTCTCCATGAGAAATGAAACAAATATCTTTTAAGAGATATCTGAGTGGCTAGGAAGGGTGGTGCAGCGCGTCACTGGGTCCATGACGTCTTGTCTTCAATATCAGTATCAACTTGTGATAACCGATAGTAGATGTATTGAGCCGTTTTCTGCCCTAAGTTTTCATTGAGGGCTATTTCTTTTCACCCTTTCATTAAACTTTTCTTTTTCATTCTTCAACCCCTTCTTTCTCCTTTCACATTTTACTCCTTTTTTTAAATCATACCTAAGGACTTCTAATTCTAATCTATTGGAATTGTCCTTGGGTAGATCCCTCCGGCTCTGGCGGATCATAAGACATAACCTAACCATAATCACCTTATTACTCCATGATTATCCTAGATTTGTTGATCACTTGCCATAAAACCTTTTTGTGAAAATCTCTCAAAGTGTTTATGAATAAACACATTTAGTTAACACTTCGAGAGTTTTGCATTTTTGAAATACTCCCCCTTCACATGTGCTCATGCATTTTTAAGATAAATTTGCACATGTTGGGTAGAGTTCGCACATTTGAATTGATCGATTTTCAGTTAACATGACCATTGTGAGACACGCTTACATCACTAGTTAGACTAGCTTGAAGTTATTACCCGTCCCGGTCATATTAAAAGATCATCTCTCGAATTGGTACATTCTACTCGGACAAGTCCTTTGCGAGACACGCTTACATCACTGGTTAGACCAGCTTGAATTTATTACCCGTCCCGGACAAGTCTTTTCGATTACGAACGTTTAATTTCATCAATTCGAGGGTTAATACTAAGTCGAGCTCTTATTGAGATTCAAACCATGATTTTTGATCACATTTATTCACGTCTTCTCCCCCTCAAAAATAGCATGTAGTGATATTTTTTATATCAACTGATTAAATGAGTGTCTTTGTGAAGAGATAGATGGATCTGCATGAAGTTGGGATTTGTTGTCATTTGATTACGAGTCCTGATCAGAAATAATCAGAAGTCTTCATTTAGGTGCGGGTTTTGTACTAATGTATACGAAAGCCATCATTGAAGTGCGGGTTTCGTACTCAAGTATACGAAAACTATCATTGAAGAAATTTTGAGAGAAGATATGTACTCGCTCAAGCATATGTACATACTCGTATCATTGTTGAATGACATTTCTAGATACGTATAGAATATTGATTATACGAGAAACATATCGAACAAATAATATACATCATTTTTTTTATGAGTCCAGATCAGAAATAATCAGAAGTCTTCATTTAGGTGCGGGTTTCGTACTGATGTATACGAAAGCCATCATTGAAGTGCGGGTTTCGTACTCAAGTATACGAAAACCATCATTGAAGAAATTTTGAGAGAAGATATGTACTCGCTCAAGCATATGTACATATTCGTATCATTGTTGAATGACATTTCTAGACGCGTACAGAATGTTGACTATACGAGAAACATATCGGACAAAGAATATACATCATTTTTTTTTAATCTAACTATATCTATATCTATATATATCTATCTATATCTATATATTTACAACAAAATAATTTCAAGAAGTTTCGAGAAGACTTTCTAACTCTTCGGGAGTTAGGCTTCGCATGCCAATTCGTCGAACTAAATTGTCAAATCTCTCTTTTGGAAGAGCTTTAGTGAACAGATCGGCGAGTTGGTATTCGGTCTTCACGAAAAATAGTTCCACAGTGCCATCTTCTACGTATTCCTTTATGAAGAGATAGCGGACTCTAATATGCTTGGTCTTGGAGTCTGAACTGGATTGCACGAGATGGCTATGGCACTTTTCGAGTCACAATACATAGGTATGCGGTAAAAAGTAAAACCATAATCTGTGAGTTGTTTCCTCATCCATAGAAATTGGGCACAACACGCAGATAGAGACACATACTCGGCTTCTGCGGTTGATAACGTCGTACAGTCTTGTTTCCTCGATGACCAGCCTACTAGTTTTTCTCCCAAAAATTGAGCTCCCCTGGATGTACTCTTTGCAGTTACTTGGCATCCAGCATGGTCGGCATCTGAAAAGGCTGCTAGTTGAAACTCCATATCCTTCGGATACCAAAGTCACATGTTAATGGTTTTTCATAGGTATCAAAATATCCGTTTAACCTCTTGGAGGTGAAGTTCAGTAGGCCTTGCCTGAAACCGTGTTAATAAACAAACAACAAAATGTATATCGGGTCGACTAGCAGTTAAGTACATAAAAGACCCAATCATGCTCCGATATTTCTTTGGATCGATGGGTTTCCCATATAAGTCTGCACCTATTTTGGGTGAAGTGACCATTAGAGTACCAACAGAGTCACAATTTTCCATTCCAAGTTTTTTCAAAATCTCAATTGTATATTTAGCTTGATTTATGAAAATACCACGATGGGATTGATGGATTTGAAGTCCAAGGAAGAATTTTAATTCCCCTATCATTGACATTTCAAATTTGCTTTTTCATGAGATTTGCAAAATGTTTTGAATGTTTCAGATTAGTGGACCCAAAGATTATGTCATCCACGTAAATCTGAACAATCAAAATGCCATCTTTGAATTTTCTGGTAAACAAGGTCGGGTCAATTGTTCCTTTGGTGAAATTATTAAGAAGTAGGAAAGATGATAATTCGACATACCACGCCCTTAGGGCTTGTTTCAAACCATAGATAGTTTTCTTTAGCTTGTAGACGTAGTCGAGATGATCTTTGTCAACGAATCCGTCTGGCTGACTCACGTACACTTCTTCTTTCAGAGTTACGTTAAAGAAAGCCGTCTTGAAATCCATTTGATAGACCGTGATGTTCTTGTGAGCCGTGTATGCTTAGAAAATCCTGACTGCCTCAAGTCTTGCTACTGGCGCGAATGACTCCTCAAAATCTATCCCCTCTTCTTGTCTGAATCCCTTGGCCACTAGATGAGCTTCGTTGCGAATTACAGTCATCTCTTCATCCTTTTTGTTCTTCCATAACCACTTATGATCAATGACGAGTTTGTCGATTGGTCTCGGTACTAAATACCAAGTGTCATGTAATTGATATTGGAGAAGTTCTTCCTGCATCGCTTCAATCCATGCGTTGTCTACCATCGCCTCCCGAATGTTCTTTGGCTCTTTTAAACTGACTGAACAGGCATAGATGCACATATCACAATCGGTGGAAAGTTGTCTTCTCGTCTAAACAGGCCTTGAAGGTTCACCAATAACATGTTCTATTGGATGTTCTTTAGTCCACTGTAACGCAGAAGGGTACTGATAATGCTCAAATCCAACATGTTTTTAGTCGCGTTATTGTCGGTTTTGTGCATCATATTTGGTTATATTTGTATGTAATTGTTACTAAATCGTGAAAAAAGTAAATGTGCAAGTAAATATAGCCAAGTATAGGAAAAAGTGGTAAAAAGATGAAGAATTGGAGTGATTATGCACATTGGAAGATTCCCGAGATGAAAACAAGAAAGAAACCACATGAGAACTCAAGGATTTGATTATGTCAAGATTTCTATGTTCAAATATCAAGAAAAGATCAAGTTCTATGGAAGGATTTAGTGGTACAACAAGGGATCAAGCACGAGATGAGAAAAGAAAGAAGAAAAAAAATAAAGTTCAAGTCAGAAGGACCCATCCGATCGGATGGCGCCCGCATCTGATTCGGATGGGAAGTGTTGGATTTACCGAGAGAACCAACCGATCGGTTGGACCTCAATACCGATCGGTTGGTGGTTGCTGTTGTTACAAAATCACATTTAATGACATATTTAAGCCCATAATCATGGTGGCTTATCATTTCCTGGTTATTTAATGTAGAGGGACATTTTTACTTGAGGAGTAAGTGTTCTTACACTTATTTATAGAGTTCTAAGGCTAGTTTACAAGGGTGACACCCCAAAACCTAGTAAGGCTTACACCAAGTTCTTGCTAGACTTATTATCATTGCCCGAAAGCTTGTAATTGCTGTGAAAACGTCCAGGGAACCTTGAGTTAGAGTCTCAAGAGTTGTGTTCGAGTGTGGAGTTGTTTACGTGTGATCATAGGCGATTGGAGGAGTGTGGTTGCTATAGTTCCACAATTCTAGTTCTTGTAATTTCAAAATTAGGTATTTCTTGTTTAAGTTATTATGAACTACTTTTACTTTAAGTTGAATGAAAGAATGTTTTGTTACTTGTGTTGGATGATATTTGATATGGAGTGATTTGTTGGTATACTTGTGTGTGATGATGTAACCGATTGATAGAGTATTCTTATTTTATAGTGATGCATGAAAACATATATTGTTTTATGAGTTTGTTGAAGTACAATCTAATCTTGCTTAATTTGTTGGTAAAAACATTTCAAAGAATCAAGAAGGACCGAAAGGATTTTCTTTATGGTTTTTATTCCAAAACGTTAGTGCACGAATTAGTATGGGATATGGTGTGTGACAAGCATTATGTTAACTTATTAAAACAGATTTGAGATGATTTCATCACGGATAAAAAGGCCGAAAGGATTCGTAAGAATTCATAAAATGAGAATTACTTTTTCAAAACAACCATGAGTTTAATAGAATTATCATTATGGTGAATAAGGGCCGAAAGGAGTTTACCATACAATTGAGTTCTTAGAAATGATTTTCAAAAGATAAACCATCGATTGTGAGTCTTTCATATTAAGTTGTGCATAACTACAAGTTACACCCAACTTGACTACAAGTTACACCAAACTTGTTAGATTACTCTATAGGATTTGTTAAGGAATTACACACAAGTATATACTTTTTCTTGATTGAATTTTACTTGCTTTAGAATTTGCACCAAATTGGTTTGACAACCCTTTTTGTTAAAACTTATTTTACCTAGTCCAAACCACAATTCCCTTGGGACGATCTCGACTTACCCACCTTTATTACCACGGAGTATACTTGCTCGTATGTGTTGATTAGAGAATAGGATAAATCGTGTTTATAAATTTTTAAAACTTGTAACATCCACGACACATCAAGTTTTTGGCGTCGCTGCCGGGGAATTGTTAAATTCACTTGGTAGTTTGGCTTGGTAGTTTTAAGTTTTGTAGTAAAAGGCGAAAAAGTAGAAAAAGTAATAAAAAAAAGTTTTGGTTGTAGCCAACCGAATCGGATGGACATCCATCCAATCGGTTGTTGGCCTCGGTAAAACTTTTTAGATTTTTAGTGTTTGGTTTAATTTTCAGTTTTTATGTTTGTTTAATGTTATGTTTAATATGTTTAAGTGTTTAATTAATTAAGGTGATTAATATAGGTAATTATGATAGTTTTAATGTGTTTATTGTTTTATTAAAAATAGTTAATATAGTCAATGTTAAGTTTTAATGATGAGTAGTTTAATAGTTAGTCTTTTTTTTAGTTAATGATTAGTATTAATTAGTTTAATAAAAATTTAATGTTAGTAATTATGTTACATTTTTCATTTTTAGTTCTAATTATAAGTTTTTTTAATTAAAAGTGTTAATTTGGTTTAATTAAAATTAAAATAAAATAAAAAAAAAGTTTTTTTTAGGAAATTCGATCCAACCGATCGGATGTTGCCCGCATCCGATTCGGTTGGGCAAAAGTATTTTTTAACGATTTAACCATCCGATCGGATGGAGTTTGATACCGATCGGATGGATGCTTCGGTAAAACTTTTTGAATTTTTAATTTTTAGATGTTTTGATGTTTTGAGAGTTTGAGTTTGTTTGTTTGTTTGCTTTGATTTCATTTATAAGTTATTTCGATTATGACTAACCCTCACGCTAATGGTTTGGATTTCTTGTTTTTGTGGTTATGTTATAGTTGTTAATTACTTAAGTAGAATGGAGAGTTTGAGCAATATTTCGGAGTACTTGAGGAATTTGGATGAGATGTTCAAAGATTCGGGTGATTCGTTGGAGCGTTTGGAAAATATTTTGGAAGAAGTTAAGGTTGACTTTGAATGGAAAGAAGAAGTTGGAGAAAATCATGTTTGGTTACCTAAGGAGAAGAGAGTTGTTGTGTTCACACGAGCACCACCTAAGGAGTTTGATTCACCGTTCATGAGGTATTCTACACCTTGTGGTGTGGAAGGTATTAAAGCTTGGGATGCTCAACTTAATATGGAATATGGAGACGACTATATTATGGAAGAAATGCTTGGTAAGCTTGGTTTTATTAGGCTTGATTATGAGGATTATGGAAGGAAGATGATTAGAGATGCAAGTGTTAATATTCATGGTCACATTTTCAAAGTTGATTTTGTTGTTTTGGAATATGGGAATGCGGATGAACCGGAAGTTGTGTTTGGTAGAGATTTTATGGTTAAGACTAAGTGTAGGATTGATTTTGCATTAGGAGAGATGAGGATTGATGTGGATGATATAGTAGAAGAGAAGGTAGGAAAGGGAGAGATTGTTAAAATGGGAAAAGCAAATAGAAAGAAAACACCACTTAACAAACTTACCCAACCCTCCACCCCTAAGAATGAAAGTTCTTCATCTAATTCACCACCCAAATCACCACAAATAGTTAAACCATTAACTCAAGAGCAAAAGGAAGCAATTTTTAAGGAGCTTATGGAAGAGAAGCCGGTTATTGATGTGTTGAACAATTACATGACTTATCGTAAGAAGTTGGATGCAGTTATGATGGCAAGGGCTAGGTTAGAAGATAAGAATTTTGATGAGGTTGAAAGGGAGAGAATAGTTGAAAATGGGTTGCCTAAGAAGATGAGCGATCCGGGAAATTTTGTTACCGATTAAAGTGAATGGGACAGATGCGATGTATGCATTGGCAGACACGGGGTCAAGTGTGAATGTGATGCCGTATCCATTGTATAAGAGATTAGGACTTGGTAATCCTCAACCAAATCAATATAATCTTACTATGGCAGATAATTCAAGAGCAAAGGCTATGGGAGAAGTAAAGAATGTTAGAGTCCAAATTGGTTATCAAGTGTTCTTGGCTGATTTTCTTGTGCTTAACATTCCGGTGGATAAGGGGTTACCGTTGCTGTTAGGTAGACCGTTTTTTAGAACGTGTGGAGCTATCATAGATATGGGTCGAGGAACTATGACTATTAATGATGGGATCTTGAAGCATACTTATTATCCTAAACCTAGAGGTAAGATTGTGAAAGAAGTGCGTGATGAAGATGATGAAGAAGACCACTTGGGTTGTTTTGAAGTGGGTAGAGATGAAGAAGGAAGGCCTAAGTATGGGCCGGTTGTTCCAAGTTACTTTGATATTGAAGATGAGATGGAAAGAGCTCTAGCGATGGAGGCTTTTTATAACCCGTTTAAATTTTTTTTTTGTTTAACAAGTTGACAGATTTTCTTGGTTCGTTACCGGTTCAACTAAAGAATTTGGAATGGGCACCCGAAGGACCTAGAGTTTACAAGAAGGAAGAAGGAGACGGAGAGTGACATGTGAAGTTTGATGTACTTTGTCCGGATGGAAGGAACTTTGCAAGGAAGTTTAAAACGCAAATGACTAATCAGAAGTTATCCGGGAAGTTTCAAAATGAAGATATCTTGAGGAACGAATATTTCCAAGGATGAAAAGAAGAAGTTTGAAGAATAAAGCACCAAGCTTGTGCTAGTGTTTGTTTGTTTTCTTTTTAATTTTTATGCATTTCAAGTAGTTTTTATGTTTTCATTTAAGTTTAAGTTAGGTTAAGACCTTTTATTGTTGGTTTTTGGTTTTATTGAGTTTAAGTTATGAATTTATGTTTTAATTAAGTTTAAGAGTTAAGTTTTGTTTAGAAGTTGAAGAGTTAGACTTGGGAAACAAGTTGGGAAGTTATGTGTTGTGAAGTTTTTTTTTTTTTTTTTTTTTTTTTTTTAAGAGAAAGTATTTTTGAGAAGTAAAAACATTTTTACTTGTTCTTGCAAGTAAACCAAAGTGTAGAGAAAAGAGAAGTGAAGTTTTTTGCAAAAATTCAATCTGAATCAGTTGGGCCAAATACTGATCAGATGGAGTGAACTATATATACTCAAAATTTCAAATTTCATCAAAAAAAAACACACACGCATAATCCACCAACTTGGGGTTTCAAAAATTCGACCATTAGAAGGTTATTGAGTATTGAAGGAGTATAGAAGGATCATCTATGGCACCAAAATAAGTAAGTAACATCATCAATTTTTGTTAATTAGGTTTTAATTCGGATTTCTTGAATTAGGGCAATATTTAGGCGTTTTTGATATAGTTCGAATTAAGATGTAATTTTTTCTGGAATAGATGGGTAAATGATTGAGGAATTCATTACAAAAATAATGAGATAGATTGATTAAGTTTTGAGGAAGAATTAATTGATTGAATTTTGGGATCAAAATGGGTCAAAACTTAGAATCGATTTAGTTTGCAATTGATTGTTAATTAGTGTTTTTAGGATGATGCATTGTTGATTAGAACACAAATTAAGAAGTTTTGATTTGGTAGTGTTCATGTGTTCTAAGAATTGATTGAGAATCATGAGATAATGTTATGGAATGTTATGGAGATGAATGGGATTTGTAGAAACCACTATAATTGATCAAATGCATGATAGGAAAGAGTAGAATTCGATAGGATTGATTTGAAGTCGGAGAAGAAATTTTTTTCAGACAGTGAGTCCCAACCGATCGGTTGCGGGTTACTGCCGATCGGTTGAACTTGGTCACTTACTCCATCCGATCGGATGAAGAGCAATACCGATCGGATGGAGCCCTCGGTAAATGAAAAATAAAATTTTTGAAAACGAGTTTTTGGACTTCTTATCATGAAGGCTTGTTTCTTATTCTCTTATTCTAACAAATAATCATGTTTTCTATAGAGTTATCTTGTAGGAAGATCAGGGATTGCGAAGAGAACTAGAGAAGCAACCAAGAAGAGAGAGCAAAACGCCAATTCCAGAATGTCATCCTAACCTTCTATGGCGAGGAGAAGATCCAATAGTTCGGAAATCCTTTAATGCTATTCTTCTCAAGATTGTGGGATGGGTAGTTCATTCACCAAGAGTTATGAATTGGAATACAATGAAAGAACTTGGTTGTGATGAATTTTTTGAAGATATGTTTCTTGTTAGGATTCTGTGGAACAAACAGATATTGACCTCAAACATGTGGATGAGGGCATTAAGCATAAGGGAACCTATATACAAGGAATGGTGCTTGGAGTTTTTATGTTCTATGATGAAAAAGGAGGTTACCGATATTGGGTTTACAACCGATAAATTTCTAGATTTCAGACTGGGGGTAAGAAATATGAAGTCACATTGTTCGAGTTTAGAAATTTGTTAGGTTTATATTCTGATGAGGATTTAAGTAATGACGATTTCAAGTTTTTCATAATGAGTGGAGAAAGGAGTAAAAATAACTTTGACGCACATGGGTATTGGAAAAGGATTAGCACGGAAGACAAGCTAGTATTTGGAGAGAGTAGAGTTTCGAAAATTAAGAAACCATTGTTGCAAGTGCTACATAGGGTTGTAGTACAATCATTGTTACATAGGACGTCTAGTGTCGATTTGATTTATGAAGATGATTTATGGGTTCTTCAAGCATTAGATGAGAAGCATCCATGGAGGCATTTGAATGTAGCTTGGGTGATAGTGCAACATTTGCACCAATGCGCAGTGGATGGAATAAGAAATTATATATGTGCAGGTCATTTTATCTCAAGAATAGCTAGGAATCTTGGGCTATTTACTAGAGAAGAGATGAGTCTGTTTAGCGAAACAATCATTCCATTGAACATTGACATCAAAGGGTTCAAACATCTTCGAGAAAGCAGGAATGGGAAGCTCAGAGATCTCCCAGAAGTTTTGGATGTACAGCCAATAACCACATGGCGTAGCTGATGATGGTTATGTGTTTTAAAACAATTATGGGTCGAATAATTTATATTTCCACTTCTACTTCTTTAACTTAATTTTCTTAGGATTTCTTTGGTTTGGTTTTTAATTACTTTTGGTTTAATTTTTGAACAATCTATGTTTGTTTTAGTATTTTGTTGGTTTGTTTGTTTCGCGTATATTTTGCAGTTTTGTGCAGGGGAAGAATTACCGGAAGCTTAGTGTTGATCAATGTTTGGAGTTGGAAGAACTCATGTGCTTAGTATGATCGAATATGCTTATGCGTTATTTTCCCTGGTAGTACCTTTTTAACTAAATTTTTCCCATTTCCTTTACTTTGAAGTTTATTTTTATTTACATTGAGGACAATGCAAAACTTAAGTGTGGGGGAGGGAAGAAAATAGGAAAAATTGGTTTAATTTTTAATTTTTAGTTTTTTATAGATTTTGGAAAATCAAGTAACTAGAGATTAGTTCGCCCTTGATGTTCTAGTTGCTTTATTATAGTTTAAAGAACGAGTTTGATTCAATGGTTAAAATGAGGCTATTTCAATTTTTTTTTTGGAATATAATCAAGTTATGAGAGCTATTTCATGTTTGGAATCGATAACAGTTACTAGTGCATGTAATAACCACCTTAAATTGTGAGGATTTAAGCCTTTTTGTATAGAGCATTTCTATTGTTTTATATTTCGTTATGAGTGTGCCGGTGATTATGTTGATTCTAGAACTTGCACAAGTTATGCATTAGAGTTAAAATTACTTTCGAGTGATAAAATATATTCGAATGATAAGAGGCAAATTAGGATTTACACCAAATGGCCATCCGTTTACAAAAATGTTTTTGCTAATCACATCGGTTAGTTATCCTATTAATTGGAACCCATTTTTTAGCGTTAATCTTTTAGGCTAGATACCCCTAGTTACACCTTCTGAGCCAATCTTTTCATTCTTGATTAAATCCAGAAAAATACAAAAAGATTTTACACCTTTCACCTTAGCCTTACCCGAGTCAAGTTTAATAGAAGTTCAAAACTATTTATTCTTTTTATGATTACGTGTTAACCACACCTTGTTATGTGTATATGCTGTTTCAATGAAGAAGGAGGTCGCTACTCTTATTGGTATTTTTTTTTTGTAGCGTGTGCTCATCCAAAGTGTGGGGGTGATGAGGAGAAAGTTGAGTTGTGAAAAAAAAAAAAAAAAGGTGATAGCCAATGTGCTATATTATTATGAAGATGAAGTATGTTTGAAATATCGATTAGCCAATGTGCTAAGACGTGATATATATTATATATATATATATATATATATATATATATATATATATATATATAATATATATATATATATATATATATATATAATTGTTGACTGATTGATATGTAAGAAGTTAATATGAAGTTCGGAATAATAATCGAAGAAGTTTGGTGAAGTGATCATTTAAGGTATAAAGAGTTGGGGATGGAATTTGGACTTGATATTTATTTATTTTTCATTTTGTAGAAACTGATCACAAATAATTCCCATGTCTTATTCTTACCTTTACCAAATTACTTTATTCGTTGTTAGCTTTCGAGCATCCGGATTAAGTGATGGCTTTGTTTAGATATGTAGTGCATGGATGTTGTAGTGACCATCCGAGTTTTTGAATAGTTGAAAAACGTTGCTAGCGAGCTAGTGAGTGTTTTGGTAACCATACGTTATGCAAGTAACGTCGTTAGCGAACCAAGGTACAATCTAGTGACCGTCCGTTGCTTAGCTGGTCGAGAGTTCGTTGTTAGCGATTTATTATGTTCTTGTACAAAATATTTGCGCATTAGCCAGGTGACCGTAACCCTTAACCTTAAACCCGAATAAAAGACCTCTTTGATGTTTTATTTTGTTGTTTTGATACTTGTACAAGCTTATGGTAAGAGACTTTAATCATGACTGAGCAATTGAGCGATCACTGATAAATTTACCCTGCGAATGTTGAGTGAATTTAAAAATTCCATTGTGTGGTGCTTAGTTATGTTATCAAGCTCAAATTAACTAGTTTATGTTTCAAGGAATTTTTCGCACTTAAAAGTTAAAATAACAATTGTTCCATTGGGATAGTTGTTGGGTTTTTAGAATCATGATGAATACACCATTGATATTGGATTTTCTAAAGTTTAGACTTACTCGAGGGCGAGCAAAACTCAAGTGTGGGGGATTTGATAACGCTCAAATCCAACGTGTTTTTTAGTCGCGTTATTGTCGGTTTTGTGCATCATATTTGGTTATATTTGTATGTAATTGTTACTAAATTGTGAAAAAAGTGAATGTGCAAGTAAATATAGCCAAGTACAGGAAAAAGTGGTAAAAAGATGAAGAATAGAAGTGATTATGCACATTGGAAGATTCCCGAGATGAAAACAAGAAAGAAACCACATGAGAACTCAAGGATTTGATTATGTCAAGATTTCTATGTTCAAATATCAAGAAAAGATCAAGTTCTATGGAATGATTTAGTGGTACAACAAAGGATCAAGCACGAGACGAGAAAAGAAAGAAGAAAAAAAATAAAGTTCAAGTCAGAAGGACCTATCCGATCGAATGGCGCCCGCATCCGATTCAGATGGGAAGTGTTGGATTTACCGAGAGAACCAACCGATCGGTTGGACCTCAATACCGATCGGTTTGTGGTTGCTGTTGTTACAAAATCATATTTAATGACATATTTAAGCCCCATAATCATGGTGGCTGATGCGTGGTTTTGCAACCTTACAGCAGGTTTTACCTCTCAAGGGATCTCAAGAGGCTTACAACCCCACCAGGCAGTGTACCTGACCGATGTAGTATAGTGTAGTGGTAAGTACGGGGGATTGATCGTTCTCCACAGGTAATAGTGTTCGTTAGGTATTAAAAACTACTCTAATTAGGTCTAAGGGTTGAGGAAGATTCTTTTTGTATTTTTATGTTTTTATGAAAGCAATTAAAATCTCGGGTTTGAAGGAGTGGGCGGAATTAGTTGCTAGCCAACTAACCCAAATAACTACGAATGCAAATAAAATAAATAACTGAAAATAAAAAGTTGGTGAAAACTTATGTGTAGAGAAATGTGTTTACTTAGATTTCCTTACTCCCTAACTATCTTTTACCGGTTGATTAGTGTGTATTAGTTGCGTGGATGACGGGTGTATTCCTTAATACCAATTGTGGGGTGGCGTACGTACTTCCCCAACTCTATGAACTCCTACTTCACTCCTATGTCGAGCCGGCTAAGAAGCTCCTAACATGGGATCACTAGAATTCGCTCATGCATTAAATACAACCATAAAAACCTTTAGTACGCATTTGGTTCATGTTTCTTAAGACGTTCAAGCAAGTTACCGAATAGGAAGTTAGCCAGTTTTCTTAAGCCTAACATAGATAAACAATCATCCAATACAACTAATAACACACTAATAACCAATAATCAATAGCTAGGTTTCATTAGATCTAAGCAAACACAAGATAAATCTAGCCTAACATGTTAAACAAAAGACAAGAACAAGATAGAATCAAACAACACATAGACATATTGAATGATTAATTGATAACTTATCTTCAATGTAACATGGAAGATCTCAAGGCAAAAAGCCTTGAAAAAGATGCTAAAATCGTCTTAGGGTTTTCTCCCAAAAATTCCACACTAAGTTCCACACTAATGACAAAGAATTGCAAAACTATATATAGATTTTTACATCTGACGGCGTCACCTTATGGAGTGTGACGCCGTCACCTCGCCGCTTTTAGGGTTCCCGGATGACCTTCTTGACGCCGTCCCTCTTTAGCTCTCCAAAATCCGTTCTGGCTTATCAAGGCTTGACGCCGTCAGACTATGAACGTGACGCCGTCCCTCTTTGAATTAAGCCGTGACGCCCTTGATCAATTTAAAGGGTGACGCCGTCAGAATTCCCATGCAATTTTCACTGGCTTATCATGAGTAAATTTCACATCCACCACTTTTGCCAAGCCATGACGCCGTCCAGGCATAATCCTGACGCCGTCAAAGGTAATTTCCAGCATGATTTTGAGACTTTGTCGTTTTCTTCACTTTTATGCTCCAAAAACTTCCAAAATGCCTCCTTTTCCAGATTTCTTCTCAAAAGTACCTAAAATGACAAAAGGAACGATTTAGGGCAATATTTGATCAAATAAATACGATTTAGGGCTTAAATGACCCCTTAAAAGCGGTACACTTTTCGCTTCATCAAATACCCTTACACTTGAGATTTGCTTGTCCTCAAGCAAATGCGCTTTTATTCTAATCAAAATACAAGTTAGGGGTCATTTAACGCTAACATAAAAGTAATTACAACAAATAGTCGTTCCACTTTAATCATAATAGGCACGGAGATTACATACTAGCACCTCACAAGTAGTGTTTAGATACTCACATCTCTCAAGTGTCATCAAAATAAATCTCATAAATGAAAACGGATAATATCTCTTACTACCTGTCATAGCAAATAGATTACCATAGGCTTGGGAAAGGATTGAAAACCTCCTCCACTAGGCGTAAGCACCAAAGATAAACTATCAAAGAGGGCTTTTACATGGGTTATAACGTTAGGTGTAGGGATATGATAAACACGGATTTGTTGGATACGGGATATTTTACTGGTGGCGAGTTAAAGATCTGATTAATTACATGTACTATACAATGTTGCTAAGCCAAGACTAGACTCGATCTTAAGCTAGAAACAAAATAACAAAATAACAAAAACATAAACTAAACATAAAATGAAACGGGATGGTAGTCCGTATGTTTTTTTTCTATTTTTCTTTTTCTCTTTTTTTTTGTATTTTTCTTGATTTTTCGATTTTTTTTTTTTTTTTTTTTTTTTTTTTTTTTTTTTTTTTTATACAATCTTGCCCTACCATCCAAAATAATACATCATAGGAGCATTGCATTCCCCTTACACTTGAACTTTTACATAACTTTACAAATACTATTCTAATGACTCGAATTAAGATAATTAAAACACTTGGAGTACTTTTAAAATATTTAGCACATATGGGGGTAATAAATGATGTTCTTCCCCATTACTCCATTACACTAGTACTTTACCCATGAGTCCCAATCGTCCCAAAACAATATGTACAAGGATATGACTCGACTTAGCAACCATGTAATCAATTAGATAATTAACTTGGGTTTAAACAAATGTTGTCACAATAATGCACTAAAAATGAGTGCATACAAGGTAGGCTAAGGCGATTTAGGTGTACATTTAAGTGGGGTGTAAACAAATTCTTCCTTTAAGTAAAATGCTTAAAGGTCGAAACGAAAAGATAGGCTCTGAGGGGTGTACTAGGGGTATCGTGTACTAAAAATGAGTACAACGCAAAGGGTGTGGGAGAATTACTTGACCAATGTAGCCAATGTAATTATAACAAAAAACACAGGTGTAAAACAATGGGTTAATCCTAATGCCTCTTATCATGTAGTAAATCTAACTACACGAATGTAGTCTCACTTTTGGCCTCGGAATGGTCCTAACGCAAGTTCTAGAATCTAAGTGCTACCGGTACACACATCATAGCATAAATGCTTTTCCTACCAATTCTAGGGGCGAACCTCACATATTTGGGGGTGGAAAATTTTTTTGTGGTACGGTTTTTGTGCTAGTCATATAACTCCTATCCATGAGATGCTCATTAAGATCAAAGTTTCACTCCTAACTGTTGTAAAAAATTTTAAATTTGGCACTAAAATTACTCTAACAGGTATTTATCTCAGTTTTATTACACATCTACCATTAAACCAACAAAAATCAAGCGCAATTGTATTCTCTAAAATCGTACTTTTACCCTCCCCTTACACTTAAGATGAACATTGTCCCCAATGTTCAAATAACAAGATGTAAAAGCATAAAGTAAAAGAATGAAATCAAATACTCCCCTAATTCTCTCGGTGGATAATGAAGTTACACGGTTAGATCTTCCTCCAAGGTAATGTAGAAGCTCCATGACTAATGCATTGCCAAAAGCTTGATTCCATATACATTTCCTTGTCCAAAATAACCTGTTAAACCTGAGAAAACAAACACGAAAACCTGCATAACATCGGCGGGATAAATCTATATATAAGGATATAATGCTTGTGGAATGATAATTTTGCATATTCCTGGAGATTATAAGTTGGAGATTTAACAAAAACTTTTTATGAAAACAAAACTTTCAAAAATTTCTGAAAATTAAATCTGACGCCGTCAGGTTATAAACCCTGACGCCGTCAGAAATGATCTGACAAAATTCTTATGTTAAGTTTCCGGAAAATTTCTGGAAAAACCTTTACCTTACTTCCTGGAAATCCTGCAAAACATCATTATGACTCGATACAAGCATTTGACTCTAACAAATACTAATATGTATGCTAATTTAATATTATTACGATTCATGTTCATTTGTGTTCTAATAAACCGATTTGGATTTCCCTTACACTTATCTTTTGCAAAATACCTTTATATGTAATTAAGACGAAGTTAAAAACAAGATAAAGCATTTTCACAATTTAGTTTTGAACATGAATCAATAATAATAAAAATTAAACATGCATACGGAAACAAATAAAATTAAATAAACAAACAATCAAACAAATAAAGCAAATAAATAAAGCTCGGGTTGCCTCCCAAGAAGCGCTTTTCTTTATTAACGAGTCTTGTAGCTAGACTCAAAGTCACGTACATTACGTAATTTCTTCATCAAAAGTTATGTCTTCCTCATTGATCATTTCATTACCATTCTCTTGATAATGCTTGACTCGTTGTATATTCACAGTGAATTCTCTATCATCGTCGTCAATTAACACAACGGCTCCGGTTTTTGAGGAGCTCCTTACGGTAAAAGGTCCATACCATCTAGATTTAAGTTTTCCAGGAAATAGTCTTAACCGAGAATTATATAATAGGACCTTGTCTCCTTCTGAAAACTCCTTGGGTCTCTTAATCCGTTGGTCATGCCATCTTTTTGCCCTTTCTTTGTATGTAATAGAAGATTCATAAGCCTCTAATCTCAATTCATCGAGCTCTTGGAGCTGTAAGAATCTATTTGTTCCAGCAACTGTATAATCCAAATTACAAGCCTTAAGTGCCCAATATGCTTTGTGTTCCAGTTCTACTGGAAGGTGGCATGCCTTGCCATATACCATACGGAACGGGGTTGTCCCGATTGGTGTCTTATAGGCGGTTCGAAATGCCCACAAAGCCTCATCGAGCTTAAAAGACCAATCTTTTCTGTTTTGATTAACCGTTTTCTCTAATATTCTCTTTATGGCTCTATTAGTATTTTCGACTTGACCGTTGGTCTGAGGATGGTAAGCGGTGGAGAATCGGTGAGAGACTCCATATCTTTTCATAACTTTCTCCATTTGCGAATTGCAAAAATGAGTTCCCCTGTCACTAATAAGAGCCTTCGGAATTCCAAACCTAGCGAACAATTTTTTTAAGAAATGAATGACTACCCTAGCGTCGTTAGTCCTAAGGGCTTGTGCTTCCACCCATTTCGAAACATAATCAATGGCCACCAAGATGTATTCATTCCCTCCAGAAGATGGGAAGGGTCCCATGAAATCAATTCCCCAAACATCAAAAACCTCGCAAACTAGTATATAATTCTGCGGGGCTTCATCCCTCCTAGAGATATTCCCAGCTCTTTGACATGCGTCACAAGTCTGTATCATACCCTTCACATCACGAAATATTGTAGGCCAATAGAATCCCGCGTCGAGGACCTTTCGTGCAGTAGTGTTCATACCATGATGTCCTCCCGATGGACCTGCATGACACTCTTTCATAATTCTGACAGCCTCCTTTTCCGAAACACAACGCCTGATTACCTGATCTGGACATCTTCGGAATAAGAAAGGTTCATCCCAAAAGTAGTACTTTAATTGATTGAAGAACCTCTTTTTTTCATGCCTGCTCATATGCTCAGGAATGACTCTACTTGCCAGGTAGTTAGCATAATCCGCATACCAAGGTTCAGAATCATTAATTGACATGAGCTGCTCTTCCGGAAATGACTCCCGAATCTCACTCTTGTCAGATTTAGCGAGGCTGGGGTTTTCGAGACGGGAGAGATGATCAGCCGCAAGATTCTCTGCTCCTTTCTTATCACGAATCTCAACATCGAACTCTTGCAATAGCAGGATCCAACGAAGTAACCGTGGTTTAGCATCCTGTTTAGCAAAATGATATCGAATAGCTGAATGGTCCGTAAAAACAACCGTTTTGGAGAGGACAAGATACTGGCGAAACTTATCAAAAGCAAATACCACGGCTAGTAATTCCTTTTCAGTGGTAGTGTAGTTTTCTTGAGCAGGATTCATGGTTTTGCTAGCGTAGTATATTGGCTGAAAGTGTTTGTTAAGCCTTTGGCCTAATACTGCTCCCACAGCATTATCGCTAGCATCGCACATGATTTCAAAGGGTAACTCCCAGTTAGGGGTGACCATAATTGGAGCTTGGGTAAGTTCCTGCTTCAATCGATCGAATGCATCCTTGCACTCTTGAGAGAAGTCGAACGGGGCATCCTTCATGAGCAACTGAGTCATTGGTTTAGCTACCTTTGAGAAATCTTTAATGAATCTCCTATAGAAGCCAGCATGACCCAAAAAGCTACGGATTGCTTTGACAGTCGTCAGATAGGGAAGTTTGGATATAGCTTCAATTTTTGCCCGATCTACTTCAATTCCACTTCCTGAAATTTTGTGCCCTAGCACAATCCCTTCTTTTACCATAAAGTGGCACTTTTCCCAGTTTAGAACCAAGTTGGTCTCCTCGCAACGTTTGAGCATTTTCTCAAGGTTAGCAAGACAGCGATCAAAAGAGTTTCCAAAGACTGAAAAATCATCCATGAAGACCTCCATGCTGTCTTCCATTAACTCATGGAAGATTGCCGTCATGCAGCGCTGGAAAGTGGCGGGGGCGTTACATAGTCCAAAGGGCATTCGCTTGTAGGCGAAGGTGCCATAAGGGCATGTAAACGTAGTCTTTTCTTGGTCCTCAGGAGCGATAGGGATTTGGAAATACCCTGAGAACCCATCTAGGAAGCAGTAGTACTCATGCCCTGCTAGCCTTTCCAACATTTGGTCGATAAATGGGAGAGGGAAATGATCCTTTCGGGTTGCATCATTTAACTTCCTATAATCAATGCTTACACGCCATCCAGTTACCGTTCGTTGAGGCACTAACTCATCCTTATCGTTCTTCACTACCGTCATTCCTCCCTTTTTTGGTACAACCTGTACAGGACTTACCCATGGACTGTCCGAAATCGGGTAAATTAGCCCTGCATCTAGGAGCTTAATGACTTCCTTCTTTACGACTTCCTTTATGTTGGGGTTTACTCGCCTTTGAGGTTGCACGGTGGGTTTATAATCCTCCTCCATGAGGATTTTATGCGTGCAAAAGGTAGAGTCAATCCCCTTGATATCGGCTACACTCCATGCTATAACTGCTTTATATTTTTTTAAAACTCCTAAGAGTTTATCCTTTTGTTCACTTTTCAAAGAAGAGCTTATGATTACCGGAAGTTGATCTTCTCCTTGAAGGAAGGCATATTCAAGGTTGTTCGGGAGTTCCTTGAGTTCTAACGTGGGTGGCTCGATGATGGAAGGTTTAAGTTTGTTCTCGGGTTTACGAAGCTCAAGCTGTTCGATTTCTTGTCTGGGATAAAAGGAGACTGCATTCACATCCATAGTCTTCTCCTCCTCTAAGATGGGTAAGAAAGCTTCATCTCGCAACCAACCAGCTTCCACCTGTTCATCTACACAATTGTCAATCTCGTCGGATAGTTCATTGATTTCTCCGATGAAATACAACTGATTATCTGCGTCGAGAGAAAGATTCATTGTGTCTTTGATGTCGAAGGTTAAGCTATCGGCCCCCACTCGTAAGGTTAGTTTGCCGTCATGAACATCAATAACAGCACGAGCAGTTGCAAGGAATGGTCTTCCTAGAATGATGGGCACAAGATCATCTTCTTCCATTTCTAGGATGACGAAGTCAACTGGAAATTTGAACTTCCCTACCTTAACCAGCACATTCTCGCATATTCCTAAGGGGTATTTGACTGATCTATCGGCAAGTTGGATGCTCATACGGGTTGGTTTCAACCCAGAATACCCTAGCTTGAGGAACATGGAATGCGGCATAAGATTGATGCTTGCTCCTAAGTCGGCTAAAGCATTCTTGACTGAAAGAGATCCAATTGAACAGGGCAAGGTGAAACTACCTGGATCGTCCACCTTCTTTGGTAGCCCTCGTTGAGTCACCACAGAACATTCTTCTCCTAAGGTTACAAGAGCCTCGAGCCCTTTTCTGTTGGTGAGCAGCCTCTTGAAGTATGTACTATATTTGGGCATATGATAACATGCATCAAGAAGGGGTATGGTGACAACCGAATTCTTCAAATATGACAAGAATCTTTTATTATCATTTTCGACCTTTTGATTCTTGAGGCGAGATGGGTATGGGACTTTAATGGGCTGCTTGGCAGGAGTAGGTGGGGAGGGAGTTACCGGAGGGGTTTGCTCGGGATTTTCGTCGTTTACATTACCTTCCTCCTCATGAGGGGTGTCGGGTTCCATGACGTTAGATTGTTGAGCTGGGTAAGGTGGATCCTTAGTAGTTGTTCCAGCACGAGTGGTGATGGCGAGTAAGGGATCTCTTTGAGGTTTGCCAAGGCCGTCGAGAGTGGCGTTGAGTTCTGCGAATTTGGCCTTCATGTTGTTTTGTTGGCTATTGATAAGGTTGTCGAGACCATTTAGTTGCAGATTCTTTTCAAATGTGAAATGCCCGAGATTATCCTCAAAAGTGCTCCTAACCTTATAGTCAGGATATTTTCCTCCTCCCTCTTCTCTCACAAGATTTCCCCAAGGGGTGAAATCATTGTTTTGGTAGAAAGTTAAGAGCGAAGGATCATCGAAGATGTCGTGGCTTGACAAGCATGCTTGTTCGGTGGTGGTATCATCCTCGCATTCCTCCACTTCATGCGGGCCACCACATTGGTCACAGATCAAGTATGGGTTTGATAACCGCTTAGTTGGTTGCGACTTGTCTAGATAAGATACCTGATCATTCAATCTACTCACCCGGCTAGCAAAAGGAGGCTCTTTCATGATCTTGGAAACGCTCATGATCGAATCGGGTTCATCCCAGGTATCGTCTTGATCATTCGCGTATTCCTCAATTCTATTCCATCCTTCCTCAACGCTTAGTTTGGCTATTTTTCCTTTTGATGAATTATTAATGCCCAATTGGTCGTTTTTGGAGACACTGTCATAAAAGATTTGGACAAGAAGCCAGAGTTCAATGCCATGATGTGGGACTTGTCTAATTAGATCCTTGAATCTAACCCAAGATTTGTGAATAGATTCTGCTGGTCCAACATGGAAGCGGAGGATTTCGTCTCTCAACTTTGAAGTTCTTCCTATGGGAAAGAATTTCTCATAGAATTTTGAGATAAGCTGTTCCCATGTGAAGATGGATTCGGAAGGAAGTTGGTTATACCAGTTTCCGGCTTTTTCACAAAGGGTGAAGGGAAAGAATCGAAGCCGGGAGGTATCTCTAGTAGCCCCATCCGTATGGAGGGTATCCACTATTTTCAGGAAGTCCTTGATGTGTTGGATCGGATCTTCAGTTTTCAATCCGTGGAATTTGCATACACTTTGGACAAGCCAAATATCGGTTGCACGCAAGACCCCATCCGTGCGCTCATTTGGAAAAACGATAGCATTGGAAAAACCACGAGGGGTGGGAGAAGAGTAGTCCTTGAGACATTTAGGGATTGGGATTTCGGGAACTTCCATATCGTGATTGGGTTGAGGGCTAGGAGGTGTAGAATGATGATTGGATTCTTCCTCGGAGAGGGCATCATCAAAATTGATCGTGGATGGTTCAGCCGCTTGGTGGAGTCGCCTTAATTTATGCATTTCCCTTTCGGGTTCAGCATAGGGTGTGGCAAGAGTCTTTATCGAGCTTCGGCTCCTAGTGATTCTAAGATTAGGGGGGTCATCATCCAAAATTAGGGAATATCCTCCTAAAGTGCGGGCTCTAGGAGGTGGTTGTTGTGGTGGGTTGTTGGGATCAAGGATATTACCACCTTCCATGATGTCGGATGGTAATGGTTACGAACAAAGACACGAAGAAAAAAGATAGACTAAAGAAAATCTAGAAAAGTAAAATAAAAATCTCACTAGAAAGGAATCTAGTGAGTAGACCTAATAGAAATAAAAATTCAACCTAAACAATAACTATTCCCCGGCAGCGGCGCCAAAAACTTGATGCGTGGTTTTGCAACCTTACAGCAGGTTTTACCTCTCAAGGGATCTCAAGAGGCTTACAACCCCACCAGGCAGTGTACCTGACCGATGTAGTATAGTGTAGTGGTAAGTACGGGGGATTGATCGTTCTCCACAGGGAATAGTGTTCGTTAGGTATGAAAAACTACTCTAATTAGGTCTAAGGGTTGAGGAAGATTCTTTTTGTATTTTTATGTTTTTATGAAAGCAATTAAAATCTCGGGTTTGAAGGAGTGGGCGGAATTAGTTGCTAGCCAACTAACCCAAATAACTACGAATGCAAATAAAATAAATAACTGAAAATAAAAAGTTGGTGAAAACTTATGTGTAGAGAAATGTGTTTACTTAGATTTCCTTACTCCCTAACTATCTTTTACCGGTTGATTAGTGTGTATTAGTTGCGTGGATGACGGGTGTATTCCTTAATACCAATTGTGGGGTGGCGTACGTACTTCCCCAACTCTATGAACTCCTACTTCACTCCTATGTCGAGCCGGCTAAGAAGCTCCTAACATGGGATCACTAGAATTCGCTCATGCATTAAATACAACCATAAAAACCTTTAGTACGCATTTGGTTCATGTTTCTTAGGACGTTCAAGCAAGTTACCGAATAGGAAGTTAGCCAGTTTTCTTAAGCCTAACATAGATAAACAATCATCCAATACAACTAATAACACACTAATAACCAATAATCAATAGCTAGGTTTCATTAGATCTAAGCAAACACAAGATAAATCTAGCCTAACATGTTAAACAAAAGACAAGAATAAGATAGAATCAAACAACACATAGACATATTGAATGATTAATTGATAACTTATCTTCAATGTAACATGGAAGATCTCAAGGCAAAAAGCCTTGAAAAAGAAGCTAAAATCGTCTTAGGGTTTTCTCCCAAAAATTCCACACTAAGTTCCACACTAATGACAAAGAATTGCAAAACTATATATAGATTTTTACATCTGACGGCGTCACGTTATGGAGTGTGACGCCGTCACCTCGCCGCTTTTAGGGTTCCCGGATGGCCTTCTTGACGCCGTCCCTCTTTAGCTCTCCAAAATCCGTTATGGCTTATCAAGGCTTGACGCCGTCAGACCTTGAACGTGACGCCGTCCCTCTTTAAATTAAGCCGTGACGCCCTTGATCACTCCAAAGGGTGACGCCGTCAGAATTCCCATGCAATTTTCACTGGCTTATCATGAGTAAATTTCACATCCACCAATTTTGCCAAGCCATGACGCCGTCCAGGCATAATCCTGACGCCGTCAAAGGTAATTTCCAGCATGATTTTGAGACTTTGTCGTTTTCTTCACTTTTATGCTCCAAAAACGTCCAAAATGCCTCCTTTTCCAGATTTCTTCTCAAAAGTACCTAAAATGACAAAAGGAACGATTTAGGGCAATATTTGATCAAATAAATACGATTTAGGGCATAAATGACCCCTTAAAAGCGGTACACTTTTCGCTTCATCAGTGGCTTATCATTTCCTGGTTATTTGCTGTAGAGGGACGTATTTGCTTGAGGTGTAAGTGTTCTTACACTTATTTAAAGAGATCTTAGCCTAGTTTACAAGGGTGACACCGCAAAACCTAGTAGGGCTTACACAAGTTCTTGCTAGACTTATTATCATTGCCCGAAAGCTTGTAATTGCTGTGAAAACATCCAGGAACCTTGAGTTAGAGTCTCAAGAGTTGTGTTCGAGTGTGGAATTGTTAACGTGTGATCATAGGCGATTGGAGGAGTGTGGTTGCTATAGTTCCACAATTCTAGTTCTTGTAATTCCATAATTAGGTATTTCTTGTTTGAGTTATTATGAACTACTTTTACTTTAAGTTGAATGAAATAATGTTTTGTTACTTTTGTTGGATGATATTTGATATGGAGTGATTTGTTGGTATACTTGTGTGTGATGATGTAACCGATTGATAGAGTATTTTTATTTTATAGTGATGCATGAAAACATATCTTGTTTTATGAGTTTGTTGAAGTACAATCTGATCTTGCTTAATTTTTTGGTAAAAACATTTTAAAGAATCAAGAAGGACCGAAAGGATTTTCTTTATGGTTTTTATTCCAAAATGTTAGTGCACGAATTAGTATGGGATATGGTGTGTGACAAGCATCATGTTAACTTATTAAAACAAATTTGAGATGATTTCATCACGGATAAAAAGACCGAAAGGATTCATAAGAATTCATAAAATGAGAATTTCTTTTTCAAAACAACCATGAGTTTAATAGAATTATCATTATGGTGAATAAGGGCTGAAAGGAGTTTACCATACGATTGAGTTCTTAGAAATGATTTTCAAAAGATAAACCATCGATTGTGAGTCTTTCACATTAAGTTGTGCATCACTACAAGTTACACCCAACTTGACTACAAGTTACACCAAACTTGTTAGATTACTCTATACGATTTGTTAAGGAATTACACACAAGTATATACTTTTTCTTGATTGAATTTTACTTGCTTTGGAATTTGCACCAAATTGGCTTGAAAACCCTTTTTGTTAAAACTTATTTTACCTAGTCCAAACCACAATTCCCTTGGGACGATCTCGACTTACCCACCTTTACTACCACGGACGAGTATACTTGCTCGTATGTGTTGATTAGAGAATAGGATAAATCGTGTTTATAAATTTTTAAAACTTGTAACATCCACGACACATCAGGTACCTTGGATTTAACGAATGTGTGTTGGATGGTTCTTGTAGCTGTTAATGTCTAAAATCACTACTTTATCACACACACTAGATTAAAGAAGATAGATTAGTAGAGAGAGTGAGAGATATGTAGTAACTTCTAGAGAGAGAAAATGAGGTACTAGATTAAGAGAAAGAATGAGAGATACAAGATGATACCCTAGAAGCAACTACTCCAAGTGAGGAGGGTAAAGGATATTTATAGTTTACATGAGATGGGCTTGTGGGCTTTTCATTTCACTAAACCTTGACCTATTAGATTAAAAGCCCAATGACTATACTAACTTAATTACAACGACACATTTAAATAAATTATATAAACGACTAATGACCATCACTTTTTATAAAGCTAACAATCTCCCCCTAAGGGATGGTCATTCAAATGATGCTCCGTGTGATTTGATCTTTCGTCTTCATTGTCTTGTGCTTTGTGTGTCATTGTAGAATAGTCATGCTTCTTTGTTCCTTCATGCTATGTGATCTTCAAAGAATCGTCTTTGTGGTTGTTCTTGCCTTGATCAACATCTTCATGTGATGATGCGTCGTGTCCTCCAACATACTCATACATCTTGGACTTTATACTTATGCTAACAATCTCCCCATAATCTTTCATCATATGAACTTGTTCTTGACATCTTGATTAGCTTTTTGACTTTGTAGTTACACTCTGTCTTTAACTTGATCCTTTTGTCTTGAACTTTTACACTTGAGCTTTGTTGAGGATGATCTTCATAAGTATGAGTATGCCGAGGTGAAGATGTTTGATGTATGTGATGATGGTTAATGGATGTTTATAGGTAGCTGCATAAAACTGTTAGTAATAATCATCTAGCACTTACAGGTTGGGACTTTGAGATCATCAACAGCATACTGTGAAGACTTTCTCTAAATCCTTCCCCAGGCCTTTCTGAACCGGATCCCCCGAGAAGGCTTACACGGACACACTAAAGTGCACCCACGATTCAGTGAGTCGCTAGAGATCACCCCACGACTGTAGACCGTTTGAAGCACGTAACCATCATGATATAAATGGCAAGATCCTTGGATCTCATTAAGACTCTTGTACACCTTGTGTCCATTTTTGGTGAACACAAGGGTATTCTTATGGAAGTGTTCCTAAGAGATTTTTGTTGAATCTCATGGCTCTAGACTCTATAATGTGCGTTTTGGTTTCGGTAGTCGGAGGCATGGAGCAGAGTGCCACCTTTTCAATATCAACACATCTTGGAGTGAGAGGCCGATAGATTATGTAGTGTTCTCCGTGAGAAATGAAACAAATATCTTTTAAGAGATATTTGAGTGGCTAGGAAGGGTGGTGCAGCGCGTCACTGGGTCCATGACGTCTTGTCTTCAATATCAGCATCAACTTGTGAATACCGATAGCAGATGTATTGACCCGGTTTCTGCCCTAAGTTTTCATGGAGGGCTATTTCTTCTCACCCTTTCATAAACTTTTTTTTTAATTCTTCAACCCCTTCTTTATCCTTTCTCATTTTACTCCTTTTTTCAATCTTACCTAAGGACTTCGAATTCTAATCTATTGGAATTGTCCTTGGGTAAATCCCTCCGGCTCTGGCGGATCATAGGACATAACCTAACCATAATCACCTTATTACTCCATGATTATCCTTGATTATTTGATCACATGCCATAAAACCTTTTTGAAAATCTCTCAAAGTGTTTATGAATAAACACATTTAGTTAACACTTTGAGAGTTTTGCATTTTGAAATACTCCCCCTTCACATGTGCTCATGCATTTTTGAAATAAATTGCACATGTTGGGTAGAGTTCGCACTTTTGAAATGATCGATTTTCAATGAACATGACCTTCGCGAGACACGTTTACATCACTAGATAGACTAGCTTGAAATTATTACCCGTCCAGGTTATATTCAATGATCATCTCTCGAATTGGTACAATCTACTCAGACAAGTCCTTTGCGAGACACGTTTACATCACTGGATAACCAGCTTGAAATTATTACCCATCCCGGACAAGTCTTTTCGATTACGGACATTTGGATTTCGTCAATTCAAGGGTTCATGCTGAGTTGAGCTCTTATTGAGATTCACTTACGATCTTTAAACCTTTTGGTCACATTTTAATCACGTCCTCTCCCCCTCAAAAATAGCATGTAGTGATATTTTTATATCAACTGATTAAAATGAAACTTTTTGGAGAGAAGGACGGATTTTAGCATGAAATTGGAACATTTTTTCTTTTTAAATTTTATACTCCCCCTTAAATAAATCATATTTTAAAACATTTGCGATTAAGAGGGAGTCATCATTTAAGCATGGGTTTCGTACTGAAGTATACGAAAGCCATAGAGATTTTTAGGATAAGTGCTCGAAAAATATATAAGATCTTTATTTTGAATGAGCACTTTCCTTTCTTTGAAGAACGGGTCCTGAACTCCTGTGTCCAGAAGCCATAACATAAAGCTCGGGTCTGAAACTGAATTGTTCCGAAGCCATAATCAAGAAAAATTTAAGAAACGACATGTTTTGAAAACATTTAAATGAAATCTCGCTCAAGCATCTGTAAATGCCCGTATCATTGTTGAATGACATTTCTAGGTACGTACAGAATATTGATTATACAAGAGACATGTCGGAGAAGAATATTTTTGTTTTTTATATTTTATATTGTTTTTGTCTTTTTGAAAATTTTCTATTTTTATATTTTGTTTTTGATGGTTTTTCAAATTTTGTATTTTCTTTTTCAAAAAATATTCACAAAGAAGAATTAAGTATGAACAAGTAAAAGTGGAGATAAGAGTGGAATAAGACCAGGATTTCCAAATGCGATGTTGGAAAAAAGTTCTTCTTTTCCACATTGGGTGTATGAACCCTCTTCACTTTCACAAGTTCCAGCATCCGTAGAATCCACAAACGAAGAATATGCACAAATAATAGTTTTAGAAGTACATGAATCATCACTCTAAGGGTGTTCACTAGCAATGGTTGTAGTGGTTTCTACATCCTTATCCTGATGATTTTCACTATTATTTGTCTTGGTGCAGCTATCAAGAATCTTTCCTGTGGGAATCCATCTAAGACCAATTGTTTTAAAAACTTTTCCCGTAGGAATCCACCTAAGGCAAGATCTAGGAGTTGTTTTCTTTTCAGATGCAAAGGAAGTCTCATTTTTAGAAAAACTACGTCCTGTAGAGATCCACCTATTAGGTTTCTTAGCCTTTTGCTTTTTATCAACGGGTTTGTTTCTATTTGTTGTCTTAGTGGATTGTGCCTTAGCACTTGCATTTGCTTTCTTGATATACTGTGCAACACATGCATCCTGATTAGCTGAAAAGACACATTTCTGACATGTAGGACAGACAAATTCAACATTCTTGTTTAAAACAGCAACCTTAACTTTGTCACTACAGTCATTTGAAGCTTGTTTCGGTTCGAAGAGGAATTTGAATTCTTAGTGTTGGATTCTACGTGGATAACATTTTCTTTTGCGCAACTAGTCTTAGATGCAAGCCAATCCCTAGTCTTTTGTTGAGTGTTCCTAGGTAGTGGTTTACAACTACTAGCAGTGCCTTGTAATGTTGTAGAATTCAGCACCCTAGGTTTTGTACCTAGAATTCCATCTTTTCAAATATGTGCCTTTTGCCTAGCTTTTTCTAGATAGGGATTGTGAACCATGTCATTTGAACCAACAAATTCTTTAACAGTTTTTATGGTCACATTCAGTGAGCTATTCCTATGGGCACACACATTAGGATTTAGCTTGTTGTCCTTTGAATTTGTTGTAGCATTCCTAGACTCTTTTGGATTATCTTTTTCACTCTTGTGTATCGCCCTATAAGTTTGAGATGTAGAGGCAGACGCAGTAGTGGGACTAATCCTATAAGGGCCAGGAGCTATCACATTTGATGTTTCGAAAACCGCTTTTCCTTTATCAGCACATTGACAAATTGACATTTTTGGTGTTGCAGCCCTTGTTTCCTCACCCTTCCCTTTTTGACATTCAAGTTGAGACTTCAAAAGATCAATTTGTTCTTTCATGTTTTGAAAGAGCTCTCATACGACAATTTGTCATACTTTCATTCTTCCTTCTTTCGATCAAGTTGTTTAAAATATGTTACATTTTGCTTTTCAAGCTTAATTAGATCTTTTTCATATTTTGAAACAATTTCAGAAGTCTCAGCTCGAAGTGTTTCATCGTCTTCCACAGAATATGTTTGATAAATAATGGACATAATATCAGTTGACAGAGCTACTTCGAAGAGAGTGTCATTGTGTCTTTCCAAAACATTAATGTGTTCAATGTTTTCATTAGCTTTCTTCACCAGGGATTTGTGGTCCTTGACAAAGTCGGCTGTTTCTTCCAGAAAAGTTCTTTCAACATTAATTACTACCGCATAAATTGTAGTTAGTAGAGGTATTATATCTTTTTCAAACATCTTTTTCTATTCTGTATGAAAACTTGAAAACCAGTCATTGTAGTTACTATTTGTCTTGGATGCCATAATCATTTGAAGCGGTTCAACTCTCCTTTTAAGATCATCCAAATATCGTCTAGCTTCACTTGTGTTACAAGTGTTCTTAGAGGACATTTGTTTGATGTTAGAAAGATGTTTTGAAACAACTTTTCTTTTTGCGACAGCCACTGGTTTTCTGAAAAACAATGGTGACTCTTTTTGAACAAGATGAACGCCAGAAATTTTGTTAAGCTCATTATAATCAATTGGTTTGATTTCTGGGTTCTTCTGGCTCATTTTAACACGACTCTCTTCGGCAAGCTCAGTTGTTTCATAAGAATCACGAACCTCGGGAGGATCATGTTTATCATTTAGCACACTACCATTATATAACACATTATGTTCCTTCTGAGCTTTCTTGAGATGATAAGGGTTTTCAGAACCGATAGCCATTTTCTTCATTGTATGTAAAATTGGGTTTGGATCGTTAATTAACAAATTAATTGTTCGTGTTGAATGACCCATTTTTACAAGCAATTCTTCCAACTTTTTAATGCTTTCTTGTTTGTCAATGATTTCATCAAGAAGATCATTTTCTCGTTTTGAAAACCTTGCATTCAATTCCTTCTTTTCTTTTTCAAGATCAGAACAAGTTGATTTTTGTTTTGAAAGTTGGTTGGTTAATTCATAAATTTCCTTGTTTAGAGATTTTATTTGCATGTTCAACTTAACATCGAGAGTGTCATATTTGATTTACAAATGTTTTTCTCTTAACACAGAATCTCTAAAACCAATTTCTAGTTCTGACTGTCGTTTGTTATTAAATTCAAAAGCTTGTGCATTCACCTTATAACTCTCAAGCTCAGCGATCAATTTCACATTTGCAGTTTTAAGTTCGTTATTGACCTTTTACACTTTTTCAATCTCAATGCCACAATTATTCAATAATGATTCAAATAAAGCACGGTTTTCCTCATCATTAGCATCATTTTGTGCAACTTGAACTTCATTAGGATTCATATCTGGAGTTGCCAAATTAGTATTGCTACAACTTGGCGTGTCCATATATGCATCATAAGTAGGTTCGAGAGGCACAGAATGTGGCTTTTCATGAGCAAACGGATTAACCTCATTACTTGAATTTGGTACCTCATGGAGTGGTTCTGTGTCATAAGTAGGAGAAATGTCAAAATTACTGCACGATGTTGTTTGATGAAGCAAAAAGTGTACCGCTTTTAGGGGGTCATTTAAGCCCTAAATCGTATTTATTTGATCAAATATTGCCCTAAATCGTTCCTTTTGTCATTTTAGGTACTTTGGAGAAGAAATCTGGAAAAGGAAGCATTTTGGACGTTTTTGGAGCATAAAAGTGAAGAAAACGACAAAGTCTCAAAATCGGCTGGAAAAGTACCTGTGACGGCGTGATGTGTTCGGATCGTGCATAAAGACTTGATACGTTCACACGAGGTTTTAAAATTTATAAACATGAATTACCGATTAATTAGGAACACATACGAGCAAGTATACTCGTCCGTTGTAGTAAAGGTGGGTAAGTCAAGATCGTCCCAAGAGACTTGGTTGTACTCAAGTGTCATTTGTTTGTTTAAGCAAGTAACAAGTTGATGGTTATGATTGTCACGGATCAAACCAACAAGAAAAGCAATATGAGAACAAGCACACAAAGAACATACATGTTTGGCAATGATAACAAGTTAGTAAGAACTTGGTGTGAGCCTTAACTAGGACTTGGCGTAAGGACTTGGTGTAAGCCTTTACTAGTTTGGAAAACATATTGGTGTTCCTTTCGGCCTCTAGAACCAATACTAAATTAGAGTTTTATAAATCAAATATACATAAGTCTTAATCAATTGGTCATGTCATAAAACTCATGCCTAAACCAACAACAACCAAAGATGTTCTTTCGATCCCATAACTTTGATGTTATTAATTTGTGAAGTTCCATTTACTTGATGAACACATATTCAAAAGATGTCTTTCGACCTTTAATCCAAATTAAACATTCACTTGTTATGTTTATTAAGTTTCTCATACAATCGTCACAAAGTACAAGACCAAAACATTCGTCGACTAATGAATTGAAATCAACCACTATTGAGAATCCCGTCGACATGTAGACCCAACAATGATTAATCAAAACAATAAACAAGACAATATCCAATTTAACCAAATATGATGTTATCAAACAAACACTAATTATATCCAAACATCCTATTATCACAAGTTATCATATAAACCAAACAAGTATACAAAACAAAACCATATTGTATTCAACCAAACATAAGTCTTCAACAATCATGGAAATCATAAGCATCATGAAATATAAAAGTAACAAGAGTTTACCCAAGGTATCAATTACAATAGGTAAAGGTGAAGGATTATAGCAACCTTCAAGCCTCCAATCAACTACAACTTCTAACCAAGCCGGAAAATCACACCCGAACACTTCTTCAAGCACTTGAGCACTACTTCTGGAAATGGCAGAGGGTTGTGGTCTTTTGGGGTTGATAATAGTTGGTGAAAATTCGTCCTTAAGGGTGGAGGCTAGAATTTCACACTTGAAACCATGCCAAAGTAGTCTTATTTATAGGTAGAAGCCACCCTTAGCCAACAAGCAAATAACTTGGGCACAAAGGGTCATAAAAGGGCAGGTTTATGAGTTAATAGAGGCACATGATCGGACTTGGGACTTAATGGCACTTAAAGAAGCATTAAAAATAACTTGGAGAAGTCAGATTCAGCCAACCGATCGGATGCGGGTTAATACCGATCGGTTGGAGCTCTCGTAAAAGTCAAGTTTGCTCAATCCGAATCGGATGCGGGCTCCTACCGATCGGATGGAGCCTCCTGGCCAGAAGTGATAAAAACCAAAGTTGTAGATCTTTCTCTTAGCTTTCCGTGGGCGCTTGAATCAACTAAATCCGAGTTCGTATGCTCAAGTTATGGCCAAAATGGTGAAGGTGTGTCGGGAACAACGAGTCTTCCAATAATTCTTCGTTTGAGCTTCTTTTCTTCATTTCTTTCCTCGTTTTCCCTCTTGTGCTTTATTCCTTGAGTCTTTGGAGTGACAATCTTCATGACTTTATCTTCTCGAACATACTCCAAGAGACTCTTATTTGTCGGGAACTCTTCGCACATGCATAAATCTTCGTTTATTGATCATTTCTTCGTCTTTTTCCTCGTTTTCTTGTAATTGAGCTTCCATGAACCTAAAATGTAAATATACTTCATTAAGTACCAAAAGTTCATAAAAGTGACCAATATATATGCATAAAATCCACAATAACGCTCCTAAAAACATGTTAGATTTGAGCGTTATCAAATCCCCACACTTGAACTTTGCTTGCCCTCAAGCAAATCTAAGAAAAGAAAAATTAAAATGCATATCTAAATGACAAAACGAAAAGAAAATTTTAAAAAATTTTGAAAACTTTAACGAGGCCTCCATCCGATCGGTTTGCACTTCCATCCGATCGGATGGACAATTCGTAGAAACATGCAGCATGCCAACCGAATCGGGTGCTCGCACATCCGATCGGCTGGACAGAGAAAAAATTTATTATATTTTTTTTATATATATTTAATAATAAAAGAGAAAATAAGCGAAAAAATGAGCGCAAACTCCCCCACACTTAAGGGTTTGCTTGCCCTCAAGCAAATATTAAGAAAAATAGATCCACATGGTGCATGAAAAATGATTGTAAAAATTATGATGCAAATCTACCAAGTACAAGTACAAGATACGATTCATCATTTTTAAGCGCTTAGGTGAAAAACCGAGATGTATGACAATATTTTCTTGCTTGAGTAACATTTCTAAACACCTCACGAAAAAGAAACAAAGTATAATTCACTCAATCACTCATTTATTTAGGTAGTGGAGTATATATAAGAGAAATCACACTCATTGCTCAGTCATGATTCGTTTATTACCATAGGCTTGTACAAGAAACAAAACTCCACCGACATGGCGTAAGCACAAAGTGTAAACATCTAAAGAGGTCTTTTATTCGGGTTTAAGGCTTAAAGGGTAATATCAAACTTACGTGCAACTATCTCGTGCAAAACATAATAGCTCGCTAACAACGAATTCTTGCATCACCAAATAACGGATGGTCACTAAGGATAACCTTAGATCGCTAACAACGCTACCTAATTCCTCAAGAAATCGGATGGTCACTACATGTCAATACACTTGATAATTTCACAAAGTCAAAAGGGTAAGGATAAGGCATGGGAGTATTTATGAAATTGGTTTTAAAAGAAAAATAAAGTCAAGTCTAATACCCATGTTGCTAGTCACCAAACAAACCGCAAACCCGTAAATGATTATAGTTAACAACTTCCTCTTCTTCACATATCGATCACCAAATATAAATGTATATCACGTCTTAGCACATTGGCTAATCGATATCTCAAACATACTTCATCTTCCTTCAACTTCATAATAATATAGCACATTGGCTATAATTGTCATCACATATATTTTTTCTTTCTTATCTTTTTTTCGATGACTTATTCATTTTTATTTTTTTTTCTTCTTTTTTTTCTTTTTTTTTTCTTTTCACATTTTTTTTTCATTCTTTTTTTTTCAACACCTCTCTTTCATACATCACATCTCCCCCACACTTCGCATAAGCATCACCACAAAAATACAAAATATGAAGCGGGCCCTCTCCATCTTCGTCGGAATGGCACATTCAAATAACAAAGTGTGGCTAACTAATAATCATCAAAAATAATCCAACATACCAAGCAACTAGCAACCAACCATTTAGACTTTGACAAGGGGTTAGGCTAAGGTTTAAAGTGTAAAATATTTTTTTGTATTTTTCTGGATTTAATCAAAAATGAAAAGGATGGCTCGGAGGGTGAACTAAGGGTATCTAGCGTTAAAGATAAACGCTAACAAATGGGTTCATATGGGTGGTTAACTAACCGATGTGGCTAGCTAATATATCATTAGATGTAAAATGGAAGGCCATTTGGTTTAATCCTAAGGTTGCCTCTTTATCACGCATATACACTTATATCACACGAATGCGATCTTACTACGGTCTGGTAATGATTTACAAGTACAAGTTCTAGAATAAATAAAATCACCGGCACACTCATAGCAAAAGAATCAAGCATAAAAGATGTATGCTATATACGAAACAGGTTAAAATCCTCACAATTTAGTGAAAAGGGCTATAATATGTGCTAGCAAATGTTATCGATCCCAGAATGGATTGCAATATTAATCGGGACACATCTCGAATTTTTCAAAATTACAGATTTCACCAGAGGATGATCCAGTTATTCTGATATATTATCCTAAAAGCGCGAAAACAATTAGATCACAAGGGCAAACAAGCATACAAAATTTTAAATTGACCCCAAAAATTATAACTTTGAAAAGCAGTTTCGTTTTTTACCATCTAACTTTCCCCCACACTTAAGTTAAGCATTATACTCATTGTGAAAAATAAACTTCAAAGCATGTAAATTAGGGAAAATAAATGAATAAATAATCCAAGAGAAACGAAACTTCCCGGGCCAAGAAATCGCGATCGAACTCCATATGATAAGGTGCTAAGCAAATGCTAGCTTAAGCTTATGAGATCAATCGATTTCTCTTTCACAAAACATCTCCACACCAAGTATAATATCACCAATGATCCAATCTCCAAGAGCTTATTAAATCTGCAAAAACAAACTAAACTACAAAAAACGCGTAAAATCCTAAAACTCACTTTCGTAGGCATCACGGTTGCATTTAGCGTATGCAACAAGCCTTTTAAACCCCTCGGTGGCCCGAGTGGACGAGTGAAGTCTCGTGAGGGTTTCCAGAGAACATACCCACAAAGTTCAAAACTTTTTTATTTTTAAAACAAGTACTTATTTATTCACAATGTACTAAATTAACGAAATTAAAAATGAAAGAAAAGAAATTTAAGTAGAATAAAAGAAATGATACTCTTGCAAAACAAAAAGACATTTAAACTTATTCGATCTAAACACAAACACACAAGAACAAAATACGAAAAATGAAAAACATTTTTTTTTTATTTTACCGATTGTTCCATCCGATCGGTCAGGGTATCCATCCGATCGGTTGGGAATTAACAAAATTTACCGAGAGCTCCATCCGATCAGTCAGGGTATCTAACCGATCGGTTGGGTTGATTTGGGTGGTCCAGCCGAACGGTTGAATGTCAAACCGATCGGATAGAAGGCTCGGTAATTTTTTCATTTTTTTTTTTTTTTTTATATATAAGTTTCATTTATAAACTTTAACTAACATAAACCAAACATTAAATACTAAAGAAAACGAAAAATAACAAAACTTAAAAAAAAAATCTTTTTTTTTTTTTACCGAGAGCTCCATCCGATCGGATGGAAATCCATCCGATTCGGTTGGGGTTGTTTGGGTGGTTTTTTTTTTCTTTGCAAAAACTTTTGAGCAATCTTATGAAGCAAACATTTGAATGAGCATTTTTAGAACACATGAAACCAAATCCCAACACCAAAACTTTGTTTTGATGCCAAGACCTTTTTAGAAAATATGAGAAATGGGAAATTTTTGAGACAAAAATCAAGGGAAGCAATTTAAGCAAACATCACGAGCAACAAGCAAGCAAGCAATCAATCAATATATCAAGCAAACAATTCAACAAACAAACGAACAAGAGAATGCAAAGCCAAATCCCCGGCAGCGGCGCCAAAAACTTGATGTGTTCGGATCGTGCATAAAGACTTGATACGTTCACACGAGGTTTTAAAATTTATAAACATGAATTACCGATTAATTAGGAACACATACGAGCAAGTATACTCGTCCGTTGTAGTAAAGGTGGGTAAGTCAAGATCGTCCCAAGAGACTTGGTTGTACTCAAGTGTCGTTTGTTTGTTTAAGCAAGTAACAAGTTGATGGTTATGATTGTCACGGATCAAACCAACAAGAAAAGCAATATGAGAACTAGCACACAAAGAACATACATGTTTGGCAATGATAACAAGTTAGTAAGAACTTGGTGTGAGCCTTAACTAGGACTTGGCGTAAGGACTTGGTGTAAGCCTTTACTAGTTTGGAAAACATATTGGTGTTCCTTTCGGCCTCTAGAACCAATAATAATTTAGTGTTTTATAAATCAAATATACATAAGTCTTAATCAATTGGTCATGTCATAAAACTCATGCCTAAACCAACAACAACCAAAGATGTTCTTTCGATCCCATAACTTTGATGTTATTAATTTGTGAAGTTCCATTTACTTGATGAACACATATTCAAAAGATGTCTTTCGACCTTTAATCCAAATTAAAATTCACTTGTTATGTTTATTAAGTTTCTCATACAATCGTCACAAAGTACAAGACCAAAACATTCGTCGACTAATGAATTGAAATCAACCACTATTGAGAATCCCGTCGACATGTAGACCCAACAATGATTAATCAAAACAATAAACAAGACAATATCCAATTTAACCAAATATGATGTTATCAAACAAACACTAATTATATCCAAACATCCTATTATCACAAGTTATCATATAAACCAAACAAGTATACAAAACAAAACCATATTGTATTCAACCAAACATAAGTCTTCAACAATCATGGAAATCATAAGCATCATGAAATATAAAAGTAACAAGAGTTTACCCAAGGTATCAATTACAATAGGTAAAGGTGAAGGATTATAGCAACCTTCAAGCCTCCAATCAACTACAACTTCTAACCAAGCCGGAAAATCACACCCGAACACTTCTTCAAGCACTTGAGCACTACTTCTGGAAATGGCAGAGGGTTGTGGTCTTTTGGGGTTGATAATAGTTGGTGAAAATTCGTCCTTAAGGGTGGAGGCTAGAATTTCACACTTGAAACCATGCCAAAGTAGTCTTATTTATAGGTAGAAGCCACCCTTAGCCAACAAGCAAATAACTTGGGCACAAAGGGTCATAAAAGGGCAGGTTTATGAGTTAATAGAGGCACATGATCGGACTTGGGACTTAATGGCACTTAAAGAAGCATTAAAAATAACTTGGAGAAGTCAGATTCAGCCAACCGATCGGATGCGGGTTAATACCGATCGGTTGGAGCTCTCGTAAAAGTCAAGTTTGCTCCATCCGAATCGGATGCGGGCTCCTACCGATCGGATGGAGCCTCCTGGCCAGAAGTGACAAAAACCAAAGTTGTAGATCTTTCTCTTAGCTTTCCGTGGGCGCTTGAATCAACTAAATCCGAGTTCGTATGCTCTAGTTATGGCCAAAATGGTGAAGGTGTGTCGGGAACAACGAGTCTTCCAATAATTCTTCGTTTGAGCTTCTTTTCTTCATTTCTTTCCTCGTTTTCCCTCTTGTGCTTTATTCCTTGAGTCTTTGGAGTGACAATCTTCATGACTTTATCTTCTCGAACATACTCCAAGAGACTCTTATTTGTCGGGAACTCTTCGCACATGCATAAATCTTCGTTTATTGATCATTTCTTCGTCTTTTTCCTCGTTTTCTTGTACTTGAGCTTCCATGAACCTAAAATGTAAATATACTTCATTAAGTACCAAAAGTTCATAAAAGTGACCAATATATATGCATAAAATCCACAATAACGCTCCTAAAAACATGTTAGATTTGAGCGTTATCACGGCGTCAAGCACCATTGTGACGCCGTCAACCCTTGACGCGCCAGAGAGGATTTTGGATGATTAAAAGGGGACGGCGTCAAGAAGGCCATCAAGAAACCCTAACCGCGGCGAGGTGACGGCGTCAGCTCTATAACGTGACGCCGTCAGATCTGATTTTCTATATATATTCTGATAATTTTTAGTCATTAGTGTGCAACTTTGTGAGGAGAAAACCCTAATACGATTTTTCTGCTACTTTTAAGGGTTTTATACCCTTGGATCTCCCATGTTCAATTGAAGATAAGTAATCGATTAATCATTCAATATGTCTATGTGTTGTTTGATTATATCTTGTTCTTGTCTTTTATTTAACATGCTAGGCTAGATTTATCTTGTGTTTGCTTAGATCTAATGAAACCTAACTATTGATTATTGGTTGTTGGTGTGTTATTAATTGTATTGGATGATTGTTTATCGATGTTAGGCTTAAGAAAACTGGCTAACCTCCTATACGGTAACTTGTTTGAACGTCTTAAGAAACATGAACCAATGCGTACTAAGGTTTTTATGGTTGTATTTAATGAATGAGCGAATTCTAGTGATCCCATGTTAGGAGCTTCTTAGCAGGCTCGACATAGGAGTGAAGTAGGAGCTTATAGAGTTGGGGAAGTACGTACGCCACCCACGATTGGTATTAAGGAATACACCCGTCATCTACGCAATTAATACACACTAATCAACCGGTAAAAGATAGTTAGGGAGTAAGGAAATCTAAGTAAACACATTTCTCTCCATATAAGTTCCACAACCTTTTTATTTTCAGTTATTTTATTTTATTTGCAATTGTAGTTATTTGGGTTAGTTGACTAGCAACTAATTCCGCCCACTCCTTCAAACCCGAGATTTTACTTGCTTTTATAAAAAAAATATAAAAATACAAAAAGAATCTTCCCTCACCCTTAGACCTATTAGAGTAGTTTTTCAATCCTAACGACACTATTCCCCTAGAGAACGATCAATCCCCCGGTTCTTGCCACTACACTATACTACATCGGTCAGGTACACTGCCTGGTGGGGATTGCAAGCCTCTTGAGATCCCTCGAGAGGTAAAACCTGTTGTAAGGTCGCAAAACCACGCATCATTGTTCCTTGCTGATTATCCATAAAGTCGGAGATTCCAGTGACTTATGTAGCATTATCATTAACTCTTGTTGTAACCATGAAGTCGTATTCCTCAGCATGTACTGGATTTTTTCAAGCTTTGTCATTGCATTCCCATTGTAAGCTCTACCAATATCACCACTTTGGATTTCAGATGTAGGTTTCTGAATCGTAGTCATTAAGAAATAATTCTCATTTTGATTAACCCCGATCTGATTCACAATCTGACCCCTCTGATTTCCATCATACTGCCCTGCATTTTGCATTTGAATACCCGTAGTATTTTCAGGCGCATCAGACTTAGACTCAACCAATGCTTCAGAACTTTGTTCCATTTCTGACCATCGTTTCATATGTGCAGCAAATGTGATGGGAAATCTCAAGTCAAGTGATTTTAAGTGCTCTGGAAGCTCATATTCTTCAACATCTTGTTCATAATCAGTTGATAGCTTCTCAGTCTCAGACCATGTTTCCTCAGTCTCAGTCTCAGTCTCAGTCTTCTCAGTCTTAGGATATGGGGCAAAAAATTGAACGAGAGGATCCATATCAATTGATGAAATGAAGTTGGTGAGAAAAGACATTTGTGGTATGATAAGGTTGATGTAGGATCGGTTCAAAGAACTAGGAGTGGGTTGTTTACGGTTCACGAGTTTTGGTTTAAAGTTAAGTCCTTTGTAGGTGTCAAAGTTGATATCTTAGAAAGTAGGTTATTTCACAAACTCAGATATCCAAACTCAGTGAAAATCCTCAAACTCAGTGAAAATCCTCAAACTTGGTGAAAATCCTCAAACTCGGTGAAATCCCCAAACTCAGTGAAAATCCTCAAGCTCAGTGAAAATCCTCAAACTCAGTGAAAATCCTCAAACTCTGTGAAAATCCTCAAACTCAGTGAAATCCCCAAACTCAGTGAAAATCCTCTAACTCAGTGAAAATCCTCAAACTCGGTGAAATCCCCAAACTCGAGTACTAACTTGATTACGAATTCACCAAACTCGGTTACTAAATTGATTACTAATTCACCAAACTCGATTAAAACTAACTCGATTAAACTGATCACCGAACTCGAGTATATCACTAATCCTAAGTAACTTGGTTAATGCCAAACTCGAGTAATGCCAAGTCGATTAAACCTAACTCGATAAAACCTAACTCGATCAAATGATCAACTCGAGCAAGAAACTTTCCAGTAACTCGGTTAAATACTTTGTAACTCGATTATACTTTCTAACTCGAGCAACTTCAACAACAAACTCGACTAAGTACAAAGTCTAACTCGACTACTTATAGTTTAACTCGAGGAACAAATAGAAACTCGAGTTGAGAACAAGTCTAACTCGAGCAAACTTGAGAACTAGTCTAAATCGAGCAAGTGAAAAATAACTTTCTAACTCGAACAAACTTGAGTCTTCACCTAACTCGACTACCCAACTCGAAGAAGTCTAAGATTTAACAAGCTTGACTACCAGACTCGAGGAAACTTCACCTAACTCGACTAAATCACCTAACTCGGTGAAATAGTCACAACTCGGGCAAAAAAACTTGGATGAACAGTGACAACTCGGATGAGCTGTAACTCGCCCCCCAAAAAAATTTCTAGATCTTTGATTTTTTGCTCTTGATACCACTTGTTAATGTCTAAAATCACTACTTTATTACACACACTAGATTAAAGAAGATAGATTAGTAGACAGAGAAAGATATGTAGTAAGTTCTATAGAGAGAAAGTGAGGTATTAGATTAACAGAAAGAATGAGAGATACAAGATGATACCCTAGAAGCAACTACTCCAAGTGAGGAGGGTGAAGGGTATTTATAGTTTACATGAGATGGGCTTGTGAGCTTTTCATTTCACTAAACCTTGACCTATTAGATTAAAAGCCCAATGACTATACTAACTTAATTACAACGACACATTTACATAAAATATATAAACGACTAATGACCATCACTTTTTATAAAGCTAACAGTAACCTAGAAGAAGATTCAGCAGATTTCGTTGCAAATGGGTTTTCAAATGGTTCTTCTTCTAACACATCATCATTTTGTTGTTGTTCTTCTTGAATTGGTGTTGTTTGATTTTGCTCATCAACTCTTGGTAAAACAATCTCAATTACTGGAGTTGTTGGATTAGATGTTGATGACGTTGCTTTGATTGTGGTAGATGCATCTTGTGGTGGTGGTGGTGGTTGATGTTGTTGAGCGTGTGCAGCGGAACATTGTTGTGATGCATTTATCGAAGCTCCACCATAGTACTCATCATACATAAACTCGAAGAAATTTTCCAGTTCTCGATTTTTCGGTTTTACGGTGTTAGTTGCTTGAGCTCCTTGGGGTACGAGTCCTGAACTGATATGTCCAGAAGTCTGACTGTTTGTTACGGGTCCTAATCCGGTATGATTAGAGGCCATCGGGTTAAGCGCGGGTTCTAGAGCGAGTCTCTCATAAGCCATTTGTTAAATCTCATCAAACTTCACATTCATCATCTCCATTATCCTTCTTGTCCGTCTATTATACAACCTGAATGCCCTCGAGTTTTCTGAATAACCAATGAAGATTCCAATATCACCCTTAGCTTTCAACTTACCCAAATCTTCTCTGTCGTTCATTGGATAGCACAAAAGCGCCAAATACATGAAGGTAAGAGATGTCGGGTTTCCTGTTGTTCACTAACTCGTATGGGGCTTTATTGAATCTTGGATGGATTAGGGATCGGTTCTGAGTGAAACATGCAGTGGCAACAGCATCAGCCCGTAAGAATAACGGTGCACTAGAATAAATCAGCATCATGTGAGCAGCTTCCACAAGAGTTCTATTTCTTCTTTCAACTACCCCGTTCTGCTGTGGAGTTCTAATAACTGATATCTGGTGAGTAATTCCAGTTTCTTCAAAATATGTTCTTCACTCCTGATTCATGAATTCCATGCCATGGTCAGTTCTTACAATCCTAACTAGAGCTTGAAGTAAGACTTGTATGCGCTTCAGAAAGGTGATGATGATGCCTGGTGCTTCGTCTTTTGACCTTAAAAGCTTTACCCATGTATATCTTGAATAATCATCGACGATAACAAGAATATACTTCTTCCCATTGATACTTTCAACTCTCATTGGGTCACATAAGTCCATATGTAACAAATGTAACTTATCGACCGAAGTGGGTAAGGTTTTAGGTTTGTATGTTGCCCGTTTGCTTTTGCCTTGCTCACAGGATGGACATAAGTGATCTTTGGTGTATTTGATCTTTGGGAGACCGGTGACAATGTTGTATTTGGCAAGCTTTGTTATGGTGTTGAAGTTCAGATGGGATAAACGTCTGTACCACAACCAGGAATTTGTTTCGCAAGCTCTTGTCATAAGACAAATTGGTGATGAATAGGCCATTTAGTTATTGTCGATTGCATAGAGATTGGTGCCACGATTTCCGGTTAAGAGATCATCTCCAATCAAATTCCTAACGAAGCAAGTATTTCTCCTAAATGCAACCTCTAAATCTGCATCGCAAAACTGTCCGACTGAAAACAGATTGTGTCCCAACCCTTCGACATAGTAAACCCGAGTGATTAAGAAATTTCCAAACTGAAGATCTCCATAACCCAGAATAGCTCTACATGATCATTTACAAACCGTAGTGTTCCCATGAATTTCCATACAAAGTTGATCAGCACATGTGCTTGGAGCAACCCGAGTCACGATCCAAAGACTTATTTTGATAACCTGCCAATAACAGATGATTGTGCATTTGGAAAGGTAACAGACGAATCACATTCATAGACAGTTTTTATTGGTTCTTTTGGAGCCATTAATTTACCATTTACTAAAGTGAATTCTCTACCCGTTGGTATCCATATGCACATCTTAAGATAGTTCCTAGGCAATATTCGACTAGTGGTTGACCTAGATTTTGCAATAAGTCTTTGAATATATCTAGTCTTAGCACTATTTTCTGAAGGAACATCTTTCTGTTTAGGCATTACATTTACATTCTCATTGTTAGAAACAATATCATCACTATAACGATTTCTTGCACATTAAACAAACAGATTCATTACATGCACTCGAAATAGTATTCTTAACATTACATCAAGATGACATATGTTTCTTATTCGAAAGCGATAAATTCCTAGGGTGTTCTTCTACTTCTTCTATTTTATTCTTGTTTTCACTCTCAGAGGCAGGCGAGACTCTATTGTTCCTTGTATTGCTCCTAGGCTTTAGTCTACTGCTCCTAGAAGTACTTTCTATTCCTGTAAAAGGTAAGGCACACGCATTAGGATTTATCTTGTTGTCCTTTGAATCAGTTTTAGCATTCCTAGTCTCTTTTGGATTATCTTTCACACTTTTGTCTATCGCCCTATATGTTTGTGATGTAGAGGTAGACGCAGTAGTGGTACTAATCCTATAAAGTCCAGGTGCTATCACATTTGGTGTTTCGACAACTGCTTTCTCTTTTCCTTTCACATTTTCCTTAGGCAAGGGTGTTGGAACGCATTGAGAAATTGACATTTTTGGTTTTACAGCCTTAATTTCCTCACCCTTCCCTTTTTGACATTCAAGCTGAGACTTCCAAAGATCATTTTGTTCTTTCATGTTTTTGTAAGCACGCTCATACGACAATTTGTCATACTTGCATTCTTCCTTTTTCCGATCAAGTTGTTTAAAATATGTTACATTTTCCTTTTCAAGCTTAGCAAGCGCATTTTCATATTTTGAAACAATTTGAGAAGTCTCAGCTCAAAGTCTTTCATCGTCTTCCATAGAATATGTTTGATAAATAACGGACATAATATCAGTTGACAGAGCTACTTCGAAGAGAGTGTCATTGTGTTTTTGCAAAACTTTGATGTATTCAATGTTTTCATTTGCTTCCTTTACCAAAGATGTGTGGTCATTGGCAAAGTCAGCTGTTTCTTTTAAAAGCGCATTTTCCACATTAAGTATTCTTATACTAATTGCATTTAGCAAAGGAATAATGTCTTTTTCAAATATCTTTTTCTTTTCAGCATGAAAACTTGAATGCCAGTTGTTGATACTAATTTCTGTTTTGGTTTTAACAAGACATTGAAAATTTTCCGTTCCCTTTTTAAGATCATCCAAATATCGTCTAGCTTCACTTGTGTTAAAAGGGTTGCTAGAGGACATCTGTTCGATGTTAGAAAGATTCTTGGAGACAACTTTTTGTTTTGTTGAAACAGCTGGTCTTTTGAAAACCTTTGGTACTGGTTGTTGTTTCACAAAATTTACTCCAAAAATGATATTAAGCTAATTATAATCAATTGGTTTAATTTCTGGGTTCATTTGTCTCATTTTATTTCTGCTCTCTTCGGCAAGCTCTATCGTTTCATCAGAATCACGAACCTCAGGAGGATCATGTTTATCAAATAGCACATTACCATTATTCAGCACATTCTGTTCTTTCTGAGCTTTCTTGAGTGTATAAGGGTTTTCACAACCGATAGCCATTTTTTTCATTGTATGTAAAAGCGGATTTGGATCTTTAATGAGCATATGACTTGTTTGTGTAGAATGACCCGTTTTTACAAGCAACTTTTCTAACTTTTTAATGGTTTCTTGTTTTTCAATGATTTAATCAAGAAGATCATTTTCATGTTTTGAAAACCTTCCACTTAACTCTTTTTTTTCTTTTTCAAGATCAGAACAAGTTGATTTTTGTTTAGAAAGTTGGTTGGTTAATTCTGAAATTTCCGTTTTTAAGGATTTTATCTTCAAATTCAAATTAATATCTAATGTGTCAAACTTGATTTGCTGTTGTTTTCCTCTTGAAACGGAGTTTCGATAACCTATTTCTAATTCTAACTGTCGTTGTTTATTAAATTCAAACGCCTTTTCATTTTCCTTATAACTCTCAAGCTCAGCGGTCAATTTGACATTCGCGGCCTTAACATCGCGATTGACCTTTTTGACCTTTTCAATTTCGATACTACAATTTTGCAATAATGATTCAAATAATGCACGTGTTTCCTCATCATTCTCAGTATGCTGGGACTTGAGGCCTCCATTATGATCCATATCTGGAGTTGACAAATTAGTATTGCTACAACTTGGCGTGTATATGTATCATAATTGGATACAAGAGTCGCAGGATGATGTTCATTTTGAGGTGACATATCAAACATTTCATTATTGTGACATGTAGTAAATGTTGATACCTCAGAGACTCCATTGATATCATAAGCAGGAGGTGCTCATGAAAATGCAGTTGGCATCGATATGCTCAAGGTCTTCCATATCATCCATAAGTGCCATGAAATCATTCTCCTCAACATTCAACTGAAACCCTGCCTTTTCTTTTTGAGCTAAGAGCACTGCTTTCTGAAGATACTCAAGATCTTTCTTCTTTGGCTTGGTGGGACAGTTCCTTGCCATGTGACCAATTCCTTGACAGTTGAAACACTTTAACAAATTCCCTTGATTCATATTTCCAATATTCCCAGCAACTGGAGCAGCAACATTCCGAAACAGATTACCAACATTCTAACCCCTTTGATTTCCAACAACTTAGCCCATCTGATTCCCCATCTCATTTCCAACATACTGCCCTACATTCTGATTACCCATCTGATATCTAGGAGCATATCCCTGCTGATTCCCATAATCTCCAACCATTTGTCCTTGCTGACCCATGTTAAAACTCGACTGTGCAATCTACCTGTTGTGAGTGTTCGACGAAATCCTTTGGTTGTTGTTAGTACATGTGGAATAGCGTCCTTGGAATACCTTTGTTAGAAAAGTAAATGCTTGAGTGAAAGCAGAATTGTCATCATCGTCATTGAAGTCTGGTTCTGGGTATTGTGGGTATTGTGGTTGTGGAATGACTTATTGTTGTTGTGGGTAGAATGCTTGTTGTGGGATATATTGTTGTTCCATGATGTTCTGAGTGGAAGATGATGATGGTTGTGTGTTCACTGTTGTAGGTGTTGGTGTTTGAGCAATCAATGCTAGAGGATCATGTTGCTTTGCTATCTTCTCTTTCCTAACTTCATCTGCCTCTTTCTGGTTTTGTTTTAGAAAGTCATAGAGCTTATCATAGTTCACCTGATGAAGGTCCTTTGTTTGATTAACAATTGTGACGAATCGACCCCATTCTTCTGGTAAGTTGTTGATGAACTTGATGTTTTGAACAATTGGCCGTGGTGTCAATTTGTTCCTGATGAGTTCATTCATGAGAGTACAAAACCTGGTGTAGTAGGAGTCAATTAGTTCCGCTGGATTGGAGGTGAACTTCTCCCATTCATTTAGAAGTTTGTTCTCAACATCTTGTTGTCCTATTTCTATTCCATGACAAAGTATTCTAACTCTCTCCCACATATCAAAAGCAGTTTCACAACTGTCAACAGCAGCAAATATTTCCCGTGGTAAACTAAGTTGAATTAAGTGCATTACTAAGTCATCAGCTGCAATTTTCTTCCTATCCTCTTCTGTGTATTCATGTTCATCTTGATCACGATAGAATGGTGGTGTGGGAGGTGTTCCATTTGGATCCCCAGGGTCTAGAACTTGACGAGGCTTGAATGGTCCATGATTGATGGAATGAAGTAGGAGTTTACCATTTTCTTTAGTCTTGATATAGCGAAGCATACAGCTTGTCCATGGAAGAAAACCACATTTTTCTAGCATCGGAGGACGGTTTTCTACACCGGCTGCATGGATGTCTTGTTGAGTAGTCATTGTTGATATTGTATGATAAGGTTGATTCAGGATCGTTGCAAAGAAATAGGAGTTGTGGTTGATGAAGGTTTAACTCAGTTGATGTTGTGAAGTCTTGGTCCTTTGCTGAAGATCGTTTGAAGTTACTTGAAATTTAGATAAACTATGACAATTTAGATAAACGTAGCAATTTAAATAAAGTTACTAAATTTGACAAGAATATAATTTAGACAAGATCAAAGGTAAATTCAACAAAGTTATGTAAATTACAATTTAGATAAAATTATAATTTTTATAGAAATCTTAATTTAGACAAAATTTATACAAATTTTGGCAAAATTTCAATTTATATAGAAAATATGTAATTTATATAAATTTGCAATTTATATACAAAATCTAACTAATTTATACAAACTAGTAGATATCCTTTGACGAAGTATTTGTCACACTTATACAAGTGAGAAAATACCGAGTTCACTTTCGATGTTGTAGAAATTAAATTCAAATCAAATTTATAAAAATTATTTAAGTTGCAACAAATTTTCTAAAATTGCGATAGATTACTAAGGGTTACAATTGCGAAAGAGTCCAAAACACAATTGCGATAGTATTCCCAAGGTACAATTGCGAAAAGAATTTATTTGAGAGAATTGCGATAAGATTGTGACAATTGCGATAGAAATCTGTTCCCAGAATTTCGATAAGAATTTTTCTTAGAACTGCGATAAAAACACAAACCACAATTGAGATAAAAGGGCTTGTACCAGATTTACGATAGAAATTTACAATTTCTATAGATTTTTAGAATTTCGATAAGCAGACCAATTTCTATAGAATTCACAATTCCTATGAACCCTCTTTTATAGAAATTCTTACACACGAGAATTCCTATAAACCCTTTTCTATCTAAATTCTTGTACAAGAAAGTAGATATTTTTCAAGTCGATGGAGCCCACTTTTTATCAAACTTCTTATAAAAGAAATTGATAAAAATCCAATCCAATGATGATTCAAACCGCAACTTTTGTAGCACTTTTTCTTTCGATCAAAAACTTCAAACACTTCGAACAAACTAATAAATCTACAACCTTTTGTCGCCAATATGATATATTACCAAATTTTCGACACAAAGATTAAGACTTTTTCTCCAAAACTTACAAAATAGCTCGTAAAAACTAAGAAAGCTACCACCTTTTTCTTTTAACCTCACGAAAAAATCAAAGAACACACTAAAAGTACACGTTTTATGTAAGAAGACGCAACTTTTTGTGACTTTGATATGGAATATGAACACAACACTAACCTATTTCAATTTTTGGCGTATTGATACCATTTGTAATGCTATATGAATCTACCTATATCACACAGCTAGAACTATATATAGCTACTTAACGTGACACTCAAGATACTAGAGAAATATAGATGAGAAGAATAAAGTGTGGATCTTATGATAATATTTTGGCCGAATGTTTATTACTTCAAAAGAAAGAAACAAAAGCAAACCATAAGAGAACACGCATACTTACACACTCTTACCTATACACTATCATGAGGCACACTAATTCTAGAGGTGAGAGTGTCCTTATATAGCAATACATGCCACGCCCTAAAAGGCTTTAGGTGGGCTTGGTGGGCTTTTGTTGGACTTGGACAATACATAAACTTTTCTAACATATTACAATAATAAAAGCCCACACTATCCTAGACTTAGATAAACTACACGACACACCATTCTTAATATTACAAATGACCATCACTTCAATATAATTTAAATGCTAACAGTGTCGATTCTTACCATTCTCTGATCGGGATAGTTGTTTCACATCAGCATCCTGGTAATCACTCCAAAGAACCATGAGAACAGATTTGGATATGAATATTGTGTACCATTTCCAGACTGATGGGCGAAGTGAAGAAATCATTCAAGCGTTGGAGGAAATATTGTGTGCCTGCATAATTTGGCAATGGTTGGGATAGACACCTCCCATTGGCCAAATTCTCTTATAGCAATACCTACGACTCTAGTATTTCAACGGCACCTTGAATCAGCCGGAATCTGGGCGCATGCCGCCTGCGCTAGACACTTTATGGTTGCAAGTGCCGATCGTCGACTTGATGGGTAGAAGTTGGGGATACCTAACTTACTGACCCTGAACTTGTTCATGAGACTACCGAGAAGATCGTTCAGATCAGAACCAAATTGCAAGCTGCTCACAAATTGTCAGAAGAGCATGCTGACAAATCCTCGTGTTTATATACTCATCCCTTTTCAACCGTAACGAGTAACTTGAATTGAATCGCGAGGTCGCGATTCTGTTTAAGGAGGTGAGACTGTAATACCCCGTAAATTTCCAGACGTATTTTTATACGAGATTTTCCCTGTTTTTCAGATACGAATCTTTCTGTACTTATTTGGTTTAAAAACGTGAAGTTATCTCATGAAACGTGGAATTCGTACAGAACGCGTACAGGTACAACCGACGATTTAATTTGATTATTCTATCATTTATGAGAAGCGCAATGGTGAAATTTCCTTGAATCGATCATTTGCTAGCCTAAACGAGCCCGAGCCTCATTTTAAAAAAGATATCTTAAATTACAACTATGGTCCCTGCAGTAAAATTACCCCACTGCCCCTAGACTTTAATTGTGACAAATTTAGTCCCTAGGGTTTTTGTAACCTTACCCTAGCCTATATATATATATACATCTTTATACTCATTCTAGGGTTAACTCTTCCCTTCCCCCTCCTCCCTTCCTTGCAGCCGCCAACCCTCAACACCATCTCACTTCCGGCCATCTCCGGCCACCCCACACCGCCCATTGTCACACCACACCGCTACCACCAAACACATCCTTGTGAGCTCCTTACTCTATTTAACCACTACACACACCTTCCAAAGCCCTCATAACCACTATCATACGCATCACCATCATCAATTGTTAGTCGAGATTATATAAAACCGTGAGATTCGAGGGCGTTTAGATCGAGTGCTAGAGTTTTTGAGTTTTGTTTGGTTTGTGATTATCACCACAGCCATCATCTTTCCCCTCCTCTCTCTATTTTCTCGACATGGAAAACCTAGAAAAACATTGGTTATTGATTTTACTTTTTTGTAATTGAAACCGATTCTAATTGTTATCGTTATTATTTTCGTGGATTCAAAATTTATTGCAACGAGTTACTATTTTGTCGTGATTAAAAATGAGATACAATCGTGTTTTTGAAACCTTTTCGTGTGGTAAGATTCGATTAAAATAGTGATGTTTGACTGTTCTTGAAGTCTTGGTTTATATGCCATAGCCGATTGGTTTGTTGGGTTACGGGTTGAAAACGGGTCGGGTCGAGACCCATTTTGTGCTATGGTTAGTCCCGGGTTGAGAAACCCGTTTTTTGTCTCAATTGCGTGTTTAGAATTTATTACAGTTGAAGTTTGATGTGGAGGTACTAATCCTTGAGATTACTGATGTTGTTTAGAGCTCGGATTTAGAGTTGTTGTATTGATGTTGTTTTCATTTCTGGGTCGAGTCAAACCGTACGACCTGTTTGGTCTCGGTTGCGTTTTGATTTGGAAATTTAATGTGTTGGTCGTGGTTATTTGGTTCAGTCATGCTTGGATTAAATGGACCCATAAGGGTGCTTGTGACCTCGGCTTCAAGTAGAAACCGAGAGGGTGTTTTTATGTTCAAGCTTTATCCGGTTTATTTTGTGAAATTATAGCTTATTTGGGTTGATGAAATAACTTGGTATGTTTGATTTGTCACATAAGTAAGACATAATAAGGGGTGTTTGAAGTTGTTAGTTGTGCATTTGTGTCTGTATTTCCGAATATGTGTTTGTGATTCTACGATGAGGTTGGATTAGTTTTGGGATCAAGCCAAATAAAGTGTGCGTTTAGTTTGTATGAATTTGGGCCGAAGCCCATGAGTTGTGTGTTGGTTATGTGGACCGAAGCACACAACTGTTATAAAATGGGTTTGGTTAGTTAAATTTAGCTAAGTAATTTGTAGTAATATTTCGAATATGAAACATGAACTAACGATATATTTTTTTTTTTTGACATTGATACTCATTGGTACGTTTCGGGTAACTTAGAATTGTGATTTGAATCTGGATGATACATATTCATAACGGAATAAATACTTGGCTTATGACTATGATACTTTGAAATTTAGAAAAATAATTGGAATTATCAGATTGACATTTGTTGGACATTGGATATTGGACAAGATGGACTTGTTGGACTTGAAACGAATACAATATATTAGACTCAAAACGACTTTAATATATTTGATTCGTAACGGACACATAATAAGGAAATAATGTCTAATAACCAACGGATACTTTTTAGTAAATTCTATTAAACTATTTTGAGAAAACTAATTTTTATTAGGTAAACATATTTCTATTTATAAGACGTTTATGTTTTATACAAATTATTTGGGATATCGGGGTAAATACCAAAATGTACAAACTAATTTATTTTATTTGAGGTGATTATTTGTCATTAACTTCTATGTTTGTCTTCTTTGGTTTGAGTTCTCATCAATATTCTCTCGACTATGTCGATGTCTATTTCTCTTTGGCATGAGTTGTATGTCGAGTCTATGTTTTCTTACCACCACACGAAACATTGATACTAAGCTTTTGATAAGTTTTGAAATCGAGTAATCCACGAAAACTATGACACGTTGTCTTTTATAGACTTTATTATTTTGCGAGCCGTATTTTGAGATAACCGTATATGTATTAGGTTGTGCCGATCCTAGACCGTTGTGTACCGCTGTGGTTGTACCTCCGTGTACCATTGTGCCTGTATATCTTGGAACCGTTGTGCCATGTGTCTCGAGACTGTTGTGTTTTGCTTCTCGAAGAGTGTGGTGTCAGTCGTGATCCTTGTATTGTTGTGGCTAAGGTGAGTTCATGGCCCCTACTTTTACTGGTTTTCTAACTATTTTGAGGGAGAATACATGCTCATTTCTACTTAAACTCAATACTTGTTTTACTTGAAACGTGATTTATTTTCTCAAACGTACTGTTTGGCTGAAATATCTGATATGGTTATTTGAATGCGTTATGTGTTTACCTGTTTATTGACGTGGCCTGAACTTGTGATTGTGGCTTATGATACTGTTACGCGAGCTGGCTAAGGTTATTATTCCATGTCTGCAATTGTGCGGAGTTATCGTTTTGAGCTGCAATAGTGCAGGATAATTATTAACAAGGGCTCTTTGTGCCTAATTATTAACAAGGGCTCTTTGTGCCTAATACCAAGGGCTCCTGTGCCTATAGATTTATGTAGTGTGCACCTACAGGGAATTATTGTTGTGATTTGACTTTTGTGACCTAGCCTGCGTAACAGTAAAACTTGCGTGACACTATATGAGTATAGTATCTGTATTATTGATTATGGTTCGAGATGTTTTGTTTATGATATTATTTGCGAATTTGGTTTTGGAATGGTGATTTACGCAGTGTGAGCCTACGTTGGACTTGACTTGTTTGTGAACGATGATTTGAACTCGAAAACCTTTTGGTTCAACCATGTTGTTTTAAACTAAAACCTATGAACTCACCAGCGTAAGCTGACCCCTTTAGCATGTATTTTCAGGTTTAAGGTGATAATTTATTTCTGGAGGCGCTTGGCAAGGGGCATGGTCATAGACGACTCTAATATATATGTTAGGACCGCTTTACTTATTTAATGGGCCTATGTCCGCACTACTTTTAAATAATGTAAATTTAACTCTTTTTGGTAATGAATTTATGATAAACGGTTGAGGTAAAACCGTTCTTTGTACCTTGAGTTGTGATACAAATTAAGTAGCACCCCAGTGACATGTATGCTTCCGTTGGACCAGATTTTGGGGGTGTTACATGAAGCCTTCATGACCACGAAAGATGTTGATTGGTGGTTTGATACTGGTGCAACAAAGTACATATGTAATTCAAGAAGGATGTTTGTATCTTACCAAAAGGTGAATGAAACTGAACCAATGTTTATGGGGAATGGAACTTCTTGAAAGATAGAAGGAAAAGGCAAATTCATATTGGAGTTGACTTCTGGAAAGGATCGTGTACTCTCAAACGTGTTACATGTGCCTAACATCACCTAGAATCTGATTTCTGGCCCTATTCTTAATAATAAGGGATTTAAAGTTGTAATTGAATCTGATAAATTTGTAATCACTAAGGTGGTGTGTATGTTGGAAAGGGTTACCTTGATCAGGGACTCTTTAAACTAAGTGTTATAACCAATGACAATGTTATTAATAATAAAAGTTAACTACATTTTGTAACTAACTAGAACTTATAACTCGTGTGTTGTTTGTGATCTGTGGCCGAATAAGAGAGAAAGAAAAGGTGAGAAGTTGGGAGCCTTGAGAGAAAAGAGGTAATATTAGATTTAAACTATGAGAAGGTCCAACCCTTCCCTTGTGTGGGAAGGGCTTTATATAGACTTACATAAGACGCCCCACATGGGCTATGGAGTGTGCTGACAGTGGGTAAAGACCCGACCCAACTACACAAATATTAATATAACTAAACTAATACTAATAATACTAATGATCCTACGAGCTACTTAATGCTAGTGAGTACTCGGGGTGACCGAGTATTCATGTGAATATTTATATTCCTAACAATCTCTTCCTAAGGGAGGTCACCCCGGAAATTACACTTTGGATTCTAGCATTCTATCAAATGAATTTGACTCCTTGATTCTTCAAAGTCAATAATCTTTATGCATCGATCAGTGAACTTTTGATGACTGATCTTTTTTCTTGGATGATCTTTGAGAATTCTTTGAGGTTATCATCCAACATACGTCTTCAAGTCATCTTGTTGCAGTATTGTTTCCATGTGATGTTGTGATCTTTGAGTATTCTTTGAGATCATCAGCCACCGTAAATCTCCGAGCTCATCCGTTGTAGTGATATTTCCTCCATGTGATTTTTGTGACCTTTGAACTGCATGCTCACACTTTTCTGGATCATGATAACTATCATCAGAGTTGCGGAAGCTGTGTTGTAGGTCTTTCAGTTATCATGATGACTTTGAGAATGAATTGGAAGTGTGAGCATGGAGTGTGGATTGACACGTCTCTACTGGAATCAGGAACCACCATCACCATCTTTATATGAATCTGAAATAAAACAGTTTGCAATAAAGTTGGAGAACGAATATGGCTTTGTCATTCACTCGGTGTTGTTGGATTAACCTTCGGATCCGTGAGGACCGACCTGTGATCAGATAGAATCTCCTTTAAAGAAGATTCTCCTTGACAGGAATTTCCAGCTTGTTGTAAAGACTCATCCAATGAATTCACATCGGAATTGTCATACAAGCATGTCCTCATACCAGAACGTCTCAAAGCAGACAGCACGGTAGAGTGAATTAGTGAATTAAAATTTACTGATTAATGAGACTGTAAATTCATTTCCTGAAACAAGATTGATTCAAATGTCAATCGCCCTATAGTTTCTTTCCAGTTGTGATGTGCCCGTTTCGAGTGCAAGTTTTAAATTTATAACACGATCTACCAATGATTCAAACGAAACACATACGAGCAAGTATACTCGTCCGTGTGTAGTAAGAGATGAAATGGTAAGCCGAGGTCGTTCACTAGGATTTGTTTAGTTTTTGGGATGTGAGTTTTGAATATAATATCGAGCTTATTCAACGATTCTAATAGCAAGCAAATAATGATGATGTAAATTCAATATATTAAAACTACACTTGCCTAGACTAGTTTTGCACAATTCAATACATAAGGTAACACCCTCATAGACAAAGGTTTACAACTAATTGACTAACAATGTCTTTTTCAACCCATTACACTATTAGCAATTAACCAAACTTGACAACTCTTTTGTTGAAGAAAACTTTTAATAGTACAATTCGATCTTAGTATTAGCTTTTCATTTAACTAGAACCATGGAGTCATAATCAATCAAGATTCATGTAACAAACATCATCTAGGCAAGTGCTCAAGGCACTTAGCCACTCATGGCAAACAAAGAAATAACCACAATAAATTTATCACTTGAAAACATGATTAAAAAGAGTCTTACAAAAGTTGTAATGATGATTACAAGAATTAGGAACACTTATGTGATGATCAACAAAGATTCCTTGAATGATTAAATTGATGATTGATGAATGTAAACTTCTCCTTTTCCTGCATTTTTCTTCCTTGTCACCTTCTTGAGAGAGTAATTTGATGATAATAGATAATAGGTAACATTGATAATGTTGTAGTTGTCCCCCTCTCTCTTGGCCAAGCATACATATTAATAAGATGACTCCCCTTGGTCACCAAGCAAAATACTTGAGCACAAAGTGTCGTAAAAATTATGCACTTGGAGTAAAGGAAGTGTAATGACACCCCATATGAAGAGTTAGCTCATTGAAGATAGTCATTAAGTGTAGCAGCAATTGTATGAACCCAAGGTTGAAGTCTCAACCTAAGGTTCAGATTCCAGCCCAAGGTTTAGAGTAAGGATAGCATGGCATTATTGAACCTTGGGTTGAACTTAAGCCTTAGATGTATTTCTTGAACCTCTAGTTGAAGAAGCAAGCCATAATTCTTTACATATACTTCTCATTCATTTCATCAATTCTTGATCTTTTCTTGAACTTGGAAATAATTGTAGCTTTGATTCTTTAACTTTAATGATCTTTCCAAAGCCTTTATTGTGAGAAGAATCTTACGTTGTGTAAAAGCTCTTGTGTTAGGATTTATAAAAAAGTGATGGTCATTAACGTTGTAATATTTTAATTAAAAATGTCGTTGTATAAGTTAGTTAATTTAATCAATGGGCTTGGACTTAAGTTTGTAATGTAATGAGCCCATGTATAAGCCCAACCCAAGTCCAAGCCTATCCAACTCAAACAACTATAAATAGAACCTCCCTACACCATTTGGGAGTTTGGTGCTCTTAGGGATTCTCATTAGTCATTCTAGGTTTGTATTGAAGAACAAGTGTGTGATTAATAAAGTTTATATTTCAAGTTCCACTCTTATTCTTTGATCTAATCTAGTATTAGTTGTATTGGTTAGGATAGATTTTAGGCATTAACATCTTGATTTAACAACTTTTCTCCATCTTTATAGCTATTTACTTGAACTTGATTGTACCTGAACCTGAATACGTCTTTTGTACCTTTTAAGCATAATATGTTCACAAATACAACCAAATACCATGCACAAACATAGAAATAACGCGACTAAAACATGTACAAAATGAGCGTTATCAAATCCCCCACACTTACACTTTGCTTGCCCCCAAGCAAATCTAGCTTTTAGAATAAATCCACATGATATAAATGAAATTGATTCTAAAAATGAGATGCAAATCCATCAAGTACAAGTACAAGATAAGATCCACCTTTTTAAGCTTATTGGTGAAAAGTCGAGATATTTGACAATACCTTAATGATTCTCTTACTTGATAACATGTTAAAAACACCTCACGAAAAAGGAATGAAGTATAATTCACTCAACATTCATTTATTTAGTGGGTGATTATTTAAGAAAAAAAACACTCATTGCTCAGTCATGATCTAAATATTACCATAAGCTTGTACAAGAAACAAAACTCCACCGACGTGACGTAAGCACCAAGTGTAAACATCTAAGAGGACTTTGATTCGGGTTAAAGGTTTCAAGGGTTATATCAGACTTATGTGCAACTATCTTATGCAAAACATAATAGCTCGCTAACAACGAATCCTTGCATCATCAAATAACGGATGGTCACTAGATTGTACCTTGGTTCGCTGACAACGTTACTTGTATAACGGATGGTCAACAAAACATGCTCTAGCTCGCTAGCAACGTTACCTAGTTCCTCAAGAAATCGGATGGTCACTATATGTCAATACACTTGATAATTTTCACAAAGTCAAAAAGGTAGGGATAAGACATGGGATATATTTATGAAATTGGTTTAAAATAAAAACTTTACAAATAGTCAAAGTCTACAACCAATTGCTACTAGCTACATCAACCACTTTCCCTTTGAATTTGAGAATTCATCCTTGATCGATATCATACTTTCATAGCTCATTGGCTATTCTTGTCACCATACAATTGCGATGACATATTTTTTTTTTCCTTTTCCTTCTCTTCTTTTATCTTTTTTTTTTAGCCATCGATCATAATACCAATAGATCTTCCATGAGATTATCATGGAGTTCTTAACTTTCCCAACATTCAAGGATTCCCACATAACAACCATCTTTCCAAGTAGCTAATAACCAACCAAGACTTGACTATGGTAAGGTTAAGTTTAAAAGTGTAAAATATTTTTATATTTTTCTGGTGTAACAAGAATGAAAAGGATGGCTCAGAGGGTGTACTAATGGTATCTAGCACTAAAATTGAGTGCTAACAAATGGGTTCATATAAGTGGTTAACTAACCGATGTGGCTAGCTAGTATATCATTAGATGTAAAATGGAAGGCCATTTGGTTTAATTCCTAAGGTTGCCTCTTATCACACGAATACACTTATATCACACAAGGTAATCTCACTGCGGTCTGGTAATGATTTGCATGTACAAGTTCTAGAATAAATAAGATCACTGGCACACTCATAGCAAAAAGATCAAGCATAAAAGATTTATGATATACAAAATAGGCTTAAATCCTCACAATTTAGTGGAATGGGCTATAGTTGTGCTACCAATGTTATCAATCCTAAAAATGGATTGCAATGTCAATCAGGATACATCTCGAATTTTAAAAAATTACATGTTTTATCAGTGGATTGATCTAGTTATTCTAATATAGATTATCCTAAATGTGCGAAAATAACTAGATTATAGGGGCAAACAAATTAAAAACTAGGCTTAAAAATATAGAAAATTTAAAATCCAGTTTCATTTTCCAATTTCCTCCCCCACACTTAAGTTTGACATTGTCCTCAATATAAAGAACAATGAACATAAAAAAATAGGAAAATGGAACATAAAAGAAATGATACTGCCTGAGCCTTGGAATCTAGATTGAGCTCTAAATCAGATATTGAGATCGAATGATTTCACATCTTCAAGATCAAGCATCCTAACCTGCATTAATCATCAAAAACAAAAACACACAAAATGCAAAATATTTTTGGATTTTTATTATTTTTATATTAGCTAGGCCCCCACACTTATGGTGAAACCATAGGGGCATAAATAAACAATTTAAAACACACGGGTTGCCTCCCGAGAAGCGCTAAATTTATTAACGAGTCATCAGCCCGACTCAATCTTTCTTACTTTCGTGGTTTATTTTTGGGATTCTTTCCTGACTTCTTTGGAATATACACCACATTTCCTTTCACTATTCCTTTTCCGGTTTTATCAATATCATGTAACTTTGCGGTATTGCAAGTTCTAGGGAGAAGGTGTCATAAATGGAATAGCAGTGTATTTCTTTTTATCGAGCAGTTCAAGTGGAATTTCTTCACTTCAAAATTCATTCAATTGCTCCTCATCATGGTATAGTTTGATACGATGTCCATTAACAATGAAAGTTCCACCGTGCTTGTCGTATAATTCAACATATCCGTATGGAAAACCATGTTTTACTACAAATGGACCAAACCATTTGGTTCTGAGCTTGGGAGCTTTGAATCTGTACTTAGAATTGAACAAAAGAACTTTATCTCTGACCTTGAATTCTTTCCGGACTCTTAGTTTCCTATCATGATATGCTTTTGTTCTAGCTTTGAACAACTTGGAATACTCATATGCTTGGAGTCTTAATTCATCGAGTTCATGCAGTTGCAAGAATCATTTTTCTCCAGCGATTTTTAGATCAGGGTTACATTGTCTCAACGCCCAATAGGCGCGGTGTTCAATTTCAAACAGCAAATGACAAGTTTTTCCATATATGAGTCTATATGGAGCTGTACCAATTGGAGTTTTATATGCCATTCTAAACGCCCATAGAGCATCATCGAGTTTCCTTGACCAAACAGAAGGATTATCCTTAACTATTTTTTCAAGTATTCTTTTCAAAGCTCTATTGGTGTTTTCAACTTAACCACTGGTTTGAGGGTGATATGCTGTTGAGAAACGATGGTGGACTCCATATCGTTTCAAAACTTTCTCCATTTGATGGCTACAGAAGTGAGTTCCTCTGTCACTTATCAAAGCTTTTGGAATACCGAATCGAGCGAAAAGCTTTTTTAGAAAATTTACAACTACTCGTGCATCATTTGTAGGTAAAGCCTCCGCTTCGGCCCATTTTGAAACATAATCAATTGCAACGAGGATGTATTCGAATTTATGAGATTTAGGAAACGGACCCATGAAATCAATTCCCCAAATGTCAAATATTTCATAAACTTGTATGCTCTTCTGTGGCATTTCGTCTCTACGAGAAAGACTACCAGACTTCTGGCATGCATCACATTTCCGCACAAGCGTATGTGCTTTTTAAAAATTGTTGGCCAATAAAATCCCGCATCAAAAACTTTTTTAGCGGTTGTGGATGGACCATAATGTCCTCCAGTTAGGTCGTGATGACATTCATCAAGAATTTTTCGGGTTTCTGAACCGTACACGCATCTTCTAATTATCCCATCGGGACATATTTGAAATAGATAAGGTTCATCCCAAAAATAGTATTTTAGGTTTGCGAAAAATTTACTACGCTCAGTGTAAGTTAGACCTTTTTGTAATACTCCTCCAGCTAAATAATTTGCATAATCTGCAAACCATGGGACTTCTTCATCTTCTATTCCCATAAGAGTTTCATCGGGAAAATTATCATTAATCTCGTCTTCACCAAGTTCTTCTAAATTAGGATTTTCTAATCTACATAAATGATCTGCTGCAACATTTTCCGCACCTTTCTTATTCTGAATTTCTATGTCAAATTCTTGAAGCAATAAAATCCATCGAATAAGACGTGGTTTGGAATCTTGTTTGGCAAACAGATATTTAAGAGCTGAATGATCGGTGAATACAATTCTCTTTGACAAAACAAGATAAGAACGAAATTTGTCAAATGCAAAAACTACAGCCAAAAGTTCCTTTTCAGTTACTGTGTAGTTTTGTTGGGCACTATTCAAAGTTTTACTAGCAAAGTAAATAGGACGAAAATGTTTTCCTTCTCGTTGTCCTAATACTGCTCCAACAGCAAAATTGCTTGCATCACACATAAGTTCAAATGGCAGCGACCAATTTGGTGAAACCATAATCGGTGCATTTGTTAACTTATTTTTGAGTGTTTCGAATGCCTTGATGCATTCGTCATTGAAATCAAAAACTGAATCTTTCTCGAGAAGCTTCATCATAGGATGAGATATTTTCGAAAAATCTTTAATGAATCTGCGGTAAAATCCCGCATGTCCCAAGAAACTCCTAACGCCTTTGACGTTAGTCGGGGGTGGTAATTTAGCAATAGCATCTATTTTTGCTTTGTCAACTTCAATTCCCCTGCTAGAAATCTTGTGACCAAGCACAATGCCTTCTGTCACCATAAAGTGACATTTTTCCCAATTTAGCACGAGATGAGAGGTTTTGCATCTTTCAAGCATTTTGTCCAGATTGGAAAGGCATGACTCGAATGAGTCTCCAAATACCGAGAAATCATCCATGAAAACTTCCATGGAGGTTTCAAGCATATCTTGAAAAATAGCAATCATGCATCTTTGAAATGTTGTTGGTGCGTTACAAAGACCAAAAGGCATACGCCTATACGCATACGTGCCAAAAGGACACGTAAATGTGGTCTTTTCTTGATTAGCTGTATCAATTGGAATTTGAAAATAACAGGAAAATCCATCGAGAAAACAAAAGAATTTGTTCCCCGCAAGTCTTTCCAACATTTGATCCATGAACGGTAAGGGAAAATGATCTTTTCTGGTGGCGTCATTTAGTTTGCGATAATCAATGCACACTCGCCAACCATTTATGGTTCTGGTAGGAACAAGTTCATTACGTTCATTCGTTACGACAGTTGTTCCTCCTTTCTTAAGAACACAGTGAACAGGACTCACCCATGAACTATCCTCAATGGGATAAATAATTCCAGCGTCAAGAAGTTTGATTATTTCCTTTTTAACAACTTCCTTCATATTTGGGTTGAGCCTTCGTTGTCTATGAACAACGGGTTTAGAATCGGTTTCAATATTGATTTTATGTTTGCAAAAGTTTGGACTTTATCCACGAATATTAGATGTTTTCCAAGAGAAAGCTTCTTTATGCTTTTTAAGTATAGAAACAAGACGTTCTTTTTCATCGGGTTTGAGTGCTGAAGATATGACAACGGGTAGAAGAGAATTTTCTTCCAAGAATGCATATTCTAGATGATCAGGAAGAGGTTTCAAGACGAGATCCACTGGCGGATCTTCAATTGAGGTTTTGATTCTCATATCATCATTGAATTTCAACTCCTCGAAATTGGTTTTTTCTTCCTCAGAAATTTCTTCAATGTCTATCTGCATAAATTCAGCAAATTCTCTGTCGAGATCTTCATCCCTGATTTGTCCAGATGTTTTTCGAGTCGTAATTCTTTCGTCAAGCAACTCATCAAATGTTTCCTCTGTTATTTCATTGATAACATCAATGCTATAACAAGAGTCATCATTCGCATGAGAATATTTCATGGCTTGATTAATTGAAAAAGAGATTCTTTCGTCCCCAACTCCAAGGTTAAGTTCTTTATTTTTCACTTGAATGATAGCATCTGCTGTGTTTAGGAAAGGTCTTCCTAGAATCAATGGAACTTTGCTATCTTCCTCCATTTCGAGGATCACAAAATCAACAGGAAAAAACGAATTGCCCAACTTGAACAGGCATGTTTTTAGCTACTCCAACAGGATATTGGATAGTATGATTTGCTAAACGTATACTCATTCTTGTTGGTTTCAATGTATCGATTGAAAGTTTCGCATACAGTGAGTATGGCATAAGATTGATACTTGCACGTAGATCGGCTAAAGCATCACAAGTGATTGAATTTCCCAAAGTACATGGGATAAGAAAACTTTCAGGATCACCGAGTTTTTTTTGTAGTTTGTTTTCAATAATGGTTGAGCAATCTTCATTCAAGAAGGTAGCGGAAATGTTTTCCATTTTACTTTTGTTGCTCACAAGTTCTTTCAAAAACTTCCCATAGTTGGGCATACCAGCTAGGACATCCACAAGTGGAACGTTGATCCTAACTTCTTTGATTAAATCTATGAACTTGCCATATCACTCTTCCATTTTTTTTCTTTCCTCAAACGTTGAGGATATGGAATTCTTGGTTTATACGCTTTAAGCTGTGGAGTAGGTTTAACGACTGGTGTAGGAATTGGTTCGTTATCTTTTGGTTCTTCTTCTGCTTCATCCTCACTATCATCATGAACAATAGTTGTTGTTTGGGTTGGGTTGGGTGGTGGATCATAAGATAGACCACTACGAGTATATACAGCATTTACATGCTCATTTCTCGTTTGAGGTGGACGATAAGTTCCAGATGATGATGGTTTCGGATTGGTTTGAGTTTTACTTGACAAGGTGCCAGACGGTCTTGCAGCAAGTTGATCAGAAAGATGACCAAATTTGGTTTCAAGATCTTGGATAGAAGCTCGATGATTCTTTTGACCTAGTTCGACTTTGCTTTTGAGCATGAAGAACTGATTTTTCATGAATTCATTTGTTTGCTTTTGAGCATGCACGAATTCACGCATTGTTTTTTGAATTCAGATTCTTCATTTTTCGTTTCACGTGATTGTGATGATGAACGGTTATCATCACGAGAAGATGTCTGACAGTTGTCTTCACGAGTTTGGGAATTTCGATTATCATCCTTTGGTGGACGATCTTCCCAATCTCTAGAATTTCTACCGTAGTAGTTTCCACGATATCCTCCTCCTCGATATCCTCCATAAACATAATTGGCTTTAGCTTCGGGACCTCCCATGGGTTTGTCATCACACTCGGATGAGGAGTGATTTCCACCACAATGAGTGCATCCCTCACGCATTTCTTTGATTTCTTTTTGGATACTTTGGAATTTAGAATCGATTTTAGAGGTGAGATCTTTCATCATATCCATGATTTTGGAATTTTCATTGGTTCCTTCGGCGAATGCAACTGATTTTCGTTGAGGTTTGATTTTGGCATCCTTAGACCAATCGAGCTTAAGAAGTACACGGTCTTTTAACAAGTTATAAGCTTCGTTAGGGGTCTTATAAAGGAAAATTCCTCCGGCATCAAGTATGCCTTGAGTTATGTCATCTAGACCATGGTAAAAGATTTGAATGATGTTACCACGAGACAATCCATGCCTATGACAGCTTCGGAGCATGTTTTTCATTCGAAGCCAAGCTTCGACAAGATTTTCTCCATCCTTTTGAGTAAAGCTACGAATTTCACCTAAGAGATGATCAAACATGGCCGGTGGAAGGAAACGTCCAACAAATGCTTCTCTCATTTGGTCCCAAGTTGTGATCACTCCGGGGCTTAATTCGTTATGCCAAATTTTCGCTTCTCCGGTGAGAGACGATGGAAAAAGTTTAAGACGGATTGCATTTGCATCGGTAGATCCATAACGAAACATGTCACAAATTTCAAGAAAATCGGTGATATGTTTGTGTGGATTGGATTTAACTCGACCATCAAATTGGTTGGCTTTAATCATCGAAAAATGATGACCTTTCATAGTAAAGTTTTCTCCAAGATTAACGAGAACAATGGCGGCTGCGGGTGTAGGAGCTACAACCCTGTTGGTATCCCACATAGGTAAGTCGTCAGCCATTGGGAATGGTAATTCTCGAAAAAGATTAACGATTGGATGAACTTAGAAAAGGTTTTCAAATGATGGGTTAACGGTTCTTGGAATTCTAATTGATCGGGTAGAATGAATGGGGTTCTCTTTTTACGAAATAAACTTTCGGGTTAGACAATGGTGTACTCAATTCGTTGCTTAAAGAGCGAGTGGTCATACACGAGAAAAACGAGCCCTATCGAAAAGGATTTAAAAACTAAAAATTAAAAATAATTTTTTTTTATGAACCGGTGGTTGAGTTATGAACCAGACAGTTGGAAATTTTGAAGGGTCACCGAAAAGATGGACCGGACCGGCTCGAAATTGAACCGGCGGCTGAACATTTTCAGATTTTACCGAGAGTTGAACCGGGCATGCTCAATTTTGAACCGGGCGGCTGAGATTTTGAAGGGTCACAGAGATTTTGAACCGGGACGGCTGGGTTTTGAACCGGCGGTTCGAAATTTTTTTTTTTTTTTTAATTTAACAAGAGTTGAACCGGCGGGTCGAGATTTGGACCGGCGGTTTGCAGATTTTTTTTTTTTTTTTTTTTTTTTTTTTTTTTAAAACGAATATGAGTACGATTTAAACAAGAAAAATATTTAAAAAAAATTCACAAAAACGGTCAATCCGCAGCTCAAAAACTTGATGCGTTCGGTGCAAGTTTAAATTTATAACACGATCTACCAATGATTCAAAAACAACACCTATGAGGCAAGTAATTACTCCCGCTAGTGTAGAAGAGATGAAATATGGTAAGCAGAGTACTCGTCTTAACGGATAGGAATTTCATGTTTGTTAGTTTTTAGTATGTGAGTTTTGAATATAATATCGAGTTTATTCAACGATTTTAATAGCAAGCAAATAATGATGATGTAAATTAAATATATTAAAAATACACTTGCCTAGACTAGTTTTGCAATTCTCTTGATATGATTATGACAATGGTTCCATTTGATTATGATCAATAAATTAGATGGTGTTCTAATTTGATTAGTTGGTATAATAATCCTATTGTTTCCAACACTTTCAATCCTCGTCAAGATTTTAAGATGACAAAAACAATATTTAAGATTTGATCAACCAAGACTAACACAACTCAATCACTCGATTCGCTTTCGTTTCACAAGCAATTTACAACCACACTATTTAGTTTTTCAAGTTTAACCAAGTTACTTATGAAATGGTCAATACATAAGGTAACACCCTCATAGACAAAGGTTTACAACTAATTGACTAATAATGTCTCTTTCAACCCATTACACTATTAGCAATTAACCAAACTTGACAACTCTTTTGTTGAAGAAAACTTTTAATAGCACAATTCGATCTTAGTGTTAGCTTTTCATTTAACTAGAACCATGGAGTCATAATCAATCAATAATCATGTACCAAACATCATCTAGACAAGTGCTCAAGGCACTTAGCCACTCATGGCAAACAAAGAAATAACCACAAGAAATTTATCACTTGAAAACATGATTAAAAACAGTCTTACAAAAGTTGTAATGATGATTACAAGAATTAGGAACACTTATGTGATGATCAACAAAGATTCCTTGAATGATTAAATTGATGATTGATGAATGTAAGCTTCTCCTTTTCCTGCATTTTTCTTCCTTGTCACCTTCTTGTGAGAGTAATTTGATGATAATAGATAATAGGTAATATTGATAATGTTGTAGTTATCCCCCTCTCTCTTAGCCAAGCATACATATTAATAAGATGACTCCCCTTGGTCACCAAGCAAAATACTTGAGCACAAAGTGTCATAAAAATTCTGCACTTGGAGTAAATGAAGTGTAATGACACCCCATATGAAGAGTTAGCTCATTGAAGATAGTCATTAAGTGTGCCAGTAATTGTATGAACCCAAGGTTGAAGTCTCAACCTAAGGTTCAGATTCCAGCCCAAGGTTTGGAGTAAGGATAGCATGGCATTATTGAACCTTGGGTTGAACTTAAGCCTTAGATGTATTTCTTGAACCTTTGGTTGAAGAAGCAAGCCATAATTCTTTACATATACTTCTCATTCATTTCATCAATTCTTGATCTTTTCTTGAACTTGGAAATCATTGTAGCTTTGATTCTTTAACTTTAACGATCTTTCCAAAGCCTTTATTATGAGAAGAATCTTACGTTGTGCAAAAGCTCTTGGTTTAACAACTTTTCTCCATCTTTCTAGCTATTCACTTGAACTTGATTGTACCTCAACCTGAATATGTCTTTTGTACCTTTTAAGCATAATATGTTCAGAAATACAACCAAATACCATGCACAAACATAGAAATAACGCGACTAAAACATGTACAAAATGAGCGTTATCAAGTTGTCACAAGTTTAATCCATGAAGGTTCTCACATCACCCACCAAGAGCTTTTTTGATGTTGGCTCTAGAAGGATTTCCATCTTCATTGTGAATACTTTGCGTATCACTCGGATGTTCTGGCAATACCACAAGGATAATGTGGAGGACTCTTAATATATTTTCTTACTTTTCACAGTGTATGAAACAGCAAGCATATTGGAAATGTGTCGTAATGAGATTTATGGATGATCTCTTGTCTCTAGACTCAATTGTACGTTTTGATTTAGTGACCGGAGGCTGTAGAGGACTACTACCTTTTCAATATCATCTAACTCGGAGTGAGAGAGACGATAGACATGTATTGATCTCCATGACAAATGAAACAAGAGTCATTTGAGGGACCTTGAGTGGCTAGAGAGGGTTGTGCAGCGTATCATTGGGTCCATGATACTTTGTCTTCAATGTCAGCAATCAACTTAGTGATTCTAACAGCATATGTATTGACCCGGTTTTCTGCTTAAAGTGTAAGGAGGGCTTCTTTCTTTTCACCCTTTATCTTTATATTTCTTGTTCATTCTTCAACCCCTTCCGCGCTTACCGAGACTTTGTTACTAGCACCTTGTTGGGTTTGTTCCAGTACTAGCTCCATCTCAGTCGGCACTCTTCCCTTATACTCACTTGTCTCCTTTTTTAATCATACCTAAGGACTTCTACACTAACTAGTGGATTGTCCCTGGGTAGATCCCTCCGGCTCTGGCGGGATCGTGGGAACTTATACCTAACCTTACCATCCTTATAACTCCAGTACATAAAATAAAGTGGTCGGTCTTTGGTTTTCTTCCACAATTTCCATCATAAATCATTCGCTCCCCCTTAATATGTGCATCGATATACGAAAGAGTTTAGCACATATGGGGAAGCCTACACTTGAGTCCAAAAGATCACATTTTTATTAGGTTTTTCTCTCCCCCGATCAAAAATTTTAAACCGTTTGAAATTTGTGATCCCAATTGATTTAAATAAGAAATCATGGGAGAAAAATGTGGTCAGTTTTAATATGTGCTGATAATGGAACATGCAAATGCTCCCCCTCAATTTATGAGGGAGATTCACTACTTATTATGTACAAAGATAATTGTTACAACACAAATGATGTTGACCTTTACGCACAGATGATGTGATCATTCGCTTCTCTGAGGGAGTCAGTAGTCAATCATCAATTATCCATCCACTAACAAAACTTCCCAAGTATTGTAGATCCCCACTCGGCGAGACCAGAATTAGTAATGCTTTGTTGAAGTGAAGGTGGTGGTGGTTGTGAAGGTGGTGTTGTTGTTGTTGTTGCCGATGTTGTTGTTGTGGTGAGTTCAGAGCCAGTCAATAGAGTTTGAACATCTGATCAAATGGTTAGAGCGGGAGCAGGCACATTCATATTGGCCATGGAATCTACATAAGAATATCAACACAGATATACATACATACAGATTTACTCTTCATTACTCGCTACCACGTAGCAGCTTGCCTACTCATAATACCATATTCATATCCTAATCAAACCACTATTTAGCATGAAGATCAACCATCAATAATGAACATGGCAATTCACACATATTTCAACATTCAACTCAGGATCTTAGGGACATGATTCTAACACGATAGCTACATACCTAAGCATATTCTGAGTGCACAAGCAATACGTCAACTACAATTAAATAGTTATCGACTAACAAAAGTCAATCAACATTCGAAACTCATTCAATCAGATCATACAAATGCCTGTAGAGTATTCAAGAACATCAAACACAATGGGTTTTCTAACTTCTTTTAGATTTTAAGTTTTAAAGTATTTAGGGGATTAAACGAGGATTCAAAAGTGACATAAATGGACCTTCTAGTTACATAAAGCTAGGAAACTATAGGCAAATTGCACATAATGCCCTAATCTTTCTAACAACTAACACATTTGGCCATATGAGATAAAGCTTAATAAGTTCCGCTTCAACAAATACCCCATTAACAACAAAACCTTTTCTAGCAATTATGAGATAACCAAGAAACCCATTTGATGATATAAAATTTGAAATCACTCTCCCCCTCAATCTATGACCCGTATTCTAGTTAAAGAGCTGTAGTCATTGATTGAGTGACAAATTTTATGAGCAATCCAAGTCTGAAAGAATTTCAAACAACACTTTACCACCATGTGTCTCACAAATAATTTTCAAAAGAATCATTGAATGAAAACTATTTGTATACAAAGAAGACTTCTCTTCTTAATCAGGAAATAATGCACTGAAGCGTACACTAGATCGAAGAAACATGGATATAAAGTAATCCATTCCCAGGTGAACTTTACCCAGTTAGAGGAACAGCCATCTTTTTGGCGACATGCTTTCCCTATAGTAAAGCACGGGTTACAGAATGAAGTAACTGTAAGCCATGATGACTGTTTTAACCGGTTAGTTAAACTTCTGCTCGAGCTTCATTTAAAGACCCGTGTCATTATTGAATGACATTTCTAGGACCGTAAATGTTTTTGATAAACTGAAGACATGCCTAGAAGAACTATTTTTGGTATTTTTGTGTTTTTCTGATTTTTGTGGTTTTTATAGATTTTATATTTTTCTATTTTCTTTTTGGTTTAAGATATATACAAGTATATACAAGGATATGTGAAGCAAATCCCTTACTCCTCATTTTCCTCTTGAAGACACTTGAGTGTTTCTGGAGTCAGACTCTTCATGCCAAGTCGCGGGAGAATAAATTGAAACCGTTCTCTCGGGAGTGCCTTAGTGAAGATATCCGCCAATTGAAACTCATTCCTCATGAAATAAAGTTCAACCATCCATTTCTCAACATGTTCCCTTATGAAGTGATGCCGGATATCGATGTGCTTTGATCGGGAGTGTTGGACATTACTGCAGCAAAGAGCGATAGCACTTTTGTTGTCACAATACAGAGGAATCTTTTTGTATGCAAAACCATAGTCTGATAGTTGTGATCTCATCTATAGGATTTGAGCACAGCACGCAGACATGGCAATGTATTCAGCCTCTGTGGAAGATATAGATGTACCCATTTGCCTTTTAGAAGACCAACTAACAAACTTTTCTCCCAAAAACTGAGCACCTCCCTACATACTTCGACGAGTATCTTGACACCCCACATGGTCTGCATCTGCATAGGCCGTGAGTTCCATGGCAGGGTCCTTAGGATACCAGATACCCATGTGAATAGTTCATTGAAGATATCTGAAGACCTGTTTTACCGCTTCCAGATGCTTTTTGGTGGGCTTGGACTGGTTCCGAGCACACATGCATACTGCGAACAACAGATCTAGCCTACTAGCAGGGAGATACATTAGGGATCCAATCATACTTCGAAACTTAGTTTGATCAACCGAGATCCTAGAGAGGTCTTCATCCAACTTCGATCTTTAAACCATAGGAGTATCAACAGGATCACTTGAATCAAATCCAAATTTCTTCAATATTTCATTTGCATACATAGATATATTAATGAAGATGCCTCCAGGACTTTGAGAGATTTGCAAACCTAAGAAGAATGACATTTGTCCCATCATCGACATTTGAAACTTAGAACTCATCTCTTTAGAAAACCGATCACATTCACTAGGATCAGAGGAGGCAAAGATAATATCATCTACATATATCTAAACGTGAAGTAGATGTTTGTCTGACTTCCTAGTGAATAGCGTAGGATCAACAACACCTTTGTAATCCGTTTGCCAAAAGAAACTTAGACAACGTATCATACCACGCCCTAGGTTCCTGTTTCAAGCCATAGAGGGCCTTCTTCAAGTGATAGATGTGAGTAGGATGATCAGGGTCCACAAATCCTTCAGGTTGACTCACATATACTTCCTCTTTCAAATCACCATTCAAGAATGATGTCTTAACATCTATTTGGTAGACTGTCATATTTTGACTTGCAGCATTAGCGAGAAAGATTCTTATGGCTTCAATTACAGCAACCGGAGTCAAATTCTATGCCCTCTTCTTGTTGATACCCCTTTGCAACAAGCCGTGCCTTATTTTTCAGAACCTCACCATGCTCATCGAGTTTCACTTTGAAGATCCACTTTAGAGTGATAATCATTGCACACTCTGGAGGAGGCATTAATTCCCATACTTCAAGTCGATCAAATTCATGAATTTCATCTTGCATTGCATTAAACCAACAGTCTTTGGACATGGAATCTTTGATGTCTTTTGGCTTGACTTTGGATAGTACAAAATTGAAAAAACACCACAGTGCCTTGGTAGCAAGTCGCTTTCGTGTGGATACCAGATGAGAAGGATTTCCTATGATGTTGTCAATTGGATAATCGTTAGTCCATTTTCTGAGATGATCATGTGGTTGAGGGTATTGAACTGATCTTGCCGTGTTGTGATCCCCTGAAGAAGATGTCTTTGTAGAATATTTAGGAGCAAATATATTCTCTAATGGAACATCATTAGAAGGTGCAAAAGGATTTACTTCAAAAGAATTGTCTACTGCAGAACCTTGCTGCACCGAAGAAGAATGAATATTTGATGATGAGGGCGATTGACTGGAAGATGGTGCATCTTGACTAATTGAGACAGACACAGAAGGACCCTCTAAATTTTGTGGAATTGGAGCATCAGCAATAGGAGGTACAGGTGGATCTTCTATTGTAGTATCAACCGTTGGTGGCTCAAAGTATTCGTCAAACATCGGATCAAATAACTTTTTCAACTCTTCATTGGTGGGGGGTACATAAGTAACTGCATGCTTGGGATTCTGTACAAGACCTGAACTAATTGGTCTAGGTGTCAATAAGTTAGGTGCGGGTCCAAAACTGGTTTGTCTAGCATCCGTTTGCTCAGTCAGTTCATCGAATGTCACGTGAATAGTTTCCATGATTTATCAGGTTCATTTGTTGTAGATTCGGTATCCCTTGCGATCTGGTGCATATCCAACAAAGAATCCTATGTCTGCTTTAGGTTTTAGTTTTCCCAGATCCTGACCGTCATTTGTCGGGTAGCATAGAGCACCGAACACTGGCAGAAAAGAAAGATCTGGTTTCTTGCCATGTATCAGCTCATAGGGAGTTTTGTTGTGAATAGTATGTATCAGGGTTCGATTTTTGGTGTAACATGCTGTAGCAATTGCTTCTGCCCAAAGAAACATCGGTGCCTTGGAAAATATTAGCATGGTTCGTGCAGCTTCCACAAGAGTACGGTTTCTTCTTTCAACAACGCCGTTCTGCTGAGGAGTGCGTGGAACACTTTTATGGTGAGTTATGCCAATGCTTTCATAGAATTGACTGAGTTGTTGGTTAACAAACTCAGATCTATAGTCTGTACTGATGATTATGAAAGTTTTGTTCAGTCTCAATTCTAGCTGTTTGATAAGTTTGATGATAACCTCTGGAGTTTCGTCCTTGGTTCTCAAAAACTTTACCCATGTAAACTGAGAGTAGTCGTCGACCACCAAAAGAACATATTTCTTCCCATTGATACTCTGAACTCTCATTGGTCCACACAGATCCATGTGAAGGGTGTGAAGAGCTTCCATATTGGTGTTTATAGTTTTGGGTTTGTGAGTATGTTCCTTGCTTTTGCCTAGTTGACAGGCAGAACAAAGATGATCTTTCTCAAACTTTTATCTGGGCATGCGTCGTACAAGATCCTTGCGAGAAAGATCATTTATAGTGTCGAAGTTTAAGTGATTTAAACAACGGTGCCAAACCCAATATTTGGTCTTTGAGGCCTTTGAAAGCAAGCAAATAGGAGAGGACCTCATCATTTCTTCAATAAAGATGGTGTATAGATGGGTTCCTCGACTGCCTTTAAGAAGATCAACACCATCCAACTCTCTGACGAAACAAGTGTGTTTTCTAAAAGCGACTTCAAGATCAGAATCACAAAATTGACCAACAGAAAACAAGTTGTGCCCTAGTCCTTCCACGTAGTATACCCGGGAAATTACACTGTCGCCAAACACATAATCTCCATAACCCATAATTGCCCCAAAATGGTTGTTCCCAAATCTAACTGTCCTGATAAATTTTTTCATGAAATTCTTGAGCCGTGAGCGATCCCCGGTCATATGTTTTGAGCAGCCTGAGTCCAAATACAAAAGGACGATTTGTACGACCTGCATTTGAAAACAGATAACGATGGATAACTGAAAAAGGTGGATCCCCACGTGCAACTAGGGTCTGTTTGGTTAGCAAAAATGAATTCTGGAGTAACTGGATTAGTAGATGCCATGTTTTTAGTAATGGAAACATCACTAGTAGTGGCAATTAACCTAGTTACAGGGCATTGTGTGACTAAAGGTAAAATTCTACCAGTTGGCTTCCATTCCTTAACAGTTACTACTTTATGATTAGTCATTCTTGTTAAGGGGTAGTGATCTCCTAAAGTGAATTTCCTTCCAGTGGGTCTCCATTGATAACCGACATTAGCAAACACTTTTCCTGTTGCTTTCCAAATTTGCTCACTCAGTTCAGTTTTCCTGACATTCTTAACATGGGATCGTTTAGAAGACATCAAAAATGACACAACACAATCATCATGATTACCAGAAATTAAACATTCGTTACATGTTTTATAGACATCATTAGAATTCGAATTAATTACAGTACGCTTAAAGCTAATACTAGAATCAACACGATTCATTCCATTCAAAGCAAACTTATTGTTCCTAGGGTGGACTTCTATTCTCTTCTTATGATCACTCTTAGCAGGCGCTGTCCTATCTTTCTTGGTATTGCGACTAGGCTTTGACCCGCTAGCTTTAGTGTCATCGCTTACTCCTGTAGAAGCAATGATGGGAACATTAGTTTGTTTTACTGTAGGTCTCGTATTATCAATCAATATCACGCACACTACAATCACTAGATGAGGTACGAGATAAGTGAGGTGTAAGATTTCTAGAGAGATAAACCTAGAAAGAGAAATACATTAAAAACGCACACTCATCCAACCCTTCCAAGTGAATGGAAGGGTGCTATTTATAGTTTTACAATAGAATGGATGGGCTTGGGCTTTTCATTAACCTAAACATTAACCTATTAGATTAAAAGCCCAATGACTATTCTAACTTGATTACACAACGACACATTTACTAAAAATATTACAATGACTAATGACCATCACTTTTATTAAATGCTAACAATCTCCCCCTAAGGGATGGTCATTCAAATGATGCTCCATGTGATGAGGTCTTTCGTCTTCATTTTCTTGTGCTTTGTGTATCATTGTGGAACAGTCTTTGTTCTTTGTTCCTTCATGCTTTTTGATCTTCAAAGTAATCGTCTTTTGGTCGTTCTTGCCTTGATCAACATCTTCATGTGTTTATGCGTCGTGACCTCCAACATACTCATACCTCTTGAGCTTTATACTTATGTCTTCCTCACTTGATACTTGAACTTGTTCTTGACATCTTGATTAGCTTCTTGACTTTGTCGTAACACTTTGTCTTTAACTTGAGCTTTTGTCTTGAACTTTTACATTTGAGCTTTGTTGAGGATAATCTTCATAAGTATGAGTATGCGGAGGTGAAGATGTTTGATGTATCAGATGATGGTGCACGGTCTTTCTCCAGGGGACTTTCTTCAGCAACTGCTCCGTCTTGAACGAACTCACCAATCGATCACGGTGGACTTTTCTTAAAGAATCGACCACTACGATTGTTTTACTGATGAATGTCTTGATTCCATTCACCTTGGTCGGGCAAATCAGCCGTCCTAATCTCGTGAGGGACAGTTATCACTACATTGGATAAATCCAAGTAGAGACCCACGTCATAAGGACTCAATTCGTGAAAGGAATCTCCTTGGCGGGATTTCCAGCACTTACAGGCTCAGACTTTGAGAGAATCAACAGCATAGTGTGAAAACGCTCTCTAATCCTTACAAAGGCTGTTCCTGAATTGGATGCCCTCAAGAAGGCTTACAACAGATATACCGAAGTATACCCACAATCCAGGTGAGCCGCTGAAGTATACCGAAGTATCACTCCACGACTGTAGACCGTTTGAAGCATGTAACCATCATGATGTAAATGGCAAGATCCTTATATCTCATTAAGACTCTTACAAATTGTGTCCTTTTTGGCGAACACAAGTGTATAATATTGGAAGTGTTCCTAAGAGATCTTTTAATGAATCTCATGGCTCTAGACTCTATAATGTGCGTTTTGGTTTTAGTAGTCGGAGGCATGGAGCAGAGTGCTACCTTTTCAATATCAACACATCTCGTAGTGAGAGGCCGATAGATTATGCAGTGTTCTCCGTGAGAATGAAACAAATATCTTTTAAGAGATATCTGAGTGGCTAGGAGGGGTGGTGCAGCGCGTCACTGGGTCCATGATGTCTTGTCTCCAATATCAGTATCACCTTAGTGAATACCGATAGCAGATGTATTGACCCGGTTTCTGCCCTAAGTTTTCATGGAGGGCTATTTCTTTTCACCCTTTCATTAAACTTTTATTTTTAATTCTTCAACCCCTTCTTTCTCCTTTCTCATTTTACTCCTTTTTTCAATCTTACCTAAGGACTTCAAATTCTAATATATTGGAATTGTCCTTGGTAGTTCCCTCCAGCTCTGGCGGATCATAGGACATAACCTAACCATAATCACCTTATTACTCTATGATTATCCTAAATTATTGATCACATACCATAAAACCTTTTGTGAAAATCTCTCAAAGTGTTTATGAATAAACACATTTTAGATAACACTTCGAGAGTTTTGCATTTTATACTCCCCCTTCACATGTGCTCATGCATTTTTAAGATAAATTGCACATGTTGGGTAGAGTTCGCACATTTGAATTGATTGATTTTCAATGAACATGACCTTTGCGAGACACGTTTACATCACTAGTTGGACTAGCTTGAAATTATTACCTGTCCCAGTCATATTCAATGATCATCTCTCGAATTGGTACATTCTACTCAGACAAGTCCTTTGCGAGACACGTTTACATCACTGGATAACCAGCTTGAAATTATTACCCGTCCCGGACAAGTCTTTTCAATTACGGACATTTAATTTTCGTCAATTCGAGGGTTCAGATCTGAGTCTTGCTCTAATTGAGATTCAGTTACGATCTTTAAACCTTTTGATCACATTTTAATCACATCCTCTCCCCCTCAAAAATAGCATGTAGTGATATTTTTGATATCAACTAATTAAAATGAAACTTTTTGGAGAGAAGGACGGATTTTAGCATGAAATTGGAACATTTTTTCTTTTTTAATTTTATACTCCCCTTAAATAAAGCATATTGTAAAACATTTGAGATTAAGAGGGAGTCATCGTTTAAGCACGGGTTTCGTACTGAAGTATATGAAAGCCATAGTGATTTTTAGGATAAGTGCTCGAAAAAATATTTAAAACATTTGATTTTGAATGAGCACTTTCCTTTCTTTGAAGAGCGGGTCCTGAACTGATATGACCAGAAGCCATAATGAAGAAATTGAGAGAAGATATTTTCTCGCTCAAGCATATGTACACATCCGTATCATTGTTGAATGACATTTCTAGACACGTACAAAATATTGATTATACGAGAAACATATCGAAAAAAGAATATACATCATATATATTTTTTTTATCTATATCTATCTATAGCCTTTTTTTCTGTTTTTTTTTTTTTTTTTTTTTTTTTTTTATAGATCTATCTATATCTATCTATATCTTTATAAATGAAATGGAAAATCAAAAATAGAAGATAGAGAGAATGAATTTGAAGAATTTACAGAATTAGAACCCTCTAAAGAGCTAGGTTCTGAGATAGTTGAATCACATGTAACCAAAGACGAAGAGATGTCACAAATAACAGTGGTAGAAGTACATGAGTCATCACTCTGAGGGTGTTGACTATCAACGATTGTAATGGTTTCTACTTCCTGTTGGTGAATGTCACAGTTATTTGTCTTGGTGCAATTATCAAAAATCTTCCCTGTGGGAATCCCTCTAAGACCAACTGTCTTAAAAACTCTTCCATGGGAATCCACCTAAGGCAAGATCTAGGAGTTGTTTTCTTATCAGATACAGCGGAAGTCTCATTTTCAGAAAAACTACGTCCTGTAGAGATCCACCTAGTAGGTTTCTTAGCCTTTTGCTTCTTATCAACGGGTTTGTTTCTATTTGTCTTAGTGGATTCTGTCGAAGCACTTGTTTTGCCGTTCATGTTTGAAGAGGAATTTGAATTCTTAGTGTTGCTTTCTACGTGCATAGCATTTTCATTTGAGCAACTACTTTTAGATGCAAGCCAATCCCTTGTCTTTAGTTGAATGATACTAGGTAGTGGTTTATTACTACTAGCAGTACCTTGTAATGTTGTGGAATTCATCACCTTAGATGTTGTTCCTAAAATTCCATCCTTTCGAATCTGTGCCTTTTTCCTAGCTGCTTCTTGATTGTAAGTGTGGACCATGTCGTTTGAACAAACAGATTCTTTAACAGTTTTTGTGGTCACATTCGTTGAGCTATTCCTAGGGGCACACACATTTGTCTTGTTGTCTGTTGATACAAAAGTTGGGCGTTCCTTGATTCCGTACCAATTTGATCTTAATGCTTGAGACCTGCGCACTAAGAAAATAGAAAAACACCGTTAGGCTTACCGTGGGATTGTCTCCCACGATTATCCTCCGGCGTGAGAGTAAGTAATCGGTTTTAGGGTTTAGTTGAAGAGTTAGGGTTGATATGTCATACCTTTAATGAGAGTCGAAGGACTCTTTATATACACACGAAACCCTAGTTGGTTTCATGTCCTTCACTCTTCAGCATATCCCGCATAGGGCGGTTATACGATATATATCCATAAATAAAGGATATCTATATCAAAACCATAAATAGCTTTGGGTTTGGGCCATCGTGAGCCTAAACCGCTATTGTGATAGCCCATTCGTAATGGGTTTGAGTCCATTCGTGATGGACCCGAGTATGGGTCGGGTTCGTAACCCGAATACGGACTATACGTCATCATGTCCCCCCAGTCTAGTATGCGCAATGCGTGATTGCGGATACTAGACTAACAACTTTAGCGAAAAAAATTCTTCGATGCGTAGCGGGGAAGTTTTAAGTATTTCCCGCCAAAAGTAGCGAGTTAACCTAGTCCAAGTATCTTCTTCGAAAATCGTGTGTGGTGGGTGAAAAAGTGCTTTACCTTTTGAGTTCCCAACCGTCTGATTAGAGCAAGTGGGGTACACTTGGCATCCATCCATGGATGTGTGTAACCCTATATAAAATGAAGCCGTCATTTCACTGTGGTTATCACAGTAAAAACCATCATTTTTCCGCCATTGTTAAACCTTCGAATAGTGATCAAGAAATCAACGAAATCCCAGGTAATAGCATGTGCGCTTCATAACACTTTAAATTCCAATAATGGTTCTTCAGTTGTCTGAGATTCCTTCCGATATATCGGAGGATGAACTTCGTCTGTTCACCTCCGATTATTACATCCCTCTCTCATTGCATCCGGTAGTTCTGGCTGCGAATGCATCAATAGCAAATTTACCGCAAGGGAAGGTGGGGGTTTATACGCGCTTCTTCGAATTTGCTAACCAGCGTGCGCCCATCTCGCTCTTTTTGTGCGATATTCTAAATCATTATTGCCTTCATATTTCTCAGCTGCACTGTATAGGTGCAGCAAAAATAACTAATTTTGAAGTAAATTGTCGCCTTTTGGGGATTGAACCCACAGTCCATCTATTCCGCGCGTTCTACCATACAACGTGGTCGAATGGGTGGGTGTCTTTTGCTAAGCGCGCTGGGACATTGCAATACTATACAGATAAATTAGATGCGTTGAGGGTTTGGAGGGAAAAGTTCTTTTGGGTAGATAGTGCCTTCTTTCCATGGGTTTTTGAGTTTTATACCAAAGAATCATTGCCGAAGGATGAGCGCCCAGACCCCAGGTTGTATAACGAGGCTGATGCGGACATGATAAATACTAATCGCATTCCGATACAAGCGTATCCAGAAGAGTTTTTGGTGCACATGGGCATCAGTCGTAACTACTTCGGTAGGCCAGAAGAGGTGCCATCTTTTTTGGATGAAAATAGCCGGGGTGGGTGCTCGTCCTTCCTTCCTTTTCGATTATTAGTAGTAAGCGCTCCTCCCTTTGTGAATAATCTAACTTAGTTTGTGTTTGTTTGTTGCTTGTTGCGCAGAAATGGACTTATTTAGCGTTGTTCGCTTGGAGAAGCCCAAACAAGTGACTGTAGGGGTGCGCCCTCTGAGGGATGACGAAGAGCCAATTCTACAGGCTACTGCAGGGCGCACAATGGTCATTGCGCAGGAAGAGCCAGAGGAGACAGGGGAGATCCCCCCAGGTGTTACTATGGCTACTCCTCTGCGTAGCTTTCCCGCTTCTGGGTCGCAGATCCCTGTGGAGGTAGTACACGTAGATTCGTCGGGGAGTGCCATGGATGAATCTGAGGAAGAGGAGGAGGAGAGCCAAAGGTTAAAGCGTAAGAGATCATCTGGTGATGATGGCGCAAGTACATCGAGTAAGCGCCCTGCTATCTCTGTCAGGCAATCATCTGAAGAAACTGCATCGCAGAAGGATGCTTCTGGAACTCCTCCTTTCAAGTAAGCAATGGAACTTCTATCTTTAGCCTTTTATTCCTTGTTGATATTGTTGTCATTGTTTGACTTTTTGTTACTTGCGCGCAGTTTGGAGGCTGTTGTTGATGAGGGTGCGCAAGTTGGAAATTCGCCACCCAAGGCTGATGTTGCATATACTGGTGAGTTTGTGCCCAAGAGTCCAGTGGGTGAGGAAAAGTCTGCTGAAGATGCGCCAACAGGTCGCCTTATAGAGGAGTTGGCTTCATTGGTTGCGCGGCTACAGACTCAGTATAGTGGTGAGGGTAGCCAGGTTGCGCAGAAGGACAAGGAGATAGATATTCTGAGGGCGCAGTTGGCTGATGCGCAGGCTAAAGCGAGGGCATCTAGTATGTACGCCCAGAAGGTTGCTGATGAGAAAATGTCGCTTATTGCTGAACTGGCTCAAGAGTGCAATGGAGCAAGAGAATACAAGGCCTCCTGCCTTTGGGCCTTGAGATATATGGAACTGAACAAGGGCAAACTCATCTCGAACATGGATGGCTTTCGCAAGTCTGTGGAGAGCTTGCTGGAGAACCAGGAGCGCAAGCTGCGTAAGCTGAGTATTGAGTATGATGAGGAGCTGTACCCTCATTTGGTGTCTACTATTGCTGAGCGCAGATGGCTCATTAGCCATGGGTTACGCCTTGCTGCCATGGGTACTTTGGAGTCCCAAGAGGTGCAAGAAGCCTTTGGGGAGGTTGTTAAGCACGCACTTGCACGTGGCAAGGCGCAAGCTATAGAGGAGCTCTCTGAGAGCGGTCTGTTGAAGGTTCCTGCCGCCCAAGTGCCTGACTATAATGCGAATGCTTATGATGAGCTTGTTGCCTTAATGGAGAAGATGAAGCTGCTGGATCTTCCTCATATCGCTCAACTTGAGCGCGACCAGGATTACCCCATAAGTGTAATCATGGAGGGGTTGACCTTGGCCAAGCATTCAGCAGAGGGCGCAGAGGAAGAGGCTGACTATTTCCTCAAGCCGGATGTGTCACAGCTGCAGGTACCTATTTTTGTCCATCCTCGCAACGTCCATGATCCATTTGCCCTTGAGACGGAAATCTCTTTGAAGCAATGCTTAGAAGCTCATGCTACGAGATTGGCGAAGAAGCAAGGTGTGAAGGGAAATGCTATCCTCTACGGTGTTGGTGCCGCGCATCTCCCCAGGTCTGATGGTGTGCCTGTCAGCGTACCAACGGTGTCGCCCCAAGGTGGTGTTAGCAGTTCTAGGCTCAAGCGTACTCGCAGCCTTTAGATCTTTTTTGTCTTGGTAGTTTTTTGTAATAGATTAACATTTTTGTTGCACATGTGCATGTTAAGTCTATCCTTTTGTATGAATTCGTAATCCATAATAAAGTGTTGGTTTGGAAATATGCGATTGTACGCATATTGTACCAAATTTGATTGTGGTTATATTGATTATGCTTAGTTTATTTTGTCTTTTCGTGAAAGATGTCTAAGAATCAAACCGTTTATATAAATACACTTAAAGAGTTTATAATCACTTGTATCATAATCGTGTATGAGATTTGTGACATAAGCGTGTATAAATTTATGACATAGTCGTGTATGGCATTATCGTGTATAACATAATTGTATATGAAATGCACAAGTTGTTGTGTATCCATCGTGGGATGCACAAGTGTATGGATTGCAGCGTACTGCGAATACCATGTTAAGGGGATAATTGTCTTAACTCCTAATTTGTTAAACGCGCACAGTATGCATAATTGCGCACCTGTCGTGAGATGCGCATCGAACTTACTCCAACGTCTTGAGAGTAAGGTGTTTAACAAGGATACGTGATCCGATGTTGATGGGTTTGCAACCCTCTTACTCAACGAGTTATTTAGTAGGTTTACTCATCCTTTTACCATCGTGGGTTTTTAATTAGTGCATGCACGCCATGTAGGCACAAGATAATATACGCCATGTAGGCACAAGATAATATGACAATATTGAAACATAAATAATATGGAAACAATAAAGTAAAGTGTGTCGCGGAGTTAGCTAGAAACCACAACATTTTATTAATACTTGCAAGTTTTTGTAAAAAAGAAAAACATTTGTCTAAATGAAACAAGATATAAATACACGGATATTTATTGAGCACTTACTAAAGTGCGGAGGTGTCCGTGTGTGAGGCCGTAGCCTTATCTAAAGGTAGCATCTCTTGAGATTGCAAACGTTCCATGTGCGTGGTAGCTCGTGGCCATCTGTGTTACGCAGTTTGTACGCGCCTTGTCCTAGTGCCTCAATGACCTCATAAGGCCCTTCCCACTTCGGTCCAAGTTTACCTGTATTTTCTGCTTGGCTCGCATCATTGGCGCGATAAACAAAGTCGCCTGGTCTGAATGAGGTGCTTCGAACTTTAGCATCGTAGTATCCTTTCATTCTTGACTTGGCTTTTGCTTCACGTATAGCTGCGCGCTCGCGCCTTTCCTCCAATAAGTCAAGATCTATACGTCGCTCGTCGTCATTGGTCGCGACATTGACTTTCGCGGTGTGGATAGTTGGCATCCCAATTTCAGCTGGTATAACAGCTTCTGTCCCGTAGACAAGGGAAAAAGGAGTGTCTCCATTGCTAACTTTGATCATCGTGCGATGCGCCCATAAGACATGTGACAATTCGTCCACCCATCTTCCTTTGTGTTTATCCAGGCGCGCTTTAATTCCTTCGCCTAGGCTACGATTTGCGCGCTCAACTAAACCATTGGTTTGTGGGTGTTTAACTGATGCGAAGTGTTGTGTGATATTTAGTTCCGCGCACCAGTCTTTGAACGGGTTATCACGGAATTGTTTTCCGTTGTCCGAAACGATTTCCCCAGGTAATCCGAAGCGGCATACAATATTTTCCCAAACAAATCGTTTTACTTGGTTACCTGTGATTGTCGCAACTGCCTTTGCCTCGATCCACTTAGTAAAGTAATCTATCGCCACAATAAGGAATTTCAGTCCTCCAGCTGCGACAGGGAAAGGACCCGCAATGTCAATGCCCCATTTATAGAATGGCCATGGAGAAGTAATAGGCGTCAGCTCTTGTTGTGGTCTACGCGGAATGGGTCTGTAAACTTGGCAGTCGTTACATTTCCTTATTACATCGCGCGCATCACGGTGCATAGTAGGCCAGTAGTATCCTGAGCGCTATGCGCGTGCTACGACGGACCGTGGTCCTGAATGCATACTGCATGAACCAGCGTGGATCTCTCGGAGTACGTAATCTGCCTGAAGAGGTCCAATGCACCGAAGCCATGGTTGTAGGAATGAGCGCCGATATAGGATACCATCTCTAAGTTCGAACCTCTGCGCCATGCGCCGTATCCGTCGAGCGTCTTTCTGCTCCGCGGGCAATTTGCCCTTGCTTATAAAATCGATGATAGGGGTCATCCACGTAGGATCCTGCTCTTCTATCACCGTAGATATCTCCATCTCTGAGATGGACTTGTTCTTTAGAATCTCCACCAATACTTGTTTTGACAGGTGCGCAAAGCTTGTAGATGCAATCTTGCTCAGTGCATCTGCTTTTTTGTTTTCCCCTCTAGGAACTTGTTTGATGGTAAACCTATCAAAACATTGAATTAGTGACTTTGTCTTTTCAAGGTATTGGACGATGTTATCCTCTTTAGCCACATACTCGCCCAACACATGGTTGGCTACTAATCGAGAATCCACGTTTGCTTCTAGGTTGCGTACACCCATTCGAGTTGCAATTCGTAATCCAGCGAGTAGGGCTTCATATTCTGCCTCGTTGTTCGTGGTTGTGAATTCAAAACGCAGTGCGTAAGTGAATTCCATTCCTTCTAGATTAGTGAGGATAAGGCCAGCGCCCGACCCATCCACGCATGAAGATCCATCCGTGAATAAGATCCATGGCTCTTTTAATTCTACCTTGCTTGGTGGAGGTGCAGCATCGGTGTATGGCTTTTCGATAATGAAGTCTGCTAATATTTGTCCTTTAAACCGCAGTGCGTGGTCTATAGGAGATGTTATACTCGCCTAGCAGTACACTCCATTTTTGTAATCGCCCCGATGCGTCAGGTTTAGAGATAACTTGTTTTATTGGTTGGTCTGTGATCACCGCTATTGGGTGCGCTTGAAAGTATCTGCGCAGTCGTTTAGCGGCGAATACTAATGCCAAGACCAACTTTTCCATTGGGCTATAGTTAATCTCTGTCTTTTTGAGCGCCTTGCTCACGAAGTATACCGGTGTTTGTACAGAGTTCCTCTCTGTCAGTAGTACTGCGCTGACTGCTCCATGAGTCGCAGATAAGTAGACGACTAACTCCTCCCCTGGTCGGGGTGCGACAAGCTTAGGAAGCGCTGCTATATGTTGCTTAAGCTGTGTGAAAGCTTCTTCCGCTTCCGCAGTCTAACGAAAGTCTCCCTTTTTTGTACACTTCTTGAGTGTTTTAAAAAGAGGAAGTGACTTATCCGCTGATTTGGACAGGAATCTGTTCAAACCGGCTAGTTTCCCATTTAGAGACTGAACCTCTTTCAACGTACGTGGTGAAGGGAGTTGGATGACAGCCTCTGTTTTTTCTAGGCATGGCTTAATGCCATCTGGTTCTATCAGGTATCCCAGGAACATGCCTTCTGTAGCACCGAAAGTGCACTTCTTGGGATTTAGCTTCATGTTTATCGCTCGTAGCATTCTGAATGTTTCTTCTATATCACGCACCACTTCATCTTCAGTATGGCTTTTTATGACTAGGTCATCCACATAAACTTCTAAGTTGCGGCCCACTTGCTTTTCAAATGCGTTATCTACCAATCGCTGGTAGGTGGCGCCCGCATTCTTTAGGCCAAAAGGCATCTTTGTGTAACAATAGACACCTTGGCTTGTGTGGAAGGCTGTTTTTTTCCTCGTCTTCCTTGGCCATTTGGATTTGGTGGTACCCTTTGTACGCGTCTAAGAAACATTTGAATGGGTATCCGCACAGAGATTCTACCTTCCAGTCTATCTCTGGCAGCGGATAGCAGTCCTGTGGACATGCTTTGTTGAGGTCAGTGAAATCGACACACATCTGCCAGCTTCCATCACCCTTCTTGACCATGACTGGATTGGAGAGCCAGTCATGGTAATAGACTTCACGCATGATGCCTGCGTCCACGAGTTTGTATACTTCCTCCAGAATGGCTTTTGCGCGCTCTGGAGCCTGGCCGCGCTTTTTCTGCCGCACTGGGGAATATCCTTGTCGGATTTTTAGCTTGTGTTCTGCGATCGATCGTGGCACACCAGTCATGTGCTTTGGTTCCCATGCGAAGATATCAAGATTCCTTTGTAAGAGCGCGCACACGGCCGCTCTGCCTTTGTCAGACAACGATCCTCCAATTGATACTTCCTGCTCTGGGTAATCAGGGTGAATTGCGACCTTTAGATTTGGTATTTTAGCTGCGATCTGTTCTGAGACGTGCAGCGTCTCACATGTAATCGTGTTACATTCTTTGGGTGGCGCAGCGTTATTGTAGATGGTAACAATACCACCTTCTACGGGGAATTTGAGCATCCCATGCGCTGTGGATGGTACTGCGCGCATTGCGGAGATTCCCGGTCTTCCAATGATGCCATTATATGGCGAAGGAGATCTGATCACCATAAAATCCATCCAAGCTGTTGTGGAATGTTCCTTATTACCAACAGCGACTAATAGTCGTAGTTGCCCCATAGGCCATATTTTTTCTCCTGTAAAGCCAGTCAACGGCGTCGTGGCCGGGCTTAACTGTCTTTGTATCTCAGGTCGTAGCCTATTGAAACAATGCTCGTACATTATATCTGCGGATGCCCCTCCATCAACATACATGCGGTGGATATCGTGACCCCCCGTATTTATCTCGATGGTAAGTGGTTCCGCCACTGCGTTGTCCGCAGCTAAGGTGGGAAAAGAAATTTCGCTTCCATAGGAAAATTTTCTGGCTGATCTTTTGCCTAGTCTTTCTCTGCCATGATTGTATCATGTAGATAGTATCAGCCTTTTCCTTAGGTGCGTCTTTCTTGTTCTCAGTCTTTTGCTTGTTTTTCCCATCTTTGATGTTCTTGACCAGATGATCCAATCTGCCTTCTTTTACTAACTTCTCAATTAGTTGGCGCAATTGGACACAGTCATTGGTAGTGTGGCCCTTCTGTGCGTGATACTCGCAGTACCCATTCCCTGTGCGCTGCCCTTCTGGAGTGCGCATTGTTGGGGGTCTTGGAAAGTTCGCACCTTCCGTTGCAAGTATCTCCCTTGGAGTCTTCGTTAATGGGGTATACTTGTCGTTTCCCCGTCCACCTCCTTGACTGCGATAGTTCTTATTACGGTTGCTACTCTGGTCATTGGATTGTCTCCTTGGCTCTTCTTGTCACCTATAGTTCGAGTAGCATTTCTTGCTATCCGCAGCGGCTGCTTCTCCTTGGACGAAGGACCTCGTGCGCTTCATGAGTTCGTCAAAGGTTAGGGGAACCTTATCGTTTAACTTTTTTATCAAATCTGGGTTATTGATTGCATTCATAAAACCCGAAATTTTTAGTATCTCTGGGCATGCCTTGACTTGCATGCATTCGTCCTTAAAGCGTTCCATGAAAGCGCTTGTGGATTCCCCTTGTCGCTGTTTAACCCTAGCGAGTTCGACAGGGTTTTTGGCGCACTTCTTCCTTTGAGTAAAGTTTAAGCGAAACGCCTTTCGCAACTCTTCAAACCCACCAATGCTTCTGCGTGGAAGCTTACTAAACCAGTTGCGCGCATTCCCTACTAATGTAGAGTTGAACATATGACACTACACAGGTTGTGGCCAATTTTCGATAGTGGCTGCTGATTCGAAAATTTTTAGGTGATCATCAGGATCACCTGTCCCATCATATGTTTTGACGTTAGCAGGCATGCGCCTTTTCTTATTTTCTGAAAAATCGCTGATGCGCCTAGTAAACGCATCAACTTTTTGGCGACGCCAGGGAAGAGACATGTCTTCGTCTTCCTGGTCGCGGTATTTTCCTCTTGATTTCCAGTGTCCAGTTTCTTTGTCCTCGTTGTCCGAGGAATCACTTGAGGATGAGCGTACTCTTTTGCGACGCTTGCGTCGACTATCATCGGAGTTTGAGCTTGCTCCTCTGCGGCGCTTGCGCCGACTATCTTCAGAATCAGAGCTTGAAGGGCTTTCGCTTGGAGAGTACCGCCGCCCAAGCCTATCATGAACCCTGCGGCTACCAAGTCTGGCGTGGACATTGGCGCGCTGCTCCCCATCTTCATTCTCTTCCATATACTGAAAGTCGGCTGTTTCGTCGTCTACAACCTTTCTTCCAATCCTGGTAAACACTGGATGTTTGCGGCTATCCTTCTCGCGTCTTTCCTTTCGGTAGCGCGGTGGGGATACCTCATGCTCAGGGTCAAAGTTGAGCCTGGCGTGCAGACTTTGGCTTGACCTTTTCTTTGCCTCCTCTCGCATGAGCACAGCCAAGGCTTCGTAGTTTTGAGATACGAAGTCACTTGGCGCCAATTCAGGAGTGACTCCTTCTAGCGCGATGGAGTCTGTTTCCAAAACAAGATCCTTGTTTCGGATAGGCGCATTCGGAGGCTCAGTGAAGTTCACCTCTGGCATGGCAAGAGGAGTGCGCTCCAGTTCTATCGCGCTAGTACTTGTTGTAATAGCGGGGGTAGTCCTGGTAAGTGATTCCACCGTAGGAAAGACCAGATCTGAGTGCGCTCCTAAGCTTCTAGGCGTGCTGGTTGTCCCAGAGGCCTGCTTAGAGGCCGCATCAGTTTGCTGCTTCTTCCCTAGTAGGTCGTCATGCGTTTTCTTCGCATGCGGACTCTTGTGACTTCCGTGTTTCGTCATTCTAGTTCTTGGCAAAATTCTTAGTGTAGGGTCCCACGGATGGCGCCACTTGTTGATACAAAAGTTGGGCGTTCCTTGATTCCGTACCAATTCGATCTTAATGCTTGAGACCTGCGCACTAAGAAAACAGAAAAACACCGTTAGGCTTACCGTGGGATTGTCTCCCACGATTATCCTCCGGCGTGAGAGTAAGTAATCGGTTTTAGGGTTTAGTTGAAGAGTTAGGGTTGATATGTCGTACCTTTAATGAGAGTCGAAGGACTCTTTATATACACACGAAACCCTAGTTGGTTTCGTGTCCTTCACTCCTCAGCATATCCCGCATAGGGCGGTTATACGATATATATCCATAAATAAAGGATATATATATATCAAAACCATAAATAGGTTTGGGTTTGGGTTTGGGCCATCGTGAGCCCAAACCGCTATTGTGATAGCCCATTCGTAATGGGTTTGAGTCCATTCGTGATGGACCCGAGTATGGGTCTGGTTCGTGACCCGAATACGGACTATACGTCATCATTGTCCTTTGAACATGTTGTAGCATTCCTAACCTCTTTTGGATTATCTTTTTCATTCTTTTCTATTGCCCTATATGTTTGAGATGTAGAGGCAGACGTAGTAATGGGACTAATCCAATTAAGATCAGGAGCTATCACATTTGATGTTTCGACAACCGTTTTTCCTTTATTAGCACATTTTGCTTTTTGACTATCCAGCTGAGACTTCAAAAGATCATTTTACTCTTTCATGTTTTTGTAAGCACGCTCATATGACAATTTGTCATACTTGCATTCTTCCTTTTTCCGATCAAGTTGTTTAAAATATGTTACATTTTCTTTTTCAATCTTAGCAAGCGCATTTTCATATTTTGAAACAATTTGAGAAGTCTTAGTTCGAAGTCCTTCATCATCTTCCACGGAATATGTTTGGTAAATTATAGACATAATATCAGTCGACAGAGCTACTTCGAAGAGAGTGTCATTGTGTTTTTCCAAAACTTTGATGTATTCATTGTTTTCATTTGCTTCCTTAACCAAGGATTTGTGGTCCTTGACAAAGTCGGCTCATTCTTTCAGAAGATTATTTTCAACATTAAGAATACTACTGCATAAATTGCAGTTAGTGGAGGAATTATATCTTTTTCAAATATCTTTTTCTGTTCTGTATGAAAACTTGAAAACCAATCATTGAAGTTATTATTTGTTTTGGATGCCACAATCCTTTGAAGCATTTCAACTCTCCTTTTAAGATAATCCAAATATCGTCTAGCTTCACTTGTGTTAAAATGTTCTTCGAGGTCATTTGTTCGATGTTAGAAAGATGTTTTGAAACAACTTTTCGTTTTGCGACAGCCACTAGTTTCTTGAAAAATATTGGTGACTCTTTTTGAACAAGATGAACTCTAGAAATTGTGTTAAGCTTATTATAATCAATTGGTCTGATTTTTGGGTTCATTTGTTTCATTTTAATTCTACTCTCTTCAGCAAGCTCAATCGTTTCATAAGAATCACGAACCTTGGGAGGATCATGTTTATCATTTAGCACACTACCATTATATAACACATTCTGATCCTTCAGAGCTTTCTTGAGATTATAAGGGTTTTCACAACCGATAGCCATTTTCTTCATTGTATGTAAAATCGGGTTTGTATCGTTAATTAGCATATTAATTGTTTGTGTAGAGTGACCCGTTTTTACAAGCAAATCTTCCAACTTTTTAATGGTTTCTTGTTTGTCAAAGATTTCATCAAGAAGATCATTTTCTCGTTTTGAAAACCTTGCACTCAACTCTTTCTTTTCTTTTTCAAGATGAGAACAAGTTGATTTTTGTTTAGAAAGTTGGTTGGTTAATTCAGAAATTTCCGTGTTTAAAGATTTTATTTGCATGTTCAACTTAACATCGAGAGTGTCATATTTGATTTGCAAATGTTTTTCTCTTAAAACATAATCTCTATAACCAATTTCTAGTTCTGACTGTCGTTTGTTATTAAATTCAAAAGCTCTTTCATTAACCTTATATCTCTCAAGCTCAGCTGTCAATTTTCCATTCGCAACCTTTAATTCGCGATTGACCTTTTTCACTTTTTCAATCTCAATGCCACAATTATTCAGTAATGATTCAAATAAAGCACGGGTTTCCTCATCATTAGCATCATTTTGTGCAACTTGAACTTCATTAGGATCCATATTTGGAGTTGCCAAATTAGTATTGCTACAACTTGGCGAGTCCATATATGTATCATAAGTAGGTTTGAGAGGCACAAAATGTGACTTTTAATGAGCAAACGGATTCACCTCATTACTTGGAATTGGTACCTCATGGAGTGGTTCTTTGTCATAAGTAGGAGGAATGTCAGAATCGCTGCTTGATGTTGTTTCTTGCTGATTAGCCATAAAGTTAGAGATTCCAGTGACTTCTGTAGTATTATCATTAACTCTTGTTGTAACCATGAAGTCGTATTCCTCAGCAGTCAATGGTATTCCCGAATCTTCCTTTTTGGCTAGCATCAACATGTACTGGAGCTTTTCTAGCTTCATCATTGCATTGACATTACCAGCTCTACCTATATCACTCCTGTGGATTTCAGATGAATTCATGAAACAATAATCCTCATTTTGATAGACCCCGTTCTGATTCACAAACTGAGCCATTTGGTTTCCAGTATACTGCCCTGCACATTGCATTTGATTCCCCATCTGTATCCCCGTAGCATTTCCTTGCTGATTTCCGATAACCTCAACCATTTGACCTTTTTGTCCCATATATAACTGTGTATTGTCAGTGTACTGTGAATTCCATTGATTGTTGTTATGCTGTTTGATTTTTAATGCCTTGGTGAATAATGCAAAAGCATGTGCCAAATCAGTTGCGATATTGTCTTGTTGAGTTGCCATTCATGATGTTGTATGATAAAGGTGATATTGGATCGGTTCAAAGATCTAGGAGTTGTGTTTGTTGTTGGTTAAGGTTCAAGAGTTATGATCGGTTGAGGTTAAGTCCGTTCTCGAGTTTTCAAAGTTGAAGGATTTATAAATGGTGATTTCTGATTTCCCTCCAAAAATCGAATCTGAAAAATTTTATACCATAATTTGAAATACTCCTTAAAATGCAATTCAAATGTTACTAGGAAAATTTGAGTTTTTAAAAATTTTGACGCCAAATTTTACCGTAAAAATTCGAATTTTGACCTAAAAATTTGAATTTTGGGCCAAAATTTTCACTGTTATACCAAAATTTGAATTTCATGTAAAAATTGAACGTTTAATCTCTCGTAAAAATTAAATTTTACTCAAATTTTCCTGCCAAAAACCCTTTGCACAGCTCCTAAGTCGATGTCCAAAAGTTATCTCACAAACTCGGTAAAGTGACAAACTCAGTTATGTTGAGAAACTCGGTTACACTCTTGAGAAACTCAGTTATAATACTTGAGAAACTCGGTTATAATGTTATAACACAAACTCGGTTACAATACTTGAGAAACTTGGTTATAATACTTGAAAAACTCGGTTGAGAAACTCGATCACACTAGAGAAACTCGATCACACTAGAGAAACTCGAGCAACTTTGGAAACTCGATCACACTAGAGAAACTCGACTAGCTTAGAGAAATTCGACTATGTTTGGAGAAATTGGAGGAAATTTGTCCAGAAACTCGACTAGGTAAGAGAAACACGACTATGTTTGGAGAAACTCAAGGAAATTATCCAGAAACTCGACTAGGTTAGAGAAACTCGACTATGTTTAGAAACTCGACTAAGTTTGTCCTTGATAGAAACTCGACTTTGATAGAAACTCGACTATAATAGTCCAGAAAGTCGAGGAACCACAGAAACTCGAGGATTTCTAGCCAAATACTTTCTAACTCGAAAGCAATGACAGAAACTCGACTAGACTTCTCTGATGAACAGTAACACGTCAGATGAACAGTAACTCGCCCCAAAAAAAATCCTATATCTATGATTTGGCTCTTGATACCACTTGTAGGTCTCGTGTTATCAATCAATATCACGCACACTACAATCACTAGATGAGGTACGAGATAAGTGAGGTGTAAGATTTCTAGAGAGATAAACCTAGAAAGAGAAATACATTAAGAACAAACACTCATCCAACCCTTCCAAGTGAAAGGAAGGGTGCTATTTATAGTTTTACAAAAGAATGGATGGGCTTGGGCTTTTCATTAACCTATTAGATTAAAAGCCCAATGACTATACTAACTTAATTACACAACGACACATTTACTAAAAATATTACCATGACTAATGACCATCACTTTTATTAAATGCTAACATTTACTGCCATTCGTTTTCCTAGTTTTGATGTGCTGGGATCAGATGTTCTCAGTGGTACATCAAAGGTTACATGCTTGTTCTTAGTCGTAGAGGATGATGCAACAAATCTATCTCTTTTGTTATCAATCTTAGGACATGTGCCAATGACGTATTCTAAAAGTTCCTGAGACCGTTTAGTGGGGTAGCAGGCATCTACAACTGCACTATCAACTGTTTTATCTATCCTATCCTCTTCTACGATCTCACAAAGGGTATCAAGGATATCCTTAAGGTGATTGAGATATACTTGTTCAGCAGACCTATTGTTCCTAAGGGGAAATGGAATAGGCACAACATCAACAACATACTTACTACAAGCAGAAACCTTTGGAACAACATTATCACTAGTGATAATTGGCATTTTCACTTTCACCTGAGTATTTAGATTCTCGATCTCATTTAACAAAGAAGTTATCTTTTCATTGTGATTGTTTCGCGTGACTTTAATTGAGTCATATAACTCTTTGTAATGTTGTTTGACTTTTGAATTTTCAGCTCGAAAACACTCATTTTCATAGTGTAACTTATTGATGGTGCCTTGATAGTGAAAATTCTGAGAATCTAAAGGCGATGGTTTATTGGCGCCAATTGCTTCACTCTTGTTTGACTTTAATTAGGCGATTTGGGCCCTAAATTGTCGAATCGTGTTGGTGTGAGCTTGAAATTTTTTCATCGCGTTTGCTTAATTCAAAATATGTATCAAATTCAGGGGCATCCAAAGATGTCTTGGCATTTTAGATTTTACATCTTTCTTTTAAATGTTGATATTTTAATTGCAAATTAAGATGACCAACCTCTAGTTTTGAAAAACGCCTAACCATGTTATCATGGTCATCATTTTGAATTTTCTCATGCAATTTCAAATTCTCCCCCTCAAGATCAACAACACGATTCTGGGTAACATTCAATGCAATAGAATACTCATGAAATTGACAAGCAGTTAATGCAGAATGAGTAGCAGTATTAAATATATCCTGTGCAATACATCTAGCAATAAAATTCTCATTGGTGATGAGAATATTCTTCCTTTCAATCTCACGACTCTTAAGTTCTATCGCATTTTGGGACACCTCACTTTCCATGTCTTTAAACACTACTTTCATCTCATTTACTTCAGATTTAAGGGTTTTTTGCATCCCTTCAAAATGTTCTTTGAGTAGTTTAAAGAATGGAATGACCTTAGTTAAGTAGCACTTTTTTGTTAGTTCAAAACCCCTTTCCCCCTCAGTAATTCCTGTTGGCGTGATTCTCTTCTTACTTGTTTTATCAAAATCAACAAATAGTTGACAAAGTACATATATGCTGATTAGAGTTTTACATTCTTTGGGAAGAGTTAAAGGAATTAACTGCCTAGGTGTATTGGGAGGATACACTGTTGCAACCGCAATTTTACTAAGGGGTGGAGTTTTGGCATTAAGTTCATCTGCCTTTCTCTTTTCTATGTCCAATGACCAAAATATTTGTTCAGGCGTCAACTTAGTTTGAGGTGCAAAAACAGTCAATTGATTCTCCTCATAGTAATCGTGGGGTTTGACTATGATTCGATTGGCTATATATTTGGGATCTTTCATTTTTTCAGTCATTCTCTCTCTATTTCTTACTTCTATCTCATTACTCTCTTCCAATGATGACATCTCAGGAGGGGCATGACCAGGCTTAAGCAGTTCATTTCCATCATATAATGCGGGTTGGGCCATTTTAGCACTCCTAAGGAAAGCTAATTTAGGTTCACCTACATTATTTTCACTATGTTTATCACACAACCTTTTATGCTTTTGAATCATCTGAGCAGTTTGTCTGGTTTGGTCTTGTGTGTACAATTTGTTTCAATCTTCTTCTTCAACATTTTAAGTCTGGAGAATTTGTTTTCAATCATATTCTTCAACGTTTTAAGTCTGGAGAAATCATTTAAGAGTTTTGTTTCTTTTTATTTGAAATCTTGTTTTAGTGTATTTACACTCTCTCGAATCTCCTACTTTTGTTTAACTGTCTCATCCAGTTGTTTTTGTAAAGAATACAACTCCTTTTTCATTGTTTCTTCCCTTAAGTTATGTTCGGTTATGAATGTACGCATTTGACTATCCATTTTCTGCTCACGTTCAGTTAGCTCAAATTTTGCATGTTGTTCATATATGGCCACCTGATCTTTATAGATGTTAAGTCTAGTGGTCAGGGTGTCATCTGGGACAAACACGGTGTTCTCATGCAACGCACAACCATTATCTATAGCACAAGCATTATCTACAACAGAAGATGCACCACTTAGTACAACAGACACGCTGTTGTGATTCAGATATTGTTCATATGGAATAATATTACTATTTCCCATATCAACAGTATTTGGTTCAACAACATCTGTTTGTTGTACTTTGTTGGGAATCTTCTGATCATCAAGCACGTTATATGTGTCATAAATCTTTAGTACCTCAGATATGACAGATGCATTGGAAGGACCAGCTTGTTGCGGTGATGAACCAACAGAAGACAGATTAGCCATGAAGATAGTTTAAGCAGTGGGTTCATCATCAACATCTGAGTCAAAAGCATCACAGTCATCAGCTTAGAAGATGTTGGGATCATTTAGTGCTAGGTCTTGAACTGGTTGATCATCCACACCAACATCAAACGTATTCCCCCCATCAGCAGCAAGAAACAACAACTCTTCTTCGTCCAGAACTGCTCCATTCTCTTGAGTTTGCATCAACAGTATCTTATCCTTGAAGTAGTCAGAGTTCTGTGGATGTTTAGGTTGATTGCAGTTCCTAGCTATGTGTCCAAGTTCACCACAGTTATAACACTTGGGTTGCTTTCCCTGTCCCTGATTAGCATTCCCTACTCTGATCTGCACATTGCCCCGACCCATGTTCCTTTGATTCACATTCTGCCTTCCCTGAACATTTTGAACCACAACCCTTCCATCCTCCACAGTTGCTTGATTGCGTGGGTTTGATGAAGTTCTAAGTTGGTTGTTGGTTTGAGGGAGTGTTGCTTTGAACTGTTGTACAAGTAAGGAAACTTGGTTGGTGAGATTATCAATCATCTTGTCGGTATGAGAATATCCAGAATCCAGTTGGGAGTTCATAGCGGATTGAGGGTACAATGATGTCTGATTTTGTAATGAAGAGGACTGGTGATAAACTTGATCAGATAAGGATTGTTTGAATGGCTGAACATTTGCAACAAATGCAAGTGGATCATTTGGTGTTGTTGGATTGAGTTTTTCCCTCAAAAGACGATCATAAGCAGCATGTTTTTCATGTTGTTGTAAATAGGCATACAGCTGTTCATAATTTGTCTCTCTCAATCCTTTGTTGAGTTTCACCGTAGTAACGAATCTGTCCCACTCTGGTGTCATGCTGTTCACAAATTTTGAGTTGAGTTGGATGTTTGGCATTGTCATCCTGATGATCCTCATGTCATTCAAAAGCTTGTGAAATCTCACGTAATAGTCAGTGATGTTTTTCTCCAGTATTCATCTTGAAGTGCTCAAACTTATAATACAGCTGAGATTCACAATCTTCTTTGGTCAGTTCAGATCCAGCCAGAAGCATTTTAACAATGTCCCAAATAGCTTTAGCTTCAGTGTTGAAGTTAATGAGCTTGTATACGTCTTTGGGAATCCTTGAATCACAATGTTCGAAGCTCTAATGTCAGTATCATAACGCTTCTTTTCTTCCTCATTAAGATCATTGTAAGTACGTGGTCTGTCGATTCCAAAAGTGACAGTCCCATCCTCAGTGGTAGTGACAGCATCTCTAGTAGTGCCCATCAGAAAGGGTCCTTCATCAATGGATTTGAGAATGTTAACACCATTCTCTTTCCCAAGCAATACATTCTTATTCTTTGAGCCCATGATTCATAATCCGTCCTATCAAGCATAGGAGGGCAAGTATCGTACCCGGCAGCTTGGATATCATTAGAAGCAGTGCTTGCCATGATGTAGACGGGATTTTACAACTCTTGTGATTTAAACCGAGAAATCGAATCTTTCGCAGGATTTTCTAAAATCAACAAAAGAAACCGTAGGATCAACAAGAATAACCAAGAGTAGATTGCAATACTGATTTTCAGAATTCAAGTCACAGAAGTCAAATCTCAACTGATCAAATCGCAACCAGTCAAGTCACAGTTTGTCAAATTGCAACAAGTCAAATCACAATTAACCAAATCGCAAAAAGTCAAATCGCAAGTGTCAACTCGCAACGTCAAATCGCAACACGTCAAATCGCAATCAGTCAAGTTGCAACAAGTCAAATTGCAACTTGTCAACTCGCAATTAATCAAATCGCAATTAGTCAACTGTAGCTCAAATCGCAAAGATCAAATCGCATGCTCACTCAAATCGCAGGCACCAAAACACAATTCTTCAAATCGCAATAGTTAAACCGCAACAAGACCAAATGGCAATCAGACCAAATCGCAACAATCAAATCGCAACAGGATCAAACCGCAACCGTCAAACCGCAACAAGACCAAAACGCAACCATCAACCCGCAACTCAAAACGGGAAAAAAAGTCATTTTCTTGCGATTTTGTCCTTTTTCCCTTTTTGAGTAAAACCCCAAATCGCAAACCCGATACACACCAAATCTCAACAACCAGTATCCTTAACTAGCACAAATCGCAACAATGAAAGTCTTATCGGGACTCAAATCGCAATGAAGAAAAAGTCACAAAACTCACTCGAATTTGCACAAACACCCAATAAACGAATGAATCAAGCTATCCAACCACTAAACTAAGCTTATACAACAATCTTAAAGAATAAAGTACAAGCTTTTACCAATTCTAAACACCAACTATGGTCAAACTTGATGTTTTCTTGCGTTTTAAGTCGAACCAAACAAAAACACAAAAAACTTAAAAGATGAACCACAAATCCGAACACATACAATCACTTGAACCTAGCCTTGGCTCTTGATAACAATTGTAACTAACTAGAACTTATAACTCATGTATTATTTGTGATTTGTGGCTGAATAAGAGAGAAACAAAAGATGAGAAGTTGGGAGCCTTGAGAGAAAAGAGATAATATTAGATTTAAACTATGAGAAGGTCCAACCCTTCCCTTGTGTGGGAAGGGCATTATATAGACTTACATGAGGCGCCCCACATGGGCTGTGGAGTGAGCTGACAGTGGGTAAAGACCCGACCCAACTCCACAAATATTAATATAACTAAACTAATACTAATAATACTAATGATCCTACGAGCTACTTAATGCTAGTGAGTACTCGGGGTGACCGAGTCTTCATGTGAACATTTATATTCCTAACACATTTTTGGTCCTTGTGGTTTACCGGGTGTAACGATTTTGGTCCAATAGTTTGAAAAGTAACGGATCTTGTCCAGAATCCAATGACCCGTAACACTTTTGGTCCATTTTTTGTTGACTGTTAGTTTGACTAGTTAAAAAATTATAAAATGTTTAAAATACCCTCGGATGATGATGTAAAATGACTAAAATGCACTTTCCTTCATTATTAGTAGTCATCTTCTTCACATACCACAACCACCACCAAACCACCCAATCCTTATTTTCTATATTATAGCAAAAATCAAAACAAAATACATACAAAAATATTATAAACACACAGTTTCGTTTTCATTTTTAAAAATTAACGGTGTTGTAATCTTCCCCGAACTCTCATATTTCTTGACTTCCACAGTTCTCTTTGCTGACTCTAACCCCAAGATACTGTTTGCTCGGAGTCTGTTTCTCAACCCCAGATTCACCTCTCTTTCTTTTCAGCATTTCATTTCTTCTTGTAGAATACTCTTCATAGAACCTGGTTAAAGCTGGTTGAGAGAAATGGAAATTAGTCACCATTCTTTCAATTCAATCTATTTAATGGACCCTTCAAAATATTCAACTTTTTAACCACCTTAAACATTTGGCAACCTTCAATGTCTGTATCCCACACTTTCCTAACCGTATCTAGAAAATCACTTTTGTCTGCCACATAATAGGCAAACCTAAATGACCTATTTTTCTTTGTGAATCCTTCTGGGATAATTATTATAGTTGGACTATGATCTGATACAACATATGGTAAAAACCTCCCTTGAGCTCTCCCATATTGACTTATAAAACAATCATTAATCAAAATCCTATCCAGTTTTCTTTAGAGTACAATTATGAGGATTCTTCAATGATTTTGTCCATTTGAAATGAAAACCTATGTGCTGTGCAGATCATCAACTTCAGTCGGATTAACCAAGTCTCTAAACTCGTGCATATCACTGTTTAGACCAGAACTCCCATTAAAGTGTTCCGCAAGGTTAAGTGTAACATTAAAATCACCCACTAAAGCCCATGGATGATCAGCCACCAGGTTCTTATACATCAACAGATCTCTCCACAAGTTCCTTCTAGCTACCCCAAAGTTATTAGCATAGATGAAACTACAAAACATTTTTACTTTAACATTCCTTGTTTCAATTATACACAACATGGCCTAAGCAGAGCTATGAACCACCATTACATCCACCAAATTCAAGTTCCAACCAACTATAATTCTACAACAAGTTGGACTATGTAAAACATTAGATACCCAATTCCAATCCCCATTCAGATCGACCCACTGCATTCCAAGATGAAACATCTCTCACTGACATTTCATCAAATACCTAAACAACCAAATCCAAACACCCACATTTCCCATAAAATCCCATCAAAGCATTCATAACAAAAACATCATCCTCAAACCCCATTTTGACAACCAAACCATGAATTTCATACCCCAAATCAATATTGAAAACCCGACCACAAGCAGTCAAAACAACAACAAAACTATACTCATTTGGATCAATATCACACCTCATCATTTCAACAAACATATCAACAGCTTCATACTCATTCTATGAAGACTTTGGTGTTTGATGGGTGTTTAGCCGGCTGTTAGGTGGCTTTTGTGGAGGTTAGGTGGCGGTGTGGGGTGTGGTGGTGGGGACTGTGTTTGTTAGTGGGTTGGTGTTGAGGATGTTGTTTGGTGGTGAGTAAGGTGGCTGAAGGCGAGTCTCCGGCTATGGTGGTCGGAGGTCGTGGGGTTGAGCCGGTTGGGTGAGCGTGTGGTTTAGTTCTCTTTTTGTGTATGAAAAGATCAAAACAAAAGAAATTAAAGTGTATAAAGAAAATAATACAAAGGTGAGTGAGTGGTTGAATGAAATGACCAAAATACCCTTTCTTTTAATGGTCAAACTAAGTTTGACTAACGGTGATAGTAAAAATGGACCAAAAGTGTTACGGGTCGTCGGATTCTGGACAAGATCCGTTACTTTTCAAACTATTGGACCAAAATCGTTACACCCAGTAAACCACAAGGACCAAAAATGTAGTTAACTCTAATAATAATAACACGGGCACTAGCACCACTTCTGTGTACATGATTGATCCTTCTTTCTTATGGAATTCTAGATTAGGCCACGTTAATTTTCGTTCCTTGCAAAGAATGACAAACTTAGGCATGTTGCCTAAATGCACAATGGATAAAATATCCAAGTGTGAGATATGTGTTGAATCTAAATACACAAATCATTCACACAAATCTGTAGAAAAATCAAATGAAATACTTCGTTTAATCCATACAGATTTATGAGATTTCAAAGCAACACCATCAAGAGGAGGAAAGAATTATTATATTACTTTCATTGAGGATTGCAGCAAATTTTGTTATGTGTACTTAATAATTACCAAAGATGAAGCCTTGAATATGTTTAAGACATATAAAGGCAGAAGTTGAAAATCAACTAGACAAAAAGATCAAAATTATAAGGTCTGATAGAGGAGGAGAATATGAATCTAATGACTTTGCTGAATTTACTTCTACTTATGGTATTGTACACCAAACAACAGCCCCATACACCCCACAACAAAGTGGCGTGGCTGAACGTAAGAATAGAACATTGAAGAACATGATTAATTCAATGTTAATTACTTCAGAGGCTCCTCACAGTCTATGAGGTGAAGCATGCCTTGCTGCAAATACAGTGTTGAATAAAATTCCTCCTAAGAAGAGTAACAAATCTCCATATCAGTTATGGAAAGGAAAGCAACCTTCTTATAAAAGGATGAATGTGTAGGGTTGGTTGGCAAAGGTTCAAATACCTATACCAAAGAAAACCAAACTTGGACGAAAAACAGTTGACTGTGTTTATCTCAATCCAGCAAAAAATAGTGCTACTTATAGGTTCCTGATTTACAAATCCAATGTAGAGGACATAAGCAACAACACAATTATAGAATCTACTGAAGCAGATTTCTTTGAAAATGTCTTTCCTTATAAAGATAAAGAGAAACAAATCTCAAATCCAAGGAAAAGATTATTTGATGATCAATTGTCTCAAGGTCAAAGAGACAACAATTTTGAGGTTCAACAAGAGAATGATGAACCTAGAAGAAGTAAATGTTCAAAAGTCTCTAAAGACTTTGGACCAGATTATATGACCTATGTTGTTAATGAAGAACCACAAACATATAAGGCTGTTATGGAATCATTAGAAGCACCTTATTGGAAAGAGGCTATTCAAAGCGAAATAGACTCAATTGTACATAACAATACATGGAAATTGGTTGATCTACCTTCGGGACACAAACCAATAGGCCATAAGTGGATCTTCAAAAAGAAACTAAGACCTGATGGTACCATAGAGAAGTATAAGGCTTGTTTAGTAGCCAAAGGATACCGTCAAAAAGAAGGTCAAGATTTCTTTGACACTTATTCACCGGTTACAAGGATAACCTCTATAAGAACGTTAATGGCTATAGCAGCAATTCACAACCTGATTATACATCAAATGGATGTGAAGACTGCGTTCTTAAATGGTGAATTAGATGAAGAAATCTATATGCAACAACCCGAGGGGTTTGTTGTCAAAGGTCAAGAGCATATGGTATGTAAATTGGTTAAATCTCCTTACGGCCTTAAACAAGCTCCAAAGAAATGGCATGAGAAGTTTGATAACACTCTCTTATCAAATAGCTATCAAATAAATGAATGTGATAAATGTGTTTATGTTAAACAATACAAAAATGCATTTGTCATTATTTGTTTATATGTGGATGATATGCTAATTATGGTAACAAATTTGAATGTTATTAACCAAACCAAGAAAATGCTTCATTCTTCATTTCATATGAAAGACATAGGAGAAGCTGATGTCATTCTTGGTATTCGAATTCAAGAGAATTCCAATGGATACATCCTTACCCAATCTCATTACATTGAGAAGACCCTTAAGAAATTTGGGCATTATGATGACAGACCAGTTGTAACTCCCTTTGATCCTAAGGTTCAACTAAAGAAGAACAAAGGACAAAGTGTAGCTCAGTTACAATATACACAAATACTAGGAAGCTTGATGTATATAATGAACTGTACACGACCGGATTTGGCATATAGTGTAAGCCGACTTAGTCTATATTCACATAACCTTGGGATAGATCATTGGGATGCACTAGTTAGAGTGCTTCAATATCTTAAGCATACAATGGCTTATGGGTTACATTACACTAAATATCCTCCTGTGTTAGAAGGATTTTGTGATGCCAGTTGGATTTCAAACCATAATGAAGGAAAGTCCACAAGTGGCTATATATTTACACTTGGAGGGGCTGTTGTATCATGGAAATCGTCTAAGCAAACTGTGAATACCAAATAAACTATGGAAGCAGAATTTGTAGGCTTAGACAAAGCTGCTGAAGAAGCAGTATGGCTTAGAAGCTTTCTAGAGGGTATTCCCTTGTGGCCAAAACCTGTGACTGCTGTGTGTATACATTATGATAGTATGGTTGCTCTCACTAGAGCAAAGAATCATGTCTATAACGACAAGTCAAGACATATAAGACGTCGCCACAATACGATAAAGGACTTGTTGAGAAATGGAATCATTTCCATCGACTACATAAAGTCAAAGGAAAATATAGCTGATCCTTTGACAAAAGGCTTTGTATAGAGCATGTCATATTTACATTGAGGGGTATGGGCTTAAAGCCAACACAATGAGTGACTACTCGGCAGAAACCTAACCTAGCAGAATTGGAGATCCCATGGTCTAGGTTTAATAAGAAAACTAGTTTAGGAAAACTCAAAAGTACTAACACACAGGTATGCCCATTCCTATGATGATTTTTGTGTGTTTTTTCGTTGATGATTAAGGGCTGAATTTTAATTCTTAATAATGCTAATGGAATTTACAGTGGAATACTACGAAATATTCTTGATTGGCATTACCTATACGAGATTGATGTGTTGTCGCATCTTTGGGAACCAGATGGCTAAGTTCTCTAAAATTCTCATGAATAAGGATATGTTCACGACCGAAATGAGCACAACGGTAAGAATCTGCTATTGCATAAATATGATATGTGTGATACTTATTGTCTCGATTTACTACAAAACGTGGCTAGTTCAAGACTTATCTTCACTATCCACAAAGTAGATCCGATATGTACTCACTAGGATAGGTTCAAGTCTAAAAGACACCTAATCTGATGCATGTCATATTACGTTTCAAGGAAATAGAATAATAAATAATTGTCTTATTTCTATTCAAATGTGAGGGTATTATTGGTGTTTGAATAGAAAATATGGGGTACTGTTGGAACATTACTTATTAATAGTTTTGTTGTTTTTAGTGTTTGCTACGAAATGGAGATTAGTGATAGTTTTTATGTCACTAAACCGTCACAAAACCGTCTCTAATGAACCATCACCATCATAAAGACGTGTCTATTCGAAATGGTGGCAGTTATATCTGTTGAAAAGGCATCACTAAGGGAACCAACACGACTGTTTGAATCAGTTTCAGTTAGCGACGGTTATTCTATTACTAGGTCGTCGCTAAAGCGTCGCTAAGAGCAGTTTTTTGTGAACCATTGTGACAGTTACGAAAAGAGGTGTCTCTAAGGCCATTGGAAGGGGTATTGTGACTGTTTTGAAGGTTCACCATGTACCTATATATAGAGGACGAATTTGTCACTTTTGGATCATCAAAAACACAAAAACCTCATTCATTTCCATCATGAAAACATATCAGATTTGTTAGATTCAAGTTTTAATAATTGAATTGATCATTGTATCCTCTAAACAGTCGTACTAGATAGGACAAATTTCTATTTAAGGACACTGCATTCGCAGGCCTCAATTACGATGTTGTATTATTTGATATTGTTGTAGTATCATTCCCAACATATTTATATCCCATTATCATCCTCTTTCAAACTTGTCTTCAAAAATGGCCCATTTACGGTTCAAATTTGATGATGATTTCATTTTACATCCAACGGATCCATGATTGTCACCAATAGAATATTGTATCAGTTTGTTAATACTAAGGCTCGGATAATTCTTGAATCGTATAAAGTTCACTTTCTTAATACAATAATTCTATCTTATTGTTGCCTTGGGTTACAAGAATTTTGTATAGGGATAAGACGAGAATGAATATTCAATGTCTAGACAAAAGAGAAAGAGCAAAACATAGAAAATTTGATGTATATGTTATATTTTGAACGAAAGACCAAAACACACAACAAGAAATACAAACATATAGTGACAGAAGGTTTAGTGAAACAAAAAAGTGTCACTAAATCTAACATTTTAATGACACTTTTTAAAAATTGTGACTGAAAGCTTAAAATTTTGATATTTAATGACACTTTTTACATAAAAATTATGTCTTAAAAGGCAAAAAAAGAAAAAAAATTATCATCCCACTTTTTTTGTGTCACTATAAATTGACTTTTATCTACAGGACTTCTACCAATACTTTTTAAGTGTAGGAGAAGCATATATAAATTTTAATGACACCTTTTTAATACTTTTGCTGACTTTTTTTACTTTTGGTGACTTTTTTAACTATTAGAGACACTTTTTTTAGGTGTCACTAACGACAATATTTTTGTAGTAAACCTTGTTTATATTGTAAACCAGGTGAATTTTGGTGAAAAGTCATAATTAACCCTTCATTAAAGGTCAAACCTTTTGGTGAAAATAACGGCCTTTTAAATAGAATCCAACGACACTATATTAGCGACAATTACTCTCTCACTATTGTTGATAGTCACATATATTGAGTGGCTGCAACGCATTAATGACGAATTTTCTGTCGCAAACCTTTGGCATTCATCATATTCGAACTCAAGTTCATTAATTTATACAAGCGTGCATTCCGCACCTTCAATTCTAACTTGTATCGTAACTTTACCTGAAGTCTATTTGGTCTCATGTAATCTTCTTATAATTAGTTACACAAAATGTTTGATGACCCTAAAATCACTAGTAGATGTCGGAAAGTGTCCTTCTGCAACAAGTAAGAAATAGCTAGAAAGAAGTCATGATTATATATATGTTTTTCTTAAATTTTGTGTTTATATTATTGAGGCACAATTATTTTGTTCCTTATGAAGTAAAGTTTACGAATATTTGTTAGACTTTTAATCTTATTCATATATTTTTTTATGAAATTTGACGTTGACTTAATCAAGGGAGCTAGAGTATATAAATAGTTGAAAGAATACATTCTGAAATTATCATATCTGAAAAAGCATTCAACAATTTCCTTCGCTCACACATACTCAGTTTTTGCTTGATTGCTTGATCTGTGCATTTATATTATTTTAGCATACAAGGGAGGGAGCTGAGTCCAGTAAGCCATGGCAATCAACATACCAGGGACGTACACTCCACTCTCTATGCCATTGCCATTGCCATACTCTATGCCAAATCCACGGAGTCCACCGAATCTAGATATGGTTGACGGTAATTGTTGCTATCCAGCCATTCTACTATTTTGTTCCTTCACTGCAATTTTTTATTACTACTATACATTATTTATTTATTTTTTATTTTTTATTATTTTTTTATGGGAGGCGCTTCATTTCTGTAAGAAATCCCACATGGAGATGAGTATTAGTGTAATTGAATCCTACTAAAAAATGCAGATATTAATATATCAGAGTAAATTACACCGTTCGTCTTTGTGGTTTGCGTTGACCGTAGTGGTTCTGTCCCTTGACCCAAAAAATACGCCGTTTATCTCTCTCTAACGATCATCACTAACGCTCGTTAAATCCCTCATGTGCGTAGCACATGAAGGTAAAATAGTCATTTTATTCTTAATTTATCTTCTTCACCTGTTTAGTCTTTAAAGTTTTGGTTTTCTTAAAATTGAAATTCTGAAAAACACTAAAGAACAAAGATGCTAATTTCACATAGTCAACCGACATACATCATCAAAATCAAATTTATAACTTTTAAAAAAGCATAATAAAAATTTAACGATCCCCAACACTTGTAACAAAGTGTATATATATATATATATATATATATATATATATATATATATATATATATATATAGGGAGACTTTCTTGCGAGAACCATCTTATCTGCGTGAATTGACAGAACCACTAAAAACATACATGCACGCCTTTTAAAATAAAATAAAAATACACGCAAATCATCAATAATCGTAAGTTTCCACCTATGTTCTTCAATATCATCATGAACTCAGCCTTTTTTTTCACAAAAACCTTACACACGGCCGCAATATTGTCATTGCACGCCTTACAAGAACATATATGCACACCTTCAAAGAAAAATTTTGTATTTCCAATTTCTTATCAAATTCTTTAGAACAACCATGTTTTTTTTAAACATATATGTTGTTTTTAGAACATATGTGCAAAAATACAATTATTGAAGGCGTGCATGTATGTTTTTGGTGGTTCTCTCAGTTCTCGCAGATAAAATGGTTCTAGCAAGAAAGTCTCACTATATATATATATATATATTTTTTCAAACCACATTATCATTTTACCAGGTCTTATAAAAAGACATTGTATCTTGTTTTCTTGTCATGCTGATACATATCAGGCCAAAACTAAAAAACAACATGTTCAATTCTTGAACCAATCTTCCAGCCCACAAAATTATTAAATCCCATACCAAACAAAATTATTAAATCCCAGCCTTATATTTTCTTTAAACTCTACAAAAATATGTTCTCTAAACTTATAATTTCTAACCGTATAATAACAGGGCACTTGCTAACTTTGCGTTGAAACTACTAAATAGGTGGTAGAAAAAAGGATTACTTTGAATATGGTGCCCCTCTATATGAAGCATCCATTCAAGGTGACTGGAAAGCTGCTAAAGTCATTCTTGAAAAGAAACCAGAGTTGGTAAGGTATGGTATCACTGAAAATGGTGAAACCGCACTTCACGTGGCAATCAACACTCCATACTCTAGGCCATTGCCACACATACCAAATCCACGGAGTCCACCGAATCTAGATATGGTTGACGGTAATTGTTGCTATCCAGCCATTCTACTCTTTTGTTCCTTCACTGCAATTTTTTACTACTACTATACATTATTTATTTATTTTTTATTTTTTATTTTTATGGAAGGCGCTTCATTTCTGTAAGAAATCCCACATGGAGATGAGTATTAGTATAATTGAATCCTACTAAAAAATGCAGTTATTAATATATCAGAGTAAATTACACCGTTCGTCTTTGTGGTTTGCGTTGACCGTAGTGGTTCTGTCCCTTGACCCAAAAAATACGCCGTTTATCTCTCTCTAACGATCATCACTAACGCTCGTTAAATCCCTCGTGTGCCTAGCACATGAAGGTAAAATAGTCATTTTATTCTTAATTTATCTTCTTCACCTGTTTAGTCTTTAAAGTTTTGGTTTTCTTAAAATTGAAATTCTGGAAAACACTAAAGAACAAAGATGCTAATTTCACATATTCAACCGACATACATCATCAAAATCAAATTTATAACTTTTAAAAAGCATAATAAACTACTTGTATCCCCCCCCCCCCCCCCCCCCCCCCCCCCCATATATATATATATATATATATAACGATCCCCAACACTTTTAACAAAGTTTTTTTTTTTTTTTTTTTTTTTTTTCAAACCGCATTATCATTTTACAAGGTCTTATAAAAAGACATTGTATCTTGTTTTCTTATCATGATGATGCATATCAGGCCAAAAGTAAAAAACAACATGTTCTTCAATTCTTGAACCAATCTTCGAGCCCACAAAATTATTAAATCCCATACCAAACAAAATTATTAAATCCCAGCCTTATATTTTCTTTAAACTCTACAAAAATATGTTCTCTAAACTTATAATTTCTAACCGTATAATAACAGGGCACTTTCTAACTTTGCGTTGAAACTACTAAATAGGTGGTAGAAAAAAGGATTACTTTGAATATGGTGCCCTCCTATATGATGCATCTATTCAAGGTGACTGGAAAGCTGCTAAAGTCATTCTTGAAAAGAAACCAGAGTTGGTCAGGTATGGTATCACTGAAAATGGTGAAACAGCACTTCACGTGGCGGTGTCCGACAGAAGCAAACAGGTGCTAGAATTTGTGAAAAATCTGTTAAATGAGATGACAGAGGCCGACTTGGCACTTGTAAACAAAAATCACAATACCGCCCTTTATTTGGCGGCTGCAGCAGGAAACCTTGAAATGGTTAAGATTTTGGCCGAAAAGGATAAGGCCTTGCTGGAAATCCCTGGTCATCATGGGACAATGATGCCATTGTATGCAGCTGCCATGTTTGGGGGTAATGAAGTGGTTGGGTATCTTTATTATTTGAACTCCCGGTGGGGATTCGATTTGGATGGTGAAGGTTGGACATATGAAAATCGGGGTTGGCTTCTTGAGAAATGTGTCGAGAGCGATATGTTCGGTAAGCATCCAATTTATTTCACCTAAACGTTTTAACTTTTAACTAATCAGCTAGTTGATTACCTGTGTACGTATATTTTTCTCTGCTACTCGTTTCCCAGTTAAAGCTAAAGAGAATGGTGGTGACCGGTTCACCGCCACATCACCTTTCTCTCTCCTATCACTTCCCCTCACTCCCTCTCACTTTTCATCCGTTTTGGTCACCTTCGTATCACCTTTTATTAAAATACATACTTTATACAAATATACCACATTAAATATCCCACACCCGCTCACAAAACAAATACAGTAAAAATCATTTACTTTTACAATGAGGCCCACAATTTGTGCTTTATCACTTTGGTGAGCAGGTCACCATATTGCAACAAAATTGTCGTGACCATGGTTTGCTGTTTTGGTTGGTCCCGCGTGAAATGGTGGTCACGGAGCATGGGTCACTCCCACTCCTTCTGGCCTAAGTAGGATGTTTCTTTTTTCTTTATTCCCACTTAATGAGTAGGCACAATCCCTTGTTCCCCTTAGTTATTAACGTCATCATGTGAGGCCTACCTAGCTTGGTGGCTACCGATATCAGGTATTCTTTAGAAAGTGTTCAAACCAACTACTTAACAAACTTCTTGAAAATACTAATTTATGTCTACTATTTATTCATGTAAAAGACAAATCTTGATGGTTTTTTACTTTTCTTGTCACTGTTGTTGAAACATTTCCTCTTACCAACTAACTGTCAGATATCTTTTAGATATTGCACTAGATATGGTGAAAACGTATGCAGACCTTGGTAGGAGTAGCAGAGTACTCGGAGTTCTGGCACGAAAGCCTAAAGCATTTTCGGAAACAGATTCTAGTTTCACTAAAAGAACTATCTATTCAGGTAAAAATCTCATCTGATGCTTCTATTTTCATCCTTTCTTGCTAAGAGTGCTAGGTGCAATGACTTATATGTGTTATCGCGTGAGCTTTAACCCTATAACATATCTATAATACATTTTCTTAAAAAATAGGCTCTCCAAATATACTACTCCGTATGTTATAAGTGCCGGTGGATCCTAGTTTTTATTTTTCATTTACATTTGTTTAAAACAAACACATTTCATTTTATACATTCGAACCAAGTTCTATACATCTTAGGGACTAAAAATGTGAGAAACATAACTTGCATACAAACAGTGTAAACGTAACAAGGACTAATGGTGTAAGGAAAATACTCTCAATGACTAATAATGTAAACTTATATAAAAAAAAAAAAAAAAAAAAAAAAAAAAAAAAAAAAAAAAAAACTCTCAAAGGAAAAAAACACAAATACAAACAAAAACACTAAAAGCCAAGTTAAAGATTAAAAAAGTAATAATAATAAATAAATAAAATCAATCGTTATCTGGATGGCGAGAGGCGCGCCTATCGCGCCACCTCTGGTGCACTATGGCGACGCCATAAGTGCCAATTTGGCCCTAGAACGAGCAGATATCCACCTGCACCGTGGACTCTAGTGTGTCATGTCATCTACAAAATATTATAAATATTTAATTAGTTTGTTTTGTTGTTATATTCTGGGTATCTCTTAAATCAAAAATATTTATGGTATACTAGTTGAAATATACTAAAGCATCAAACACAATAAGTAAATAACATTATCACTTCTGATTGCTTACTATATAAAGACTAGCAGGGTACCCGTGCAATACGGCGGTGGGTACCCTGTCGACTATATTTTGTGGCGAGCAACTTTTACATGTTTTTCTAATAGGAAGAGGCGCTGGGCAAGGTTCAAGGGCCAGGATGTAATGCCTCCAAAATTATCGCAACGGAAATTAATGTCGTTGGGGTATTAATTCATAGCACAAAGTACAAATTACAGAAAACGACACTAAATGAGACGTTTTGAAATAAATTATCATTCGATTAAAATATCAGAGTTTGCAAAGAGGTCCCACAAGTTTACAATATGTACAACATAAAAGTTGTAAAGTTTTTCGAATAATAATATATGCATCGTCTTCAAAATGTTTACCGTGCGCCTTCACATGCCAACAAATTCCTTTCGAACCTGAGATAAACATACTAAAAGTCAACATAAAAGTTGAGTGAATTCATAAGTTTGTAAATAATAGTGGACAATAAAGTTCATAATATAATTGCAAAGTGTGCAATCATAATCCTGATAGTTATTATTGCTCTAAGCTTATGGCACGCACGACTGACTATATATATATATATATATATATATATATATATATATATATATATATATATATTAACCGTACGATATATACATTAAATAGTGGCCCCGAGTAGGTACTATGCCATATACCTAGAAATTCAAATATAGTGCGTTTGTGATATCTGCCGTATAATTAACACAAACGGAATTCCTCAATCCCAATAGGTCTATCCATGGTATTTGCGCTCACTCGCAAGTGATTAGTGGTCCATGATATGTGGACTTTCAGCATAAACATACTTAGACATGCAATAATACAATCAGACAAGCATTCAGTTTACAAGTAATTGTCCATAATAAAAACAGTAGCATGTATATCCCCCAAAGAGTTTATAAAACAGTTAAACAAAAGTCGGGGCTATGAACTCACCGTAGTAATCGGTAGTAGTTTATAACAACAAATAGTGTATGGCGAGACCACGATCTTTAACAATGACCTACGAGAGTATAGTGATCGTGTCTTAGTATAATTTATGATATGAGTGTACAAGTATATATAAAGTCATTGACTTGATTAAGATGTTGTACATATGTCTTATGTTGTGTAAAGGAGTGAAGTATTCTTAAAGTATAGTTTGGCTATTAGCCTTTTATAAATAACATCATACTACTCTTCGGGCTATCAAAATCTAGATGTCATGTAGTGAACGTATGAGGAGCCAGGACACTTTAATTCGTAAATCCACAACTCGTCGATACGACACCCCGAAGAGGCCTCTTATGATTATGAAATTCCCTAGTGTTTTAGTACTTACCATTTATAAGTAAAAGTAATTAATGAAACAAATGTTGTATAGAAACCTTTGTCATGTTTCATCAAATACTTTTGGTTTAACTAAGTGTGGTGTCGAAATGGTTTATATTATGTGTCGTGAAATGGTTTAGCGTAACACTTGTCAAGTGTAAATGTTACTAATTGTGATGAAACTTGCTATTCGTAAGTTGCTTATTATGAAAATAAGTTAACGGTGATTCATAATATTTGTTAATACAATTCCGTGAATCAAGTAAATTGAGACTTTGTGAAAATTATATTCATATAATCAATGTAAGATATGGTGAATTTCACAAGTTATGGAGGTCGAAAATTGGGTTTTTTTTAGTGAATAAGTCTCAAAAACAAGTTTTGGGTCATCAAACCTAACCTAATCATGCGGCTAGACTCATAGCCTTTGTTATTCACCTTCTGCTTATGTGCACGCGACTTTTTGTATAAAATATCATTATGAGCAACTTTAGTGATTTACACTTTTGATGATTCGGACCAGAAAAGGGTCAAAATCGTGATTTAAATTCGTATCAGACCCTTTTTGTTCCAGCACCATTATTTCTTTCTAGTAATTTTTACTTAGCCATAATTTTTTAACCACAAGTCCTTTTTAAGTGATTCAAAAGCTCAAATTCTTGTTTTTACTTCCTCTATCGGCTTCTTAAGGTCATTCAAGTCCATGGTTCATGATTTTGTGTCAAAACTCATTACAAATCACTAGTTACACACTAGTTGTTTCAAAAGATTGTCTACTAGTCTAACTCATGTTTTTCTTTTATGTACAACTGTAACACCCCGTGACCAAACACGACTAAAAACGTGAAACTTTCTCACAAAAAGTTTACCCGGAAACTGACCCACTGTTACTCTTTTACAAGCTGATAAAAATCTATACATATCTAGACCTTGAGACTATTTTTAAATGAAACTATACTCAATTACCTTCAAAATGACGGGTGGCGCGACCCGTAACGACTTACGTATCAAAAGTTATGATTTTTTGAAAGTTGCAAAAATATGGCGAAAACTGCCCCATCCGATCGGATGGCCCTCCAAGCGATCGGATGGAGGCTTCTGATCAGATTTTCCATTTTCAAATCCTGATTTTGAAAACCCGACCTCCCGACCTCAATACTTAACCAAACTTTCCAGATTTATCTAGTATACCTTTGGGCTCATTTTCATACAAAAATATTTACCGTTTGACTCCCCGAAATAGTAATTCACTATTGACGGGTTATGCACCAAAACCCGTTTTGACCCAATTACACTAAAAACCACCCATACTACTTTATTTACACACCAAACTTAACCAACATCCTTAAATTAACATATTAAACTCGTTCCATGGGTACATGACCCGTTTACATTTCAAAATGGGTAAGATAGGCTATATGCCAAACGCCCCTTTAATATTGACTATAACTACAACCATACACCATTGAGACTTCATGTCATTTACACATAATTAGACCATGACCTAAACATGAAAACAAGACCATTAAGTAACAAAACGACCATATAAATTGAAGTGTACCAACACAAAAAAAGACACTCGGGGCTTCCAACCTCAAGTGCGTTTGGTCCAAAAGATTCCGGTTTTCTAATCTACCTTCTATACTACTCTACACTTCCGTCCAAGACTACAAGCTATGCTAGGTCGTTACCCTTGCTTCCTCCACTTTCACCTACAAAATCATCATTAACTACAACCGTAAGCGAAATGCTTAGTAAGTATATAAAGCATAACTATCATTACATTCATAAGATTAGTGATTAACACTAATTATAATACTAACATGGAGCATAATATAACATAATTACTTACCTTGATCAAGTAAGCAACACATAACATTATCATAACTAGCATTGGATCCAAGCTAACATTTATTAACAAGCTCCATAACAAGATACCTTACACATCATAACATTAGCATAATAACATTAAACAAGTTATACCTATATACTTACCTTAATCCCTACTAGCTCCCTACTTGGACTTGATATAGGCTCTACAATTGCTTCCTATTACAAAATTAACTTCAATTAGTGACTAACAAACTAGGGAGATCATTAATTCACAATCTTTATCCTCTATACCCAAATCCCATATCATGAACCCTAATTTCTCAAATTGGGGAAAACACTTACTTGATGAAGATATTGAAATTAAGATATCTTTAATGCCTCTTGATCACTTCTTGATAGCTAAAATGAGCTAAGATGAAGATTTCTAGTTCCCTCCCTTTTCTTTCTATAAAGGTCGACTCACAAGGGACACACTCCAACTTTCCAGATCTTTCAAGAGATAAGTATTTATCCATGTGTTGAATTATGTTTGGTCACTTGGCAAAGATAGACCTCACAAGTTTCCTTATACTTATTTTAACCCTCTACACTTATTACTTATTGAATGCATGCTCTAAAGTTATATATATATATATATATATATATATATATATATATATATATATATATATATATATATATATATATATATATTCTTATACTATATGGCATAATACATTACCTTTTCGGGGTTCGGGTGTAATAACAACATCATATCTTGTCAAAATACATATATGACTTGTACAAGGTATAAATTACATCAACATGAATGAAAGACTTGAAAACTACATAGGCTTACAAATTCTTGGATGGAAAACACCAAAAACCAAGAACCAATACCCTAAGTCTTTCAATGACCAACAATCTTTCAAGTCTTCAATCCAACTTGTTGTAGCCTTAATGTAACCTTGTACTAGTCTTCTACTTCAGCCAACAACACTTTGTATATCTCCTATTTCAACCATAGAATCATCAAAACTACACAAGGACTAGTTGTAACACCTTGAACCTTCAATCTTTTATGTTATAAATTGTTGCTAAAATCAAAGGGAAATGGTATTTGTGATTGCTTAGACTCACGGAAAAAAGGGGAAAACAAAAGTTTGAGATTTATCTTTGATTGTATAGGAATAATGTATAATATCTTTTGATGACTAAGTTGTAAAGTTTTTCAAATGATAATATATGCATCGTCTTCAAAATGTTTTCCGTGCGCCTTCACATGCCAGCTAAGTTTTCCCCATATAATATATATATATATATATATATATATATATATATATATATATATATATATAATATATATATATATATATATATACATCACCGTACGATATATACATTAAATAGTGGCCTCGAATAGGTACTATGCCATATACCTAGAAATTCAAATATAGTTCGTTTGTGATATCCGCCGTATGATTAACACAAACGGAATTCATCAATCCCGATAGGTTTATTAACAATATTTGTGCTCACTCGTAAGTGATTAGTGGTCCATGATATGGGGACTTTTAGCATAAACATACTTAGGCATGCAATAATACAATCAAGGCAAGCATTTAGTTTACAAGTAATTGTCCATAATAAAAACAGTAGCATGTATCTCTCCCAAAGAGTTTATAAAACAGTTAAAGAAAATTCGGGGCTATGAACTTACCGTAGTAATCAGTAGTAGTTTATAATAACAAATAGTATATGGCGAGACCACGATCTTTAACAATGACCTACGAGAGTATAGTGATCGTGTCTTAGTATAATGTACGATATGAGTGTACAAGTATATATAAAATCATTGACTTGATTAAGATGTTGTACATATGTCTTATGTTGTGTAAAGGAGTGAAGTATTCTTAAAGTATAATTTGGCTATTAGCCTTTTATAAATAAAATCATACTACCGTTCGGGCTATCAAAATCTAGAGGTCATGTGTTGTGAACGTAAGAGGAGTCAGGACACTTTAATTCGTAAATCCACAACTCGTCGATACGACACCCTGAAGAGGCCTCTTATGATTATGAAATTCCCTAGTGTTTTAGTACTTACCATTTATAAGTGAAAGTAATTAACAAAACAAATGTTGTATAGAAACATTTGTCGTGTTTCGTCAAATACCTTTGGTTTAACTAAGTGTGGTGTCGAAATGGTTTCAATTATGTGTCGTAAAATGGTTTAGCGTAACACTTGTCATGTGTAAATGTTACTAATTGTGATGAAACTTGCTATTCGTAAGGTTCTTATTATGAAAATAAGTTAACGGCGTAACACTTTTCAAGTTCAAGTACGACTTGTGGTCGTGATTCTCTAATCTCTTCCTTATCTTCAGAATCATCCATGTCTTGGAAATTCAAGGGACCTTGTGTTGACCCCGAGGTAGTTCTAGAACCCTTTCTTTCTTTCGACTATTTAATCTGAAAGCAGGCACCTCCTTCTTCCAAGCATCATGATGCCTCAAAATTTTCCAAAAATCCTCCAAATTAAAATCATGATCATAAATCACACGGTCTTCTCTAAGATATTTTCCTTTATCGTTTTCATAATTCTCACCACTTCCATGGTTATCATTGATATTATCCATAATAGCACGAAAATTCCCAACCCTACTACGAATCCTATTCTTCCATTTGGTCGTGATCGAGTCGTACATTCTTTGTGAACCAGTTTCCTTTTCAAAGTGCACTATCACCTCCTCCCAAAAGCGGTGCGTGTTTATAACGTTTCCTCTCTTAGAATTTTCTGAAATATAAAGCCAAGCTCTACAAAGCGCGATCTCTTCCGCCTTTGTCCATGGTTTGTTCTTTTTGGCCGATTCGGGCTTTTTGCCTTTGTCCCTTGCCTTTGTAGCACGTCGCGAAGGATTCTTTGGTTTGATGGGTGACGTCTCTTCGACATCGTCATCGTCTTCAACAGGCATGGAACCGTGGTACGAACCGTGACCCGAACCTTGCCCCATCGAAGCATCTTGACGCAGATAGTTTTGGTTCAAGTATTGTTGAGTCGGATAGTCTACCATATAATCCTCCTAATCTATTTCAAGATTAGCACTACGAAGCGGGGAATAATCTTGATACGGTTGGGAAGACTGCAAGAAATCCATGTTAGGACGATACGATGACCCACTTGATTCTTGGTGATAATCCATATTAGGACGAGATGGATTGACATATGAATGATTAACGTAAAATGAGTTTTGATTTTGATTCGGTTGTGGTAGTCGTGATGTATATTCAAAAGCGGGTGCATGAAAGCGAATACTCTGATTTTGTGATGGTGTTATGCTGGTTAATTCGAAGTTATTTTCCAGCAAGAAATTCAAATTCGGGGCATTTTTGTGGCAATCGGGATCGTCGGTTTTTTGATGGGGGAGTATTTTTCTTTGACATGATCAATATGGATGAGAAGTTTTTTGAATTGTATTTGAATTTTGTGTTTAGAAGTGTGTTTGAGGTTGGTATTTATAGGGTTGTAAAAATGGTAATGTTTAAAAAAAAAGTTTTTATTTATTTTTTTAAATATTCAAACAGTTATATAGGATTATTGTTGTGTGAAAAGTCGGTCGAAATTATGAACGATTGTGTGTTTTCATGGAGCTTGACCGATTTATGACACTAAAGCCACATAGGGCTCGACCGATATTGAAATCGGTAGACCCTCTTCCTCGACCGACTATATCCGTCCCACTATGGTTAGCCTAACAAGCAAGTTTAGGAGTCTGAATTTATAAGCCTTAGTAATTATAGAATGGTCCCAAATATTTTATATATTAGTATGCATATGTAAAAATGTGTAATAACAATTTGTTGTTAAAGGCTAACAAAATTGAATTGTAATTAACAAGAAATCAAACAAATTTTAAACATGTAGAATGAAGATGATATATTAAAAACTTATTATCATGTTGAGTCTGAATTTATAAGCCTTATTAATTATAGAATGGTCCCAAATATTTTATATATTAGTATGCATATGTAAAAATGTGTAATAACAATTTGTTGTTAAAGGCTAACAAAATTGAATTGTAATTAACAAGAAATCAAACAAATTTTAAACATGTAGAATGAAGATGATATATTAAAAACTTATTATCATGTTGAATAATTCATAGATTATATAATTATAATCCCATTATGAATATTTATATTAAGTAAGAGCGCATACTAAAAGTTGAAATCTTTTATTAATGAACGTTTTAAGCACGTAAAAAATTATATAATTTATTCGTATACATCATGACGAAAAAACGAACAAAATGAATATAGTTATGCATCTTCAAAATATGAATTATTATGTGTTTTCTATGTGTTTATGTTGATTATTATTATATTTTTAAGTATAAATAACATTAAAAGTTTAATAGTTAAATAATGTGAAATAAAAACATTGTGAACTATTTTAGAAAGGTAAATAAAATTATATATCAAATTCTGTCCACATTCAATTTATTCATTATATCCAACTTTTCCATATTGGCATACCACATCATGCCTTTTGACTCTTAGTTCCCTTTCCTTAGCTAATTCTTCTTCCAAGAGACTATTTAGTTTAATTTGATAGTAATATTCTTCTTGTCTTAATAACATGAGATTTTCTTTCTTCTCCGCAAGTGTCTTTCAGTTCTCCAATCTTCTAGGAAGCCTTGACATCATTGACATTTTTCATAAATAAGAACTCTAATATTCAAAGAATTATTCCAAGTATACGTGTTTTCTTTAGCTTCAAAATGATATGCAAAATAAACTTGACTTCCTTCCATGGAGGAGATATCAACTTGACATATTGTCCCCGCATTTACTTGCCCTTGCTTTGATGACTTGTCTTTAAAACTTCTTTCAGAGATATTTGAATTATTAGTGATTTTAGTGTCGATCACTTATACATTATGTGATTGTGAGTTCCTTGAGATCAAAGGCTAAGTCATGGTTTAGGTCATAGTTGAGTCAGAAGGTGCAGAATGCACACTCGTTCTTGCAGGGTCAAGGAGTATTACCTCTTTTTCCCTCCAACCGGTTTTTGCCACCAAAAAGCAAAAATATTACTAACAATTGCGACTCTTCCCGCCAACCACTTTAATTGAATATGACCAACTTTCGACTGTGTTAATATAACATACTTGATCACATTTAAACAAAAATTATATAACATCTTGTATGTATTGATTTATTCTCTCATGCCATAAAAACAAACAGCAATCTCACAATTCTGACAATTATATAATTGAGGATTTTGTGATACCCGAAGCAATTCTGTAAACTATCCTATACCACTCACATACACACCCAAATGCAAAAAAAAATTCCTTATAAAGAAAATATTTCTTCTTATGGACATTCTTATGATCTTCAGACTATGCATAAATTCATACCAAATTTTACATAGTTCACTCATATATTTGCCAACTATCTTGCTTCTATAAACTCTTCAGTCAAGAGATCACTAAGACCGGTCCCAACGGGCTCGTTGATTTACAAACCGACGAGAGTCGTTTTTTGACACCGATGGCACCACCTCATCGGTGGTTCGTTAGTTTGGCGACGAGGAAAGGGACGAGAATGGGGCCCATTTGACCGTTTGAAACAAGTAAAAACCATTGTGCTTAAACGGTAATATTACTGTTTTTATTTTCCTCTTTTCATCTTATCCTTTTACCATTATAAATACACACATTATATACCCTTTTTCTTCACATGTACTTCTACAACTTCAAAAAAAACTATTATATATATATATATATATATATATATATATATTTATCATAAATGGATTCAAATTCCAGTTCCGACTCCGATATAGAGGATTTTGTAGCCAATTTTTTTTGGGGTGACGGCTACTTTTGATCCAGTCGCATTGCCGCCTCTTGTTGATAAGTTAGATGATGAAATTATGTGGATTAGTCTACTAATTTTCTATTATTTCTATTTATGTAATGTTTTTTTTAATTAATGAATGTTTTATTATAAATATGGGTTTTTTAGTTAATGTGTTAATTAATAAAGTGACACAGAAAGAGACACATCACCATTGGCTGGGGTGTGTCAGCATAGGAAATGATGATGTGTTGCTAAGATAAACTAACACAGAAAGATACGGGTCACTGTTGGGAGTGACCTGACAAGAATTTGATAGTCTAGCTCTTCTTTTGCCATGTGTCCTTTTCTTATAGATTCTTTGCTCGATGATAATTTAGATTCTAAATTTCTATCTCAACCTCAAGATTTAAGATTACTCTAAAAGCTTATTTGAGATTTGGAATTGATTCTTCAAGTGATGCATATACTTTCTCTAAAGTTTCTATGTTTGATAAAAATATATTGTTTTGAAGAATTATTCCAAATGTTATTCTCAAACTAAACCATTACCCAACCATCTATAGTTATGTTTTCCACTATAGAATCAGCTTGAACAAAATCTGTAGATACTACACTATCTAGTACATATATTTATGATATCAGCTTGAATATAATTTAAGAATATTTTACCCTTCTTAGAATCAGCTTTAACACTTCTTCCCATGAATAACTCACTATTCATCAAACGAGCTTGAACACCATCAAGTTTTCCATCTTGAGAACTGTTTCCAGCCTGAACAATATTCAACGATCCTATAATATTTTTACCATCAGCTTGCAAATTTAAAGATCCCTTTTCATTTATATTTTTCTTCAGTTTGAGACCTCTCAGTTTCTGGTTGTTTCTTTCAGTTTCCGCATCAATCGGTTTAAAGGTGGGAACTTCTGAAAAGGAAAATAAGGCAATGGAGTTACTGAAAATCCTTTGGAAAGATATTGTGAAACTACCTAGGAAGGATATCGATGATATACTCAGAGGGCCACTAGATTTAACTGAGTCAAGTCCCGGAAGGCTCGTTCAAACTATACAACTCAATAAACTTATTTCCAAACATCTTGACAAACTTCAAAAGGATTCTCTAAAGATAATCAATGAATCAGAACAAGTTTCTGAACTAAAAAACCTCATTTCTGAACATGTTGTGAATATGCATGTTGAAACACAGACCTTAATAAAACAAGGCCGCAAGATAGCATCTGGTGAGGGAGATCAGGCTCAGGAAATACGAAATCACATTTCTGAACATATTATGAAATTACATGATGATACTCAGAACTTAATAAATGAAGAAACTGGAAACGAAGATCTAGCTCAGAAAATACAGAAACTCGTATCTGGCTATATTGACGATATGCGTGCTCAAACCAATCCAAGAAAGAAATATTCCTCCAGGGTACTGTTTGTTGCTGCAGAAATGGGTAATACTAACTTTATAATTGAGCTGATCCGTCGATATCCTGATCTCATATGGAAGGCAAATGATAACAATCAAACTATATTTCACATTGCTATCAAACATCGTCATGCGGGTATCTATAACCTGTTGTATGAGATTGGTGCAATGAAGGATATGATAACTCCTATGAGAGATAGACAAGACAACAACATGTTGCATTTAGTTGGGAAGCTGACTGTAAATCGAAGGCAACTCGAGAATGTGTCAGGAGTCGCTCTAGATATGCAACGAGAACTATTATGGTTTCAGGTACATATAAAGATTCCACTATGAGCTTCTAAAATTATTTTGGGTCTTACAGAACTCATCTCCTCTCTATCGCAGCATTCAGATAACCATAAAATGATCATTCCAACTTCCACAAAAAAGTAAGGGCTTTACCCGGTTTGAGTTCGTGTGGCGGTGGACTCAAACCCGGTAGATTAATCAGCCTAAATGTCGGAAACCATGGTTACCAGAAAAAATATTAATAATAAATGAAATGGGTTATAGCTGTTCTAATTTGTTTGTGTGCAGGAAGTAGAGTCAATAATTCCTCCATCTTATAGGGATCGGAAGAACAGTGATGGTCTAACACCACATCAGTTATTCACAAAGGAGCACAATGATATGGTCACACAAGGGGAAAAATGGATGAAAGAAATAGCTAGTCAATGTATGGTGGTAGCGGCGCTTGTTGCCACCATGGTATTTGCTGCAGCTTTTACTGTTCCGGGAGGATATGATCAAAACAGTGGTATCCCTATCTTTCATTCGAAAACATCCTTTAAGATTTTCGTTGTGGCAGATGCCATTTCTCTGTTCTCATCTTCAGCTTCTATCCTCATCATGTTCTTATATGTCTTCACATCTCGTTATGCCGAAGTTGATTTTTTGGAATCATTACCCGGAAAGTTGATAGCCGGTATGTCATATCTTTTTCTATCTATGACATCCATGATGGTTGCTTTTAGTGTAAGCTTTTTTATACTTTACCAGAATGATTTTTTATGGATTCCAATCCTTATCAGTGGATTTGCTCTGATTCCATTCACCATATATGTTAAGGCGCAATGCATTTTGTTTGTTGATATAATTCGCTCGACATATCGTTCTAAGTATATCTTTAGGTCCAAGCAAAATGTGCTTTATAAAAACCCCAGTGTCTGATGATTGTTGTTTAGCTATTGTAATGGTTTTGTTTTTAGATTTGGTTTGTAAAACGGTTGTAAGTTTCTTGTGGGTGACTATGGATTGTTCGAAAGACAATCTGTAATTTTAGCATTGTAGTTTTTTACTCATTTATGTTCCTAAGCTAATAATGATCAATAAACTGCTTCAAGGACTTTAACATGGGGGATATTGGTCCTTACCTTCTCAACTATTATTAGATTGGAGTGAAAGAAAAATCACTGTTGGGATCGCTCCTAACACATAAATGAAACGACATTTACAGGATTACATTTACTATCTTGTTTAGCCGAAACACATGGATTAGTTATGTAATATTGTAATAGTTAAGCTTGTGTTAGGCTATATATACCCCCTCCCGAATCACAATATCAACCACACTCATCGATCCAACAATTGGCAGAGGGGTTATTAGTTTTGGTTGATTTTTGCGGTGTTCTATTATCAAAAAAGTATATATATATATATATATATATATATATATATATATATATATATATATATATATATATATATATATAATATATATATATATATATATATATATATATATATATATTTTGAATTTGTGTTGAAGCTATATTATCCCGATGTTTACCTGGTCAAAACCTTTTATTATTTTATCACAAGTCTTTGGTTTTTACAAGTCTTTGGTTTTATACAGTTTCATAACAGTTTCTTGGAACAAATGGTCAAAAACAAAATTGTCGCATCCTTTCACTTTCAAACTCAATATCTGTTTGTGTTTATGTTTTTGACTTTTTGTACCACCCCTGTGAAATATTCATGGTCGGAATATTGGTCGGAATATGGTCGGAAAAGTCATCAAAACAGATGCTCAAATTGTCAAAACCCTCATCTTACGAATAAGGGGCTGTTGAAGTAAAACCTTGTAGGAAGGTCCCACTTCTATGTGTCGTCCTTCGGAGCGACTCCTTCGGACCTTATTGACTCCTACACACAAGAAACACACGTTAGGCGCCTTGGGTTTTATCCCAAGACCAACCTCCGGTGTGAGAGTAAGTATCGGATATTAATGGGGTGAACAGTAATGTGAGAGTAACAGTTGTAGGTGTAAAAAATGGAATGCATATTACAAATGAGGTGTGGGTATTTATACTACCCACACCTACTGTACCTGTTTACTTGGGACTCGTGCGTTGACCTATGTCTGACCTAGCAGGTAGGTGTCAGACCACGTGGCAAACGCAATCCCGTGAAATCTGGGGAAGTGATGGTTTGATGGGACCGTTCTATGTATAGGGCGGCGGTTCTGTCAGAAGTATGGCCGGAGGCCAGATAGTCCGAACGGTACGTGATGTCTGGACGCACGAGCATGGTCCGGATGAAATATGACGTCCGGACACATACACCAACATGTCCCCCCCAGTATTGTAGTATCGGTTGGAGACTGATAGTGCAATACTTAAACTTTATCCTTACGGCTTTTGGTGCACTTCGTTCGGATGACCGGATGAAGTATGACATCCGGACACATACACCAACAGTCCCCCCAGTATTGTAGTATCGGTTGGAGACTGATAGTGCAATACTTAAACTTTATCCTTACGGCTTTTGGTGCACTCCGTTCGGATGCCCGGATGAAGTATGACATCCGGACACATACACCAACAGTCCCCCCTAGTATTGTAGTATCGGTTGACGACTGATGGTGCAATACTTAGGAAACTTTGGTCCTTCAGCGTGATCGGGTCATGAGTGTCGGTTTGGGTAAGAGCGTTGGAGCCTATTAAACGTTCATGGGCTGGTTGGGTTCCAGGCCCATGGGCCGAATATAATAATATTTTTACTATAAGCCAGACAGTTGTACGCCACATGTACCCTTTAACCTAGAGATCCGACGTCCAAGAGTTTGCCACGTCAGCAAGTGACAGACTGATGCGACGTTTTGCTTCTTTCCAGGTCTTCCCTATATATATATCGCTATTCCTTCCACATTTTTTTCACTTTTTACTGTGTGTATTCTTCTTTCGTTCGGAAGCTTATACTTTTTGCTACCGGAAGATTTTGTGAGGTGTGTTTCCTTCTTCTTTGTACTTGGCTCTTCTCTTTTATTTTTTTATTTTTATACATATATATTCCCCGGCATCCTTTTAGTTACATCTGTTGAGATGAGCATACCAGAGAACCGTCCCTTAGCTGGTAAGCATGGCCCTTCCTCCGATAGGATAGTTCCTAAACTCGATATGCACATACATTCTTCGAAGATGATGCAGGGGGACTTGGACAGGGTGATAGGAGAGTTTGGGATCCCCGCGGATCTACGACCTACGCTTCTGCCGGATGGCATGACTATGGACAACTTACCGGAAGACAAGATAGGGATTTATGTTCAGCAGTTGAGAACCGGGGGTGTAAGAATTCCGTTTTTGACATTTTTGTTAGCGGTGATACAGTACTTCCGGGTACACATATCTCAACTTGTGCCGATTGGTTTAAATAGAGTGACTATATTTGAGATTCGGTGCTATAGTCTGGATGTGCAACCGACCGTGCCGTTATTTCGGGTATTTTATAGGTTATGTAGACAAGGTCATTGGTTCTCTTTTGAGAATAGAACGGGACGGAGGGCTAGGAAGTGTTTTACAGAGGTGCTCACCGGGCTGAAGCGTTGGAAAGACCACTTTTTTCTTATAGATCGGAGAGCAATTCCGGATGCCATGCCATGGAGGCATAGAGATTCTAAGATCACAGACGAATTTCCGGAGACTCATTCTGACAGGGATGCTAAACGGGTTGCTGCCAAGGTGATTCCCTTAGAAAACCCTCCGTCGCCCTTTTATGGATGACTGGTCTGTCTAGAGCCTCTGAGTATCCCGGACATGAGCTTATCCTAAAGGATGCCGAGGGAAAGGGTAATACCATGTTCCTTTGTTTTAAACGCATATGACCTGTTGCCTTGTATTTGATCTTTACCTCTTCTCCCCCCCCCCCCTTTTTTTTTTGCAGTGCTTACAATGGCTGAATACTTGGAACTCCCGATCGAGATTGTGACAGAAGTTAGCAAGGGTGGACCCTTACCGGAAGGGAGTGAGAGGCTGGATAGGACAACCACTCCGTTGGTACAAGGGAGCTCAGTCCCTGAAAAGTCGTCTCAGCAAAAGGCTGTTGAGAGGCCGGAACCCAATGTGTTGGCCGCTAGGGAGGAGAAAGAGAGAAAGAAGAAAATGGTGGAGCAAGCTGGGACGAAGAGGGATGCTGAGGGACCGTCTGTTGTACAGAAGAGGAGGAAAAAACCAAGGAAACAGTCCGAGGGAAATGTAGATGCGGGTGCGTTGTCTGAGAATGCCTCACAGGTGACTCCCCCCCTAGCAATTTTTTGTGCAAGGGGTGGTTCATGAAGAAGAAGGACCGGGTGGCGGAGAGGACACCGCGTTTCCGGAGGGGGAGAATGATGAGACAGGCCATGATCAGCAACCACCGAATGAAAAGCAGCCGACTAAGGAGAGTGAACCACAGAGTCAGCGCCATTCGGATCATGGTAAAATGTGTTCGTCTGTGGGATTGATTGACTGTTATCTTTTTCTTTTGTATTGACATTTCTTACTTGTTCAGATTTGTCTGTTAATCCGGATGATTCCTTACCTTCCCTTCATCTCTCTCTTGAGTCCAAAAGGCATCCTTCTCCTGAGAGAGGTATGTGAATCCTTCTTTGTGGTTCCTTTGGTAGTTCTTTCCTTGCGCTAATTTTGTGGTCGATTTTGTTGTAGATGGGGAATCTTCTGGGAGAGAGGTGTTTGTTCCGGCATGGTCCTTAACCACGGATGTCCGGTTGAGTTCTTACCGGGCGTGTCAGGAGATGTTAACACATCTCGCGACCCCCGCTGAGCAGGCTGGTCTGGAAGAGATGACAACCAGCCGGTTAATTCGTTCGTCATATGTGCAATCCGCTAAGGGGATTGTAACGCAAGCGGAAGTATTGCGCCGGTTTACTCGACTGATAACCCGAAATAGGGAGTTGGAGCACACACAGAAGGCTGCTGAACAAGGACATAGTGCTATGACTGGGAAGTACAATCGGTTGTTGGGAGAGTTTGAAACTTTGGAGAAGCAAATGGTGGACGAACGGAAAGCCACATCTGTCCGGGAGGAAGGGTTATCTGATCAGGTAGCCGACATGGAGAGGGATAGGGATGATTGGAGGATAACCTCTGGAAAACAAGCTGATAGGATTAGGGAGATGGAGAAGGAGTTGATGGAGTCGAATCAGGCTGTCAAACAGTTGGAGGAGCAGAAGGCAGAGTTGGCGGAAGAGGTCAGTCAATCAGAAGCCATTCGCTATAATACAGTGAAAGAGTTGATTCCGGCCGCTTGCCGAAGATTGTTTGAGAGTCATGAATACAAGAAAAGTATGGGGAGGGTCTATGGTTTGTCTTACTCTGCCGGGTTTTTGGATGGTCTTAAGTATGAGCGGAAAAAAGATGACGTTGAAAAGTTTCTGCCAAGGTTCCGGAAACTCAATATGGAGGCTCCGAAAATATGGCAGGCAAAATACAACAAATTGTTCGAGGCCCAATATCCATACATTCAGAGGCTTGCGGATTCTGCGCGTCTCCCCTTGGGCGATCTCATGAACATCTTCCCGGATCTTCCTCCGAAAACACCGAAAACCACGGCCGTGCCTCTTTCTCTGCAGGCCGGACCTTCTTCCGGAGCCAAGGAGTCCGAAGATTAAGGTAGTTGATTTCTTTTTGGTCTTTTGTCTGATGAATGTAATGGGAACAATGATTGTAAGTATTCGTATATGGTCATCTGTGGCTGATGTCGCCACTTTTTTGTATCCTTGGAAGGATGAATAGAACAGTAACTTGTTTATATATGTAAAAATTATTAACTTGTTAGTGTCTTTCATTCGTTTCACACACAATTTTTTAATTTTTCGACGGAGAGTTTTTCTCTATCCGCTCGCCAGGGAGGGAGTGTTTGCCTCAATCCGGTTAATTCGTCGACGGAGAGTTTTGCACCATCCGCTCACGAGGGAGGGAGTGTTTGCCTCAATTCGGTTAATTCGTCCACGGAGAGTTTTGCACCATCCGCTCACGAGGGAGGGAGTGTTTGCCTCAATCCGGTTAATTCGTCTACGGAGAGTTTTGCACCATCCGCTCGCGAGGGAGGGAGTGTTTGCCTCAATCCGGTTAAATCGTCGACGGAGAGTTTTGCACCATCCGCTCACGAGGGAGGGAGTGTTTGCCTCAATCCGGTTAAATCGTCGACGGAGAGTTTTGCACCATCCGCTCACGAGGGAGGGAGTGTTTGCCTCAATCCGGTTAATTGCTATTGCGATACAATCATAGAGTGTAACATAATTGTAGATCGTAAAATTGTTCCCTTTATGTATTAGGGACAACATATAAACATTAATAAGCTTCGGCGTACCCATTTTACAAGAAACAATTTCGCAGATTCATTGCGTTCCAAGTCCGAGGTACTTCTCGGTCTTCCATTGTTCGAAGCTTGTATGAGCCGTTGTCGTAGGCCTCGATCACCCAGTATGGACCCTCCCAATTCGGTCCTAACTTGCCTTGGTTTTCTACCCGGCTGGCCTCATTTCTTCGGTACACGAAATCCCCCACTTTGAAGGATACCGGGTGTACTCTTTGGTTGTAATACTGTTCTATCTTGGTTTTATATTTGGCTTCTCGAATAGCTGCCATTTCGCGTCTTTCTTGTAGCAGATCAAGGTTTAAGCGTTGTTGTTCTTCATTGTCTTCTGGATTGTAGAGCATGGTGCGGTGTATGGGCATTCCAATTTCGGCCGGGATAACCGCTTCACTACCGTATGTCAGGCTAAAAGGGGTTTCCCCGTTACTTGTTTTTAGAGACGTCCGGAAAGCCCATAGGACGTTCGGAAATTCGTCCACCCATCCAGCTCTTTCTCTCCCTAGCCGGGTTTTAATACCGTGCATGAGACTCTTGTTGGCCCTCTCAACTAAACCGTTGGCCTGGGCATGTGCCACTGCCGTGTTTATCTGTTTAATCTTTAACTTTTCACACCAACTTTTGAATGGGTCTTTAACGAAATTCGTCCCGTTGACCGTGACTATGATTCCCGGAAGTCCGAACCTGCAAACGATATTTTCCTATACGAACTTTTTTACGTCTTTGTCGGTGGTTCTGGCGAGGGGTTTCGCCTCTATCCACTTTGTGAAGTAATCGACGGGTACAATGACAAACTTCACTTTTCCCGGAGCCTCCGGAAGGGGGCCTAGTACATCCATTCCCCATTGGTAAAAGGGCCATGGTGCCATGATGGATGTCATAATTGTTTTTGGTAGTTTCGGAACCGGAGCTTGAATTTGACAGGAGTCACTTTTGTCAATTTCCTCCCTGGCGTCCCTGTGCATAGTCGGCCAATAGTAACCTTGTCTCATTAATTTGGCCACCACCGACCTTGGACCGGGGTGCATTCCACACGCCCCCTCGTGAACCTCTCGTATGACGTAGTCTGCCTGGAGCGGACCAACGCACCTCAACATCGGACTAAGGTATGATTTTTTGAATAACACATCTCCTTCCATCACATACTGGGGTATTTTCATCCGTAGTGCCCTTGCTTCGTTGGGGTCCTCCGGCCATATACCTTCTTTTATGCACCGGATGATCGGTGTCATCCAGTTATCCCCTTCTTCCTCTACAATTGCTCCGACTTGTTTTTCTTCGATCGATGGCTTTTCCAACACTTCGAACAGAATTTCCTTGGTCAGATGGTTAAAGGCCACCGAGGCTAACTTGCTCAGAACGTCCGCCTTCTGATTTTTTGTTCTCGGTATATTACAGATTTTGAATTTTTTGAACCCACCGATGTATTCTTTCGCCTTCGCCAAGTACTGTACCATATTTGCCTTGGTTGCTACGAAGTCCCCATTAATTTGATTGGCCACCAGTTTAGAGTCTACCCGGACCTCAAGGGATTCTACCATCATCTTTTTGGCAAGGCGAAGGCCGGCGAGAAGCGCCTCGTACTTAGCTTCGTTGTTGGTACTTTTGAAGTTTAAACGGAGAGCGTACGTGTGTTCGGTTTGACACGGTCCGATCAATACGAGACCTGCTCCGGAACCCTTGCTGTTTGATGCACCGTCTGTATACAGTATCCAATCTTCTGAATTGGAGATATCATGGATTTCTTTTCCTAATTTTTTTGAATGCGATTCTTCCGTATCGACGGGAACTTCCGATATGAAATCCGCAAGGACTTGCCCTTTGATCGCGTTTCTTGGTATGTATGTGATGTTATAGGCTCCCAATTCCACGGCGAACTTGACTAACCTTCCGGATGCTTCCGGCTTATTCAGAATTTGTTTTATCGGTTGATCTGTTATAACTTTAATAGGGTGAGCTTCGAAGTACCTTCTTATCCTCCTGGACATGTGTAGTAGTGACAATGCCAGCTTTTCAATTGGTGAGTAATTTCTCTCGGCCTCTTGCAAGGTTTGGCTTACGTAGTGAACCGGTAGCTGTTTTCCGTCCCTCTCGGTCAGTAGGACTGCACTGATTGCCTCTTTCGCCGCCGAGAGGTATACGTATAGAATTTCTTTCGGCTTAGGCGTTGATAGAGATGGGAGGTCTAGTATGAGTTTTTTGAGTAGTTGGAAGGCCTCCTCGGCCTCTCCGGTCCACTTGTATTCATCCTGGTTTTCCTTTGTTAAATTTTTTAAAGTTTCGAAGAATGGGAGGGATCTTTCGGCTGATTTCGCTAGAAACCGATTCAGAGCTGCCAACTTGCCACTTAGGCTTTGCATTTCCCTTAGAGTTGACGGAGATTTCATCTGTGATATCACCTTCGTTTTACTCGGGTTTGCCCGAATGCCCTCAGAGGTCAACATGTAACCTAAAAACTTCCCTTCTTCTACGCCGAATGAACATTTTTTGGGTTTAACTTCATGTTGATCCTTCATAAATTGTAGAAGGTTTCGGCAATGTCCGCCAACATTTCTCTTTCCCCTTTACTCTTGATTACCATATCGTCGATGTAGGCTTCTAAGTTTCTTCCAATTTGACTCTGGAACGCCGAATCGATGAGACGCTGGTACGTAGCTCCAGCGTTTTTCAGTCCGAACGGCATTTTGGTGTAGCAATAGGTCCCTTGCTCCGTATAAAATGCTGTCTTTTCTTCGTCTTCCTCGTCCATTTGGACTTGATGATAACCCTTGTACGCGTCTAAAAAACATTTATACCTGAATCCCACGACCGATTCGATTTTCCAATCGATTTCCGGAAGCGGATAGTAATCCTTTGGACATGAGGAGTTCAAGTTTTTGAAGTCGATGCACATTCGCCAATTTCCGTCACTCTTTTTTACCAGTACTGGGTTCGAGATCCAGGTGGGATAACGGACCGGCCTGACAATTCCTGCTTTCAACCATTCATCCACCTCCTTCAGTACTACCTGATTCTTTTCCGCGGATAGGTTATGCTTCTTCTGAGATATTGGTGTGTCTGAAACGTTGACATTTAGACGGTGTTTGATCAAACGACGCGGAACTCCGATCATATCCGAAGGTTGCCACGCGAATACGTCTTTATTTTTTCTCAGCAGCTCGACCAGGTGTCTTCGGCATTCTCTTGAAAATCCTGTCCCTATCGTGATCGGCTGTTCCGGATACGCAGAGTTTACTAAGACTGTCTCCGTCCTATCCGTGTCTGGGTTAACGATTTCTGTTTCCTGGGGAACATCCACTGTATGCTTTTTCTCTAGCCTTCGGCATTCCAGAACCATGGTCGATCGTGCGATTAACGTTGCTACTCCCTTTGGTGTGGGAAATTTGATCATAGAATGAATTGTCGATGGAATTGCTCTTAGCTCTTTAAGTTCGGTTCGGCCTAATATCACGTTATACGGCGAAGGAGACTGTATTACACAAAATTTCATGGTTGTTTTTCGGAACATACCGTGGTCGCCGAAGCATACGTTAATGAAGCGAAAAGTGTACCGCTTTTAGGGGGTCATTTAAGCCCTAAATCGTATTTATTTGATCAAATATTGCCCTAAATCGTTCCTTTTGTCATTTTAGGTACTTTGGAGAAGAAATCTGGAAAAGGAAGCATTTTGGACGTTTTTGGAGCATAAAAGTGAAGAAAACGGCAAAGTCTCAAAATCGGCTGGAAAGTACTTTTGACGGCGTCAGGATTTACTCTTGACGGCGTCATGGCTTGGCAAAAGTGGTGGATATGAAAATTACTCATGATAAGCCAGAGAAATTTGCATGGGAATTCTGACGGCGTCACCCTTTGGAGTGATCAAGGTCGTCACGTTATAAACTAAAGAGGGATGGCGTCACGTTCATAGTCTGACGGCGTCAAGCCTTGATAGGCCAGAATGGATTTTGGAGAGCTAAAGAGGGACGGCGTCAAGAAGGCCATCCGGGAACCCTAAAAGCAGCGAGGTGACGGCGTCACACTCCATAACGTGACGCCGTCAGATCTGAAAATCTATATATAGTTTTGCAATTCTTTGTCATTAGTGTGGAATTTTGGGAGGAACTTTGTGTGTAAAAACCCTAAGACGATTTTAGCATCTTTTTCAAGGCTTTTTGCCTTGAGATCTTCCATGTTACATTGAAGATAAGTTATCAATTAATCATTCAATATGTCTATGTGTTGTTTGATTCTATCTTGTTCTTGTCTTTTGTTTAACATGCTAGGCTAGATTTATCTTGTGTTTGCTTAGATCTAATGAAACCTAGCTATTGATTATTGGTTATTAGTGTGTTATTAGTTGTATTGGATGATTGTTTATCTATGTTAGGCTTAAGAAAACTGGCTAACTTCCTATTCGGTAACTTGCTTGAACGTCTTAAGAAACATGAACCAATGCGTACTAAGGTTTTTATGGTTGTATTTAATGCATGAGCGAATTCTAGTGATCCCATGTTAGGAGCTTCTTAGCCGGCTCGACATAGGAGTGAAGTAGGAGCTTGTAGAGTTGGGGAAGTACGTACGCCACCCCACGATTGGTATTAAGGAATACACCCGTCATCCACGCAATTAATACACACTAATCAACCGGTAAAAGATAGTTAGGGAGTAAGGAAATCTAAGTAAAACCATTCCTCTCCATATTAATTTCACCACACTTTTCATTTTCAGTTATTTATTTTATTTGCATTTGTAGTTATTTGGGTTAGTTGACTAGCAACTAATTCCGCCCACTCCTTCAAACCCGAGATTTTACTTGCTTTCATAAAAATATAAAAATACAAAAAAGAATCTTCCTTCACCCTTAGACCTAATTAGAGTAGTTTTTCATACCTAACGAACACTATTCCCTGTGGAGAACGATCAATCCCCCGTACTTACCACTACACTATACTACATCGGTCAGGTACACTACTGGTGGGGTTGTAAGCCTCTTGAGATCCCTCGAGAGGTAAAACCTGTTGTAAGGTCGCAAAACCACGCATCAAGTTTTTGGCGCCGCTGCCGGGGAATAGTTATTGTTTAGGTTGAGATTTTTATTTTATTAGGTTTACTCACTAGATTCCTTTCTAGTGGGATTTTTATTTTATTTTTCTAGGATTTCTTTAGTCTATCTTTTTCTTTGTGCCCTTTGTTTGTAAAACCATTTTTCATTTGTCACTATGGCGGATGAAATTCCATTTAGATCATTGACAATAGAGGAACAATTATATTTCACCAATAGATTTGCTTCCTACCATGAATTTTTGCGAACTCTTAGTGACATCCGTGAAGATTTGGGGGTAAAGTTAGATGGGTTTGATGAATTCTATGCATGTGTGAATTCTATTAAACGATCATTATCAGGATCAATTCCTTTTAGTGAGACCCGTTGGATGAATTTTGAGGAAAGCTCCCTAACCATGGCCGATAAGTACGACGAATTAATGGATTTGTATGACCAAGATGACCTAGTTTCTAAGAACATGAACTTAGAATCAAACCAAGATTGTGAGATGGTTAATGTTGAACTACCTAGGTGCATGCTTGGATTAGATTTCACCAAGACATATGATGAGTATGAGGAATCCTTTAGGCAAATGGAACATAGTGATCAAGTTATTGAGAATGATTCTTATGAATCGGACCAAGAATTTGAGATGAATAGAAAAGGATTTGAGATACCTAGGTGCATGTTGGGGATAGACTTCAACAAATCACATAATAAGGACATAGGTAATCAAGATAAGATGGAGGATAAAGTAGAAAATCCAAGTCCACCAAGTACTCCACAAAACCCACCATCATTTGAGGCACCCACACCGCCCGTGACTTACCCGGAAGAAGTAGAAGAGACTTTAGGAATCCCAATAGAGGTAGAGCCCTTGGACCAAACACAACTAGAGGATATAGGTTTGAATACTTGTAGTCATAACCTTTCTTTTAGTTCTATGGAAGTTCCTAGTTTTGATGAACCGGAGCCTAAACCAAAACCGTTACCTAATCTTCCATCTTTAGATGTGAATTTAGGAATTAAAAAAGGTCCCGATCCACCCTTCAAACCATGTAGTCCGGGTAATGTTAAGATTAAGGTAGTAGACTCTAGGCCATGTGGAGTGGAAGCTAATATAGGAGTGAACCATGACCTTACATACTTACATCACCCATTCATGATTGATCACAAGAAACATTATGGGTTTAAACCGGGTTTATTAGGTCAAGATGGATTCCCAACTAGGAATCTCTCAAAGTTGATAGAAGATGATCCCTTTTTAGGAGAAAACTTTAATTCACCCATTGACCAAAGTGAACTAGGTAAGGTTATGATGAAAGGAGCACACCCCTTTGAGTATATAATTCATCCACCACTCTTTCCTCACGTGGCATACTCATACCGAGTCGGTGTGTATCACTACTTCACCCGCACTTAACCCTAAGTGTAGGGAAAACCTCTCCTTTATCCGTTAAATAAGGGCAGAGTCAGGCTCATGACTCGAACAAAAACAAGCGCTTCTTGGGAGGCAACCCAAGCTTTATTTGCTTTATTTGTTTGATTGTTTGTTTATTTAATTTTATTTGTTTCCGTATGCATTTCTTATTCTTTTTGTTTACTGTTCATGTCTCAAATATAAATTGTGAAAATGCTTTATTTTGTTTTTAACTTCGTCTTAACTACATATAAAGGTATTTTGCAAAAAGATAAGTGTAAGGGAAATCTAAATCTGTTTTAAAGAACAAGATTGAACATGACCGATAACAATGAGATATAAGCATGCATATTAGTATTTGTTTGAGTCAAATGCTTGTATCGAGTCATAATGATGTTTTGCAGGATTTCCAGGAAGTAAGGTAAAGGTTTTTCCAGAAATTTTCCGGAAACTTAACATGAGAATTCTGTCAGATCATTTCTGACGGCGTCAGGGTTTACAACCTGACGGCGTCAGGTTTAATTTTCAGAAAATTTTGAAAGTTTTGTTTTCATAAAAAGTTTTTATTAAATCTCCAACTTATAATCTCCAGGAATCTGCAAAATTATCATTCCACAAGCATTATATCCTTATATATAGATTTATCCCGCCGATGTTATGCAGGTTTTCGTGTTTGTTTTCTCAGGTTTAACAGGTTATTTTGGACAAGGAAATGTTTGTTGGATCAAGCTTTTGGCGATGCATTAGTCATGGAGCTTCAACATTACTTTGGAAGAAGATCTAACCGTGTTACCTCATATCCACCGAGCGAATCAGGGGAGTATTTGATTTCATTCTTTTACTTTATGCTTTTACATCTTGTTATTTGAACATTGGGGACAATGTTCATCTTAAGTGTAAGGGGAGGGTAAAAGTACGATTTTAGAGAATGCTATTACGCTTGATTTTTGTTTATTTGATGGTAGATGTGTAATAAAACTGAGAGAAATACTTGTTAGGGCAATTTTAGTGCCAAATTTAAAATTTTTTACAACATATAGGAATGAAACTTTGATCTTAATGAGCGTCTCACGGATAGGAGTTATATGACTAGCACAAAAACCGTACCACTAAAAAAATTTTCCACCCCCAAATATGTGAGGTTCGCCCCTAGAATTGGTAGGAAAAGCATTTATGCTATGATGTGTGTACCGGTAGCACTTAGATTCTAGAACTTGCGTTAGGACCATTCCGAGGCCACAAGTGAGACTACATTCATGTAGTTAGATTTACTACATGATAAGAGGCATTAGGATTAACCCATTGTTTTACACCTGTGTTTTTGTTATAATTATGTTGGCTACATTGGTCAAGTAATTCTCCCACACCCTTTGCGTTGTACTCATTTTTAGTACACGATACCCCTAGTACACCCCTCAGAGCCTATCTTTTCGTTTCGACCTTTAAGCATTTTACTTAAAGGAAGAATTTGTTACACCCCACTTAAATGTACACCCAAATCGCCTTAGCCTACCTTGTATGCACTCATTTTTAGTGCATTATTGTGACAACATTTGTTTAAACCCAAGTTAATTATCTAATTGATTACATGGTTGCTAAGTCGAGTCATATCCTTGTACATATTGTTTTGGGACGATTGGGACTCATGGGTAAAGTACTAGTGTAATGGAGTAATGGGGAAGAACAACATTATTACCCCCATACGTGCTAAATATTTTAAAAGTACTCCAAGTTTTTCAATTATCTTAATTCGAGTCATTAGAATAATTATTTGTAAAGTTATGTAAAAATTCAAGTGTAAGGGGATTGCAACGCCCCTATGATGTAGTATTTTGGATGGTAGGGCAAGAGTGTATGCAAAAAAAAAAAAAAAAAAAAAAAAAAAAAAAAAAAAAAAAAAAAAAAAAAAAAATCCAGAAAAATACAAAAAAATGAGAAAAAGAAAAATAGAAAAAACATACGGACTACCATCCCGTTTCATTTTATGTTTATTTTTATGTTTTTGTTATTTTGTTTTTAGCTTAAGATCGAGTCGAGTCTTGGCTTAGCAACATTGTATAGTACATGTAATTAATCAAGATCTTTAACTCGCCACCAGTAAAATATCCCTTATCCAACAAATCCGTGTTTATCATATCCCTACACCTAACGTTATAACCCATGTAAAAGCCCTCTTTGATAGTTTATCTTCGGTGCTTACGCCTAGTGGAGGAGGTTTTCGATCCTTTCCCAAGCCTATGGTAATCTATTTGCTATGACAGGTAGTGAGAGATATTATCCGTTTTCATTTATGAGATTTATTTTGATGACACTTGAGAGATGTGAGTATCTAAACACTACTTGTGAGGTGCTAGTATGTAATCTCCGTGCTTATTACAATTAAAGTGGAACGACTGTTTGTTGTAATTACTTTTATATTAGTGTTAAATGACCCCTAACTTGTATTTTGATTAGAATAAAAGCGCATTTGCTTGAGGACAAGCAAATCTCAAGTGTAAGGGTATTTGATGAAGCGAAAAGTGTACCGCTTTTAGGGGGTCATTTAAGCCCTAAATCGTATTTATTTGATCAAATATTGCCCTAAATCGTTCCTTTTGTCATTTTAGGTACTTTGGAGAAGAAATCTGGAAAAGGAAGCATTTTGGACGTTTTTGGAGCATAAAAGTGAAGAAAACGGCAAAGTCTCAAAATCGGCTGGAAAGTACTTTTGACGGCGTCAGGATTTACTCTTGACGGCGTCATGGCTTGGCAAAAGTGGTGGATATGAAAATTACTCATGATAAGCCAGAGAAATTTGCATGGGAATTCTGACGGCGTCACCCTTTGGAGTGATCAAGGTCGTCACGTTATAAACTAAAGAGGGACGGCGTCACATTCATAGTCTGACGGCGTCAAGCCTTGATAAGCCAGAACGGATTTTGGAGAGCTAAAGAGGGACGGCGTCAAGAAGGCCATCTGGGAACCCTAAAAGCGGCAAGGTGACGGCGTCACACTCCATAACGTGATGCCGTCAGATCTGAAAATCTATATATAGTTTTGCAATTCTTTGTCATTAGTGTGGAATTTTAGGAGGAACTTTGTGTGTAAAAACCCTAAGACGATTTTAGCATCTTTTTCAAGGCTTTTTGCCTTGAGATCTTCCATGTTACATTGAAGATAAGTTATCAATTAATCATTCAATATGTCTATGTGTTGTTTGATTCTATCTTGTTCTTGTCTTTTGTTTAACATGCTAGGCTAGATTTATCTTGTGTTTGCTTAGATCTAATGAAACCTAGCTATTGATTATTGGTTATTAGTGTGTTATTAGTTGTATTGGATGATTGTTTATCTATGTTAGGCTTAAGAAAACTGGCTAACTTCCTATTCGGTAACTTGCTTGAACGTCTTAAGAAACATGAACCAATGCGTACTAAGGTTTTTATGGTTGTATTTAATGCATGAGCGAATTCTAGTGATCCCATGTTAGGAGCTTCTTAGCCGGCTCGACATAGGAGTGAAGTAGTAGCTTGTAGAGTTGGGGAAGTACGTACGCCACCCCACGATTGGTATTAAGGAATACACCCGTCATCCACGCAATTAATACACACTAATCAACCGGTAAAAGATAGTTAGGGAGTAAGGAAATCTAAGTAAACACATTCCTCTCCATATTAATTTCACCACACTTTTCATTTTCAGTTATTTATTTTATTTGCATTTGTAGTTATTTGGGTTAGTTGACTAGCAACTAATTCCGCCCACTCCTTCAAACCCGAGATTTTACTTGCTTTCATAAAAATATAAAAATACAAAAAAGAATCTTCCTTCACCCTTAGACCTAATTAGAGTAGTTTTTCATACCTAACGAACATTATTCCCTGTGGAGAACGATCAATCCCCCGTACTTACCACTACACTATACTACATCGGTCAGGTACACTGCCTGGTGGGGTTGTAAGCCTCTTGAGATCCCTCGAGAGGTAAAACCTGTTGTAAGGTCGCAAAACCACGCATCATACGTCTAGTTCGATCTTGCCCAATGGTCTACTTGTTTCCCCTGAGAATCCTACCAGAGAGGTGCTCGTCTCCTTGAGCCTTGCCCTTATGTCCAAACTGAGATTACTGAAGCAATGTTCGTACATAACGTTCACAGAGGATCCCTCATCGACATATATCCTTCGGACTAAGTATCCCTCTATGTCACCTTCGATTATGAGCGGTTCCTCTGACAGATCACCCGTCATGATAGGTGGAAACACTATCGGAACACTCATCCATTCCTCATCATGTCCTCCGTATCTTCGCTTTCGATTCTCCGGTTGGCGCCTTATCATACTGATCGTCTCCGTTTTTCCATTGTGCATACTATCGGTTTCGTCACCTCCCTCTTCAGGAGGTAAAGCGTGAAAAGAAGACCCGGCCATATCAATGCTTTGGTAGATTGAATAGCGGGTCCCACGGATGGCGCCAATTTGTTGAAGTAAAACCTTGTAGGAAAGTCCCACTTCTATGTGTCGTCCTTCGGAGCAACTCCTTCGGACCTTATTGACTCCTACACACAAGAAACACACGTTAGGCTCGCCTTGGGTTTTATCCCAAGACCAACCTCCGGTGTGAGAGTAAGTATCGGATATTAATGGGGTGAACAGTAATGTGAGAGTAACAGTTGCAGGTGTAAAAAATGGAATGCATATTACAAATGAGGTGTGGGTATTTATACTACCCACAGCTACTGTACCTGTTTACCTTGGGACTCGTGCGTTGACCTATGTCTGACCTAGCAGGTAGGTGTCAGACCACGTGGTAAACGCAATCTCGTGAAATCTGGGGAAGTGATGGTTTGATGGGACCGTTCTATGTATAGGGCGGCGGTTCTGTCAAAAGTATGGCCGGAGGCTAGATAGTCCGAACGGTTCGTGATGTCCGGACGCACGAGCATGGTCCGGATGAAGTATGACGTCCGGACACATACACCAACAGGGGCCATTTTACGAATTTCTTGGAAAGAAATTAGGGGACTAGGAGCACCCATCGGTATGGCTGGCGGGTTGGTGGAAAGCGGCGGTAACACCGCCGCCGGTTCCAAATTTATGGAAAAAAATTGTGATCAGCGGCTTGGCAAACCGCTCAGCATAAATTCATCTCAACCAAAAAAGTGTACGTTGGCCATGTTTCTTAAATGTGAAAAATGAATGTTGAGCATCTTTAATTCAAAAAAAGTGGACGTTGAGGTTCTTTAAATTTTTGAAGCTAACGTTCAATTAATATCCGAATCAAAAGACAATAAGAATAAACTTAACAACAACAACAAAACACAAACCAATTAAACCTACCCGAGACCCATCTAGGATCTTGAAGCTATCGTGAATCGGACTATGCAGAAAATTACCCATCAAGGTAAAGTTTTGGTGTGTTGATGTATGATGATAGATGAGATCAGATCTGTTGTTTATGTGAAGCGTGTAACTTTTGACTTATCTAATACCGGTTGGTTATAACTTGGGTTGTATTTTTCTTGGGCTGCCATTGGATTTGTTTAATTATTGTTCTTGGGCTGCAAGGTTATAATCACAAAAACGTGGTGGGATCCGAAAATAATTAAGACATGGACTGAAATTTTTAAAAATAATGCTTCAATGTAGTTTTCTTTTTTAGTTTGCAGTGAAATGTTATGTTTTTAATTAAATTGATTTTAGTTTAATTATAAAAAATAAATAAAAAAAATTTGGAGGTATGAGAATTTATGCGCCGCCAGTAAATTAGGTTAAAAGGTATAGGAATTTATGGGTATGAGTTGGCTGAATGTTATTGGTTAAATTTGGGAAGTATGGAATACTTGGAGTCATGACTCCTGGTCCCCTTAGAGTAGTTTACGAATAAGACCAAATCTTACGTCTAAGGACATCCTTTACGAATAAGACCAAATCTTAGGCGTAAGGACGACCTAACCTGACCCTCCCTACTGTGTGGGGTCCGCCTACTTTAGTCAAAATGTAAGTTTTAAAACAGACAGTTCAGCGGCGGCAGCTTGGTCAAGTCGGGAGGGTCAGTATATCTCCACAATAAGACCAAATCTTAAGCGTAAGCCAAATCTTACGCGTAAGGACAGACTTTACGAATAAGACCAAATTTTACGACTAAGGTTTTACGAATAAAACATAACCTTAAGAATAAGACCAAGAAGAAGATAATGAAGATGAAGACGACCTTGACCACAAACCAAAAATACCACTGACTCATTGACTTTAGTTTTTCACATCATCAGTCTAACTAACAAAAACCAAACCTTAAAGTAATATCAAAACAAAGGCTGATGTACAAGGAGTTATCCTTAGCCTCGACAAAATAAAATTAAAAATTAAAAAAAAAAAAAAAAAAAAAAAAAAAAAAAAAAAAAAAAAACAACCAATCCTAATCTTGTCACAACCTTAACCCTCACATCACTCCCTAATACTCGCAATTAACTCATCCATGACTCGGAACAGTAAGGTGCTGTTTGTTTATTCAGACATTTTATGTCTGAATCTGAATACCACGTCTGAATCTGAATTAGTGGTCCAAAAGTCTCAATCTGAATTATTTTAGTCTGTTTGTTTTTATAAAGTGTCTGAATAAACAAAAAACAATGCTTTCGCTATAAAACAAACCAAAAGACCCTCCATTCATGATTATTAATAAAAAATAAGACCAAGATGAGGAGATAAGGATTGAAAAGAAGTAGGTGTAAAGTTTAAGCTTTTCAGATGTAATCAGACATATTCAAATGTCTGAATGAATCAGACCCTATTCAGATGTATTCAGACTTCAGATGTCTGAATAAACAAACAGTCTGAATCTGAAAATGTCTGACCGAATCAGACTTCAGACGTATTCAGATCTGAATGAGCCGAAACAAACACAACCTAAAAGTATAAACGATTTAGTCAAGATCTCAGTTTGTGTTTCGGTTTCAAAAGCAATCAATCTTTATAAGGTTAACCAAACCAAAGTCATCATAGATCTTTCTTAGAAGATGAACTTCTTTTCGATATCCAAAAATGAAAAGAAGGATTAAGAACAAGAGTGCTCATATTCATTCTTTGTTTCGTTAATTCAAAACCACCAAAGAACAAGTGTCGAAACAAGATTAATAACCTGATACGATCTCAGTTAAGTCTGAACCAGAGATTTATCAAGACTTTTTTAAGGTTAACCAAAATGAAATACAAATCATCATAGATCGATATGAAGCATACACCACTTGATTTACTATTCGAACATGATGAGAAAGAACAACACGACTTCGTATCATTCTCTCTCTCTCTCTCTCTCTCTCTCTCTCTCTCTCTCTCTCTCGTTCGTTTAAAGAAAACACAAGGACGCACAAGAACATAATCAAACTTAATTAAGACCTACCCGAGACCTATTGTTAGATCCTGAAGCCGTATAAACTCGTTCTTCATTCGTCTTGAGCAAGAAGAAAAAGGTCACGGATAAGGTTGTGTGTTTGTGTTTGATTCGGATTTATGATAACTGATTAGATGAAATTTGTTTTGATGGAAGAGATTTGGTGGCTGAGGTTATTGTCAAAAGGATGAAGGGGGCAGATGTTTAACTAAAATGTGTTTAGGGTTACAAAAAATTCGGTGTGTGTGTATTAGTAACGTTTATATACCACTGATATTAGGGTTGGTGTTGGATCAGATTTGGTGATTGGATCGGGCTTTTGTTACTTTGGGCCTGGAGTTTAACACAAGGTGTGATGGACCGGACTATTAGGTTGCTTGTCTTGGGCTGGATTTGGTCTGGCCTGTTTACGCTGAATCCATACATTGCATGTTAATTGGGCTGAAATCTTTAATAACTGAATGTATTGGATGTTGTCCCAAGTGTTCGGATCTTTGGTTGAGTCAAATACGATTTGCAAACGATAAACAAACTAGATAACTTATATTATTTGTCTAACCGGTAAATGTTACAAAGTATCAAGTATATATAGTATTCCAATCGGTATGAATGAACCGACATGTCCTTTCAATAAATCCTACAGATTTCTAACAATATTAACTAACTAGCGGTTGTAGAGTTTCGTTTCTACAAGTTTGGTCCTTCAAGTTTCCTTCAAAGCTATATCGAGATTATCTTTGGTTCACATTCTCCTCCTTAATCTTGATCATTGCTTTGTCCAAGGTCTTGTACTCCGAGCATTTGTCTCATAGTTGTAAACTTGAGTCTTGGTAAAGCTTTCGTTAAGATGTCTGCTCTTTGTAGTTCTCCGCCAATGTGTTCTACTTTAATATGACCATTCTCTACGCATTCACGAATGAAATGATAGCGAATGTCTATATGCTTACTCCTTCCATGAAATATTGGGTTCTTCACAAGTGCTATTGCTGATACGTTGTCAACTTTAAGCGTTATCCTCTTTTCTTCTAATCCAGTTAATTCACCAAGTAAACGTTTTAACCATAAGGCTTGACATGCTGCTGCAGTAGCCGCCATGAATTATGATTCACATGATGAGAGCGCCACTGTTGGTTGTTTCTGAGTACACCAGGTAATAGGTGACTCTCCAAAGTAAAATACGATTCCAGTAGTTCCTTTTCCTTGATCTGTGTTGATTCCATAACCACTATCACTGTAACCTGTAATCTTGTAGCCGCCTTCTTCCTTATATATTATTCCATGTTCCTTTGTTCCTTTCAGGTATCGGATTACTTGTTTTACTACCTTCAAGTGATGATCCTTTGGGTCTTGCATAAATCTGCTGAGTAGTCCAACTGAGTAACTAAGATATGGTCTTGTATGTAATAAGTATCTGAGGCTTCATATTAAGCTTCGGTAGTAAGTTGCGTCAACTGGGTCTCCATCTTCCGCCTTGACCAACTTAGTGCCGGGATCCAATGGTATCTTCGTGTCATTGCTATCCGTCATACTTGTTTCCTTTAAGATCTTGTTAATATATCATGTCTGCTTGATTGTAATCGCTCCTCCTGTCTGTGTAACTTCTATCCCAAGGTAATATGCTAGCAATCCTAGATCGCTCATTTCAAACTTTTCTTCCATCTGGGATTTGAACAAGTCTATTTCTTTCTTTGGAGTGCCTGTGATTATTAAGTCATCTACATATACTCCAACTATAAGTGTGGAATTCTTGTTCCTCTTCGTATAAACTGCTTGTTCGAGATTACACTTCTTGAAATCTAGTGACCTCAAGGTTTGATCAAGCTTTACATTCCAAGCTCTTGGTGCTTGTCTTAAGCCATACAAAGCTTTGGTTAGCTTGTATACTTTTCCTAGGTTTCCTTGTTGAATAAAACCTTCAGGTTGTGTAACATAGACTTCTTCCTTTAAATCTCCATGTAAAAATGCTGATTTTACATCTAAGTGGTGTACTTGCCATCCATGATATGCTGCTAGTGCTAATATCAATCGAACTGTTTCTATTCTAGCGACTGGTGCAAACACCTCATCAAAGTCTATTCCTTTTTCTTGTACATAACCTTTTGCTACTAATCTTGCTTTATATTTGATGATCTTTCCTTGTGCATCTCTCTTGGTTTTATAAACCCATTTGAGTCCTATTGCCTTTTGGTCAGCTAGCAATGTGGTAATAGTCCATGTGTTGTTTTTGTTGATTGAATCTAATTCAATTTCCATGGCTTCAATCCACTTCTCATCTTTTGATGCTTCCTTGTAATTTCGAGGTTCTTCTTCTGTGAAGAATAAGCTAGGTGCTTCTACTTCATGTGTTTCTTGATAGATATCCGTTATGTTTCTTAAACCTCATATTGGTGTATCATCAACTCTTTGATCTGTGCTCTTTAATGAGCTAAAAGTAGCTTCATCTTCAGTGTCTGAGTTAGGGTTGTATGTGTATGTGGCTGGTGTGATTGGTGATGCTGGATCCGGTATTGGTTCTGGTATTTGATCCGGCATTGGATACGTATCATCATCATTTTCTATGTTGACTGGTGTAGCATTTTCTTTGTCAACTTCCCCTTCCACAAAACTAGCCCAAAATGTGTCTTGTGTGCTCGTATCCTCTTCATTCTCGTTCCAATTCCACGGTTTTGTTTCCATAAACTTTACATCCCTACTAACATGTTTCTTCTTTCCTATAGGATCATATAGTCTACAGGCTTTTGATCCTTCCTCTACTCCTAAATAAACCATCGGTATGCTTCTGTCATCCAACTTCTTCAAATAAGGGATTGTTATCTTAGCATAAGCTGTGCATCCGAATATTCTAAGGTTTTCCAAGTTCGGTTTTCTGTTGTAGAGTGCTTCATATGGTGTTTTATCTTCCAAAGCTCGTTTAGGTACCCTATTTAGTATGTAAATGGCGTGTTTGACTGCTTCCGCCCAAAAAGTTAAGGGTAACTTCATCGCTTTCATCATACTCCTAGTAGTTGATAACACCGTTCTATTCTTTCTTTCAACTACTCCATTTTGTTGCGGTGAGTATGGTGCTGTTAACTGTCTTGCTATTCTGTTTTCCTTACAGTACTTAGTGAATTCATTTGATGTAAATTCACCTCCTCTATCTGTTCTTAGCATTCTTAACTTCAATCTAAACTCCATTTCAATCTTCTGCCTAAATTCCTTAAATGTGTTAAACGCCTGATCTTTCGATGTAAGAAAGTAAGCCCACATGAAACGTGTATAGTCATCTACTAATAAGAAGATGAGCTTCTTTCCTGAATGTGTGGCTAGACTTATGGGACCACAGAGATCTCCATAAACTAAGTCCAATGGGTTCTTAGATCTGAATTTAGCTTGATTCGGAAATGGTGTTCTACTGTGTTTACCTAATAAACACGCATCACAGACTTGTCCTACATGGTTTATCCTTGGTATTCCTTCCACTAGACCCTTTCTTGTCATCTTGTTGATGTCGTCAAAGTTCAGATGACCTAATCTAGCGTGCCATAACCATGCTTGGCTATCTACATTTGCTAAGAGACATATAGGTGTCTCTATTTGCAGTCTAATACTGTAAAGTCTATTCTTCGACCTTTCTACCTTCATCAACAACTTCCTATTCTTATCATACAAAGTCAGCTTGTTTCCATCCATGATGATTTTACAACCTATCTCAGTAAGTTGTCCTAGACTAAGTATGTTGCTCTTGAGGTTCGGAATATAGTAACTTGGATATTTCTAACTAAAATTATAACATTCATGTCTAGGTGAATCATGCCTCCCGCAACTAACTATGATCACAAAAAGACTACCAAGTATCTACCCAAACATCATCAAACCAAAGGTCTAACAGATGCTCAGGTCAAGATTTTCAAAACACTAGAAAACCGTTATGTTCATGAAGGTAGAACTATAGACTCATCATTCTTAGAAGAAACTAACATCCGTGAACAACTGGCCATCATCCACTTTGATTCACTCCTAGACATAGATGAGCCTATCGTTCCTAGGTTCATTCTTGAGTTTTATGCTTCCGTAAAACTTAGTACTGATGACTTAGGATTGCTAAACATTCACTTCAAAATAAACCAAAGTCGATTCATTTTTCCTTTAGTTCACTTCGCAGAAGTTTTAGGTGTTCCTAGTCAAGGAACTTGTTTCTACTCAGACAAATGGCCTTTATCCATTCTTGAGTCTAACCTTGGTCGTGAATGCCCATACGACACTCCACTCACTCCCAAAGAAATTATCCGTGAACACCTCTACAAACCTAGAAGCAACCCTACTAAGAAACTCTGTGGCAAACAAGTGAGTCGAGATCCATTTGCTATGGAACTTAATGAACTCAAACCTGAATTTAAGAAAATAGAAGAAATTCTTAGGGCAAATGTTATTAGCACTGTTGGAAACAAAGATCATGTGAATGCAAGCTTATGTTACATGCTCTACTGTGTGTCGACCCATCAACAATTCAATTTGGCTTACTACATCGCCAAAAGAATGGTTGACATACCTGTCTTAGGAAAAACCGCAATGCCATATGGAATGCTCCTCACCCGTCTATTTAAAGCTTCGATTCCCATCCCTCCAAATTTAGTTGGTTTTCTTCCAGACTACATCGAAATCCAACATACTTTCGTTCCACTTAGTGAAAATAGAGTAACAGTTAGGAAAGGAAAACGTGCCTATACTTCGTCTTCATCTTCATCATCATCGGCTAGCGATGAAGATGGTTTACCTAACTCCAAGATCCCTCCACTCGATTACTTACGTCAACTTCCTTCCATTGATAATGAGTCTGAGGAACATCGACAAAGAAAGGGAATTTTGAAGAATGTAGGACGATGGATGATGAAACTTCGCAAGGATCAGAAGAAAATACTCAAAATGTTGAAAGATAAGTGAGATAGTGGAGCGTTTGGGACTAATCTTTATTAGACAATGTTATGTTAGACATATGTGTTTCTTATTATGGTAGTACTTGATGTCAACTAACTCATATTTTCAGGTCGATAACATTTAGTGTTATCAATTTTCTGAGAATAAGCTACTGTTTGGCATAACTCCATTTTAGGTAAGTTATGATGAACGGATTTATCCATATGCAAACGTATGTTATAATATACATATTTAGCATATTTATAGTACATATTAGCAAATAGATATATTCTAGGAGAATTTTCGGATTTTCATCAAAAAACGCGAAATTTGCATTGCTCTCTGTTTGTTTTAGGATTTTTGTTTGGCGGATCTGGCGGATCCCTCAAATTGGATCCGCCTAGTGTTTATGTTGGCTCCGCCAATGTTAAACCTACGGATCAGACGGATCCAAAAGTTTTGGATCCGCATGCCTTGGCAATTGGATCCGCAAGAATAAACAATAGTCTTTTTTTCATAAAATCCAACTCATTCCAATACTTAGATTGTAGTTTAGTTTTCTTAAGACATCTTAGAAAATTAGGAAAATCCACCTCCCAACAAAATTTGAATATTTTGTCCTGCTCATAACTCACAGACTCTTACCCTCTCAAAAACAGTGAATCAATCACATTTCTCCCTTTTGAGTCATCTTTCTGCATACCTTCATGTCAACTCCATTCCTATGGATTGACTTTGTCAATAGGACAAACTACTTTATCTTGTTCCAAGTCTTTGAAATTTACACATCATTAAACCAAACACCAACTTCCATAAAAATAGGAAGTATATATTAGAACCTTAAGATGATCATAACAAACACCAAATTCATCTTCTTTGTTCACCATTCCTGTAAATCTCTCTCAATGCACAAATCAAACAAATCTCATATGTCTAGACCATACAGACAAACCGCTAGAATTAGTGTTAGACCTCACTGGCTCATTAATCCAGTTCCAAGCATAAGCTCACCAATCATATCCACTACTGCCACTACAACTTCTATCATAACTCCTATAGTCAACATGTCTTCATCTCCAAAATCACCATCACCAATCATAATTCCACTAGGTACAACATCATCACCCACATATAGCACACCGCCACCTGTAACTACACCAATAGCTTTTTCACCATCACCTTTACCATCTGAAGAAAGAAAATCATCATCACCACTAAATTCACCCAATCCTCAACCACATGATCTACTTACCACACTTCAACGCATTGATGATTCAATGTGGCTAAATCAAACAAACACTCAAGAAAATGAAGAACATGACACTAACCTTTGTGACACTAAGGATTTAGAAACTATGTGGCTAGCGTCCATCATATCTCCATCAACACCAACGAATTCCACTTCATAGAAGCTGTTAGCTTTTCCTAAGTATCATCTTAGTGTACTTCGTAGAATTATTCTAAGATTTCTTCAATCTTTAGGAACTTTCTAATGTAACTTCAAGTTTGAGACGTTTGTCACAAACAAATTTTCAATGAATAAAAGTTATATTTCAATGTTTGTAGGTGATCAAATATTTGTAGTACGGATCTAGCGGATCCCTCATTTTGGATCCGCCATGTGTTATCGTTGGTTCCGCGAACCTTCATCCTGCGGATTCTACGGATCCCATAAATTGGATCCGCAGGTATAACAGTCAATTTCTTAAAACCTTTCGACTCATCCCGATTCTTAGATTTTAGTTTCTAGTGTTCTTTAGAATAGGTTCACTGATCATTATACATTTTAGAATGATTTAGAAACTCTTAGAAACTTAAGAACAATATTTCCCACCAAAATTTGAATTTTCAAATTTTAGGAGTAAGTTACCTTTCTGTTACAAGCAAGGAACCCTTTCTAGGGATCCTTCAAATCCGTGGGTACATCACATCACAGGATTTTCCACTTTCCCTTTGCATTTACTGCATATCTTCATCATATTACTCAACATAAGTTCTATGGATTGACTTATGTGATGTGATTTGCACAAATTTTTGTTCCAAATCATTAAGAACCAACATTCTCTATTGGATTCACATCAAATCCAAACACACAGACTCACAAACCTTCTGCCTATAAATTAGTGCTTTAGGATCATCACTAAACTCACACAACAACCATTTCCTCTCCTGTACATCTTAGCTATCATACTTCACCATGACCAAGTCAAACAACTCTTCCACCTCTAGACCTCCAAGAAGAACAGTCCGCATTAGTGTTAAACCATGTTGCTTTGTCAACTTAGCAAACTCATCATCTGAGGAAAATTCTCCTCTCAATATATCATCACCCATTGCTAGTGAGAATTTCCTCACGCTATCAACACCAACACCATCTAATGTGGTCATACAAACTCCTCCTCCAACAATCACACCCATAGCAACCACACCACCACCCGCTCCATCACAGACTGTCAAATCTCCATCACCCCCAAAATCACCCAAGTTGCAACCTATGGAGCTATTTAGGACTCCACCTACATCACCACATCCATACCTTGATGACTTGGAGGATCTCCCACCAAGATCAACCAATCCTCCACCCATGACCTTTGAAAGTCAACAACCTATGCTTTTTCATCCGATTTTTTCGGATATCCATGGTCCTTTATATCATGATGCATCATCATCTCAACCTCAAATACCACCTTTGTCACCCACATCAACTCTCATTGCCATAGACAAGGCAATGTGGATCAATTTGCCTCAAACCCAAGAGGAGATTAGTGAAGAGCTTAACCGTCTCTACACTCTCTCGGGTATAGTAGATCACCGCCTCAATGAAGCCATGGACCTCCAAAACATCCTCATGAACTCCCTCCAAACACCACCACCAACTAATGAACAAGAACAACATCCACCACCCAATAACCAATCACCATCACCACCACCTCAACAAAATGAGCCTACTTTTCCGCCCGGTTTTTCTCGCCATGATTGCAACATGTGTGAAAGAACCGCTCACATAGCTCAAAGGACAAACATTTTGGTGCACGAGCTCCAAAATGAAATGAGGTTCATATTGAACCACATTCTTGAGCGTCTAAACGCCATCTCTCATTCTCCTCAATAGGAGTGTTCTAGTCTCATTATATAGGACCTTTTAGATGTTGTTGTAGGACTTTTTAGGATGTATGTTTCATTTTCATGTGTTTGTGACTTTTGTCACATAATTTTCAATGAATGAATGTGATGTTTTTATGCTTATGAGTGATCAACATATAGCATATTATCATTATTTAGGTGACTAACATCATTATATAGTTATTTGGAATCTACATTATAGTTTGATCACTTGTACTTTAGGTACAAAATTTTGATCAGACACTACATTTTGACTTTCTCAAGTCAACTAGATTGAAAGTCCTATTTGGATGACCATTTCATATGCATTATGCTTCTCCATTGAAGCTATTCACAACTAACATTTTTTTGTAGCATCTCATACTCTTCAAATGTATACGTTGGTACTCTTGCAATGGGGAGTATACATCAAGGGGGAGCATATCATATTCTAACCATTTGTTTTCTAGGATCATGCATCATTACCTTGTTACTCCATTTAGGGGGAGTATCAAACAAGGGGGAGTTCTTAAAGTTCTCAAAATCGCATTCCGCTACGCAACTCTTCTTTTTGTTTCGACAAAAAGGGGGAGAAAGGATTAAGTTTGCATAACTGTGAATCATCAAAGTACATACACTTTTTGCATAAAAATAGTTTTTAAACTCAAATAAAACAAACTTAATCTATATTTTAAAGAACTCATGCTATACTTATTCTTTTGCTCAAAAATATACTTTATGTTTTGTCATCAACAAAAAGGGGGAGATTGTTAATACAAATATCGTCCTAAAAATGATATTTATATTTTACGATCTTTACTTAGTTTTGTTAATAACAATTACAAAGTATATCTTTTAGCAAATTATAAATACTAGCTAAAGTCTCTTTAAAACACATTTTACATTTCACAAGTTTACTTAGAAATACATTTCATACATCTACATGTTTATTTCCTTAAAAGGAAACTTTATTTCTAAAATGATACAATGACATCATGGCATGCATCATACATGTAATCTTGGTAAGATCTTGTAATATCTTGGATAGATCTTCAAGTAAGATAGTTGACATTGGAAGATCTTGATATGACAACACAAAGATATGGAAAGATTGGAGAGATTTGGAAAATCTCTTAGCTGTCTTACCTCTGGCATACCCACGGATCCCTTCGACATAAAGGACGGATCCCTTTTATGGGATCCGCCGGATCCGCCGAGTGTATATCAGCTTGCCTATAAATAGCAAGCTGATCACTTGGCCATTTCATCACTTAGAAAGTAGAAAACATACATTCATTCATTTACTAACCCATATTAGTTATAACACTATCATTGATCTCTCTTTTGTAGCAAAGAAGATCAAGTTAAAGAACTTCAACAAAACATACTGTTACAAGTTGTAGTAGTTAGGGTCTGTGTGATCTTTGTGTAATTCACACATCATTATTTGTATCATTTATCTCAGTGAGTGTGGTTAGTGTTCTAGTCCTCAAAACACAAAGAGTTCAGGGAGTGGTTGTACCCTTGTGAAAGAACTCGACATCTAGCTTAGTGTCGGTAATTGTATAGGCGACGTTGGGTTGGTTCTGCCCTGAAGTAGAACTCGGTGTTTAGCTTAGTACCGGAAAAGGAAGTAAGCAACGTGTAAAAGGTTTTCTCCACCTAGAAGAGAGTTTGTTTCTTAGTGAAAGATAACTCTCGAGTTAAAGGCTCGGGGAAGTGGAGCAGGGCAAGGAAAAGAGTCCTTGTAGCCGAACCACTATAATCATCCGTGTTCTGTGGTTTGATGATTCCTCTCTTTTCTTTTCAGATATATTGTTTGATTATCTTTATGTGCATAAGTTTAATTAAATTCACATAACTAACAAAACGGTTTAAATTAATTTTAAACGGTAAAACTATTCAACCCCCCTTCTAGTTTTCCACACTTTTGTATCACATGACTCTACTCTACATCTTCGAACTACCAATGGTTTATCTGGCCAAAATATATCCCTGCAATAATCACTTTGTGCTCTTCAAAGAATGATCATCTCTATTGTCCAATTATCTGTCAGTTTAGCATGTGGTGGGATTCTGATTTATACTCAGCTAAGTATATGCCACTACCTATTCTGTTAGCTTTGTTTCTTCCAGACAAGTTTGAATTGCTTCGGTTTGTGTTGATTGTTGGATCTTTGATTATAACACTTCTATATAACTTTGGTTTCTTCTTGGAGTTGATGAAGGAGAAACGTGCACGTAATCTGGAAGTTCATCCATCGACCGAAGACAATGGTGATACAGGCATCGTTTGAGTAGTTTGGTTGCAAGATTTATGGCCTAATAGCATTTGAGATACGTAGTATGTGAGTAGAGTAGTAGCGGACTCTAGTAAGGAAACTAGTTTCATTGTAGCTTAAGTTTTATCGACTATTTTGGGTGACTTTTGTTCTGTTGGCCTGTTTCATCCACAAATTATGACCGTTTTCATCTAGATTCCTAGAAGTAAAACGTACCTACAGTTTCAAAAACATAAAATGACTACACTTCTGGTATGCAGTGCCATCTGTTGGAATTTATAGGGACATGTGCTCTTGGACACCTAATGCGACCCATTTGGTTACATTTTTATGAAAATGACCCATTTTATTTTCAGCTTAATTTATTGTAATATACTTTTCAGCAACTCTTGGCCGATTTGAACCATTTCACTTTAAAACAAAAAATTTGTCACTTTCATATCGCAGCCCCTGAAAAATTTGACACTTCCAATAGACCACTTCTGGGGTTTAGGCAACCTTTTAGCATTCAGTCATCTAATCTGTGTTGCGGGTCCAGTAATGACAAACTTTTTATCTGGATCTATTCTATGCAGCTTCAAATAGTTACAGGTTGACTAGTAATGTGACTAATGTTATGTTCATCTGCTTTAATGTAATAACTAAATTTTAATGTCATAATGTGCAAGTTTCTGAAAGTTCACTCCTCAACTTATATGCCTCATCAGTAGCGTCTAATGTCACAGATCACGAAGATCTTAACCATGCCTTCCTCATTCCATTCCTACAAACATGAAACACCATAAATAAATTTGTTTATTAATTCCAAGTAGTATTTTTGATAGATTATATAGCAAGAACCACAAGTATTTGTAGTATTACGTACCTGCCAGTTTGTGATGGGAGAGTGCTCTCAGTTAACAGGCCTCTATTAAAGCTCATCGGATAATGATCAAGACCAAGACCAATTCCAATACTAGAAAACATGCCTTTGGTTTTGTTATGTGCAACATCTTCTGCTTGTTGCTGTGAGGCGTGTTCCTCTAACTGTAGGTAGGTGTGGGGCAAAACATACATATAATTTGGTATACGGGTTTAAAAGGTCAATGAATAAACCCAACCGACCCGTTAACTAAATAAATCAAAGATACCACAACTAAGAAATTTCATAGGAAATGTGCAGGAAAGAGTAATATGACCACCTTGAGCATTGCACAATTCAAGACTACAAACAGAACGCCAATTGACATTACACTCAGACCCCTTACACCACTGACCCTGAAACCATACTGTAACGAAAAAACATTGATGAGTACAACATCATATTTAACCAAAAACAATATTTTTTATTACACTTAGACTAGAGAAGTATATAGTACGTAATACTATCTAATATCTACATTTAACGGAACTACAACTTATTAAGCTTACCATGTCTGTATATCCTCCTTTCCTCTTAATCTTTTCATAACACAAGATATGCCCGCATTACCACCCGTCATAACAGCAAAATTACGAGCCTGTGTATGAAAGACTGTACCAATGGTTTGTACTCTCCTATAAAAGTAAGAACCTGCACATACAACAAAAGATTAGTCAAAACGTGAAAACCTATTCCTTAATTATATAAAAAGTCGCGATAAATCTGTATACCTCTGGTCTAATGCTGTCGCCTTCTGAAGGTGATTGAATGGATCCAGCAGAGCATGCCCCCTCGAAAAGAACATCCACAACGACACCCACGACAGCTCCTTGGAAGGCGCCAGTAAGGGTTGTGATAGCAGCTTCGACAGGCAAAGATTGCTTGGAAACCCAAATCCTAATTTGCAAAATCTTTGCATGTTGCTCGTTAGTAGCTTCTAAAACTTCTTGCAATTTTTTTCGTCTCCGATCAATGCATATGAGATACTAACTAAACAGAAAACAAAGAGCATGTCTTTCTCACAAATACGTACACTCGATTTTCCAAAACAACATCTAAACTAGATGCGTTTTTTCCGGCCAAGACCCGGATAGACCCGACTATATCACCACAATACGAACAAAACCCGGCTATATCCGGCCAAATCCGGATAAACCCAGCAAAGATTCGGCTTGTTCCAGTTAGACGCGGCCAAATCCGGGCTATATCCGGCGAAATCCGGCCAGATCCGGCGAAATCCGGTTAGACCCGGCCAATTCCGGATAGACCCGGCCAAATCCGGACAGACCCGGCTATATCCGGTTAGACCCGGCCAATTCCGGCTAATCCTGGCCAAATCCGGTTAGACCCTGCCAAATCCGGTTAGACCCGGCCAAATCCGGTTAGACCCGCCACATCCGGCTAGACCCGGCCAATTCCGGTTAGACCCGGCTATATCCGGTTAGACTCGGCCAATTCCGGCTATATCCGGTTAGACCCGGCCAAATCCGGTTAGACCCGGCTAGACCCTGAAATATCAGGTTAGACCCGGCCAATTCAGGCTAGACCCGGCCAAATCCGGTTAGACCCGGCTATATCCGGCTAGACCCGGCTAGTTATCGTACAAGATCGTTCAAAGTCAACTCTTGTGTTGAGGTTTTTTTTTTGGCCAAAATTAGGGTGTTCAAAATATTTGAAACCAAAAAATCGGTTAATGAAATAGATTTTTAGGTTAACCGAACCGGTTGAAAGTTTTGGTTTTTGGTTTCGGTTTATGATTTTGGATATGAATGTTTAACCGAAAAACCGAAATCTACAATACTATATATTCTTAATTTTCTGATAAACATCAAAATAGAAGTTACTCAATCACGAGAACCATCTTCGTTTTTTCGTCATTTCTTTTGTTGGTGTTTATAATCCGCAAAAATCTTGACTGGATTATATACATAGTTTTGTGTGTAGTTTTTGGGATTGCAGTGTATGGTTATATTTGTTGCAAGAAAGATTTAAACAGTTTGGATGTTGGTACAGTGATTGAAATCCCTAAGAATAAGTACTCGGTTACTTATATGCCTCTACCAGTTCTGCTAGCTATATATCTTCCAAATAACTTCAAATGGGTTAAGTATTTGTTGATGGTTGGATCCGTTGTGATCACAATCATGTCTAACGTTGGTGTCTACTTGAGGTTAAGGAAGGAGAAACGTGCACGTAATCTGGAAGTTCATCCATTGATCAAAGAAGATGATGATACAGGCATCGTTTGAGTAGTTTGGTTGGTGTAGGAGGTAGTATATTGCTCAATGCAATCTTTGATTGGTTTAATCTGTCACAATGCAAGTATTCGAAATGTGTTTTGGGTCTACCCAATCTGACCCATTTGAATACACTTCTGTCTAGTTGATCCATTTTTTTGTACATTTCTAACGTGTTTCATACTTTGAGCGGAGATTTGGCTATTAGACAGTGAATTGAGCTCTGTGTTTGTTAGCTGAAATTTAGACTGATGGAATTTGTATTGCAATTTGCGTTGAATTTTTAGAACAATTTCTGAGGGAATGCAATCTCTTGTATAATGCGATCATATGTATTATGTAAACCCAATATGACCAGAATACACCTTTATCCAATTGTTCCGTTGGCGTGTTTCATTTGTAGCTTTGATTTTATTGACTATTTTGGGTGACTTTTGTTCCGTTGGCCTGTTTCGTCCACAAATTTTGACTGTTTTCATCGAGATTCCTGGAAGTAAAACGTACTTACAGTTTCAAAAATATAAGACAACTAAACTTCTGGGACGCCTAATGCGACCCATTTTGTTACATTTTTATGAAAATGACCCATTTTATTTTTAGCTTAATTTAATGTAATATACTTCTCAACAACTCTTGGCTGATTTGACCCATTTCACTTCTAACAAAATTTTGACACTTTCATATCGCAGACCCTGAAAATAGAACACTACAACTTTTTTTTTTTTTTTTTTTTTTATAAAGAAAGAAAATAAACTACATTGCTGATTTTATGCAATCTGCTGGAATGCAACACTGCAATCTGTGTTTCAGGCCAAACACAAAAGAAACTACAGTCGTGCTGTGGACACCATTGGTTGACTTTTAATTTTTAACCCATTTGACAGCTTGTTTCCAAACATAAAAAAATCAACATCTAGATTCAACAGTAAGCTTGTTTACTTTAGTTTTCATTGGGTGTGTTTAAGACTTTCGGTGTAGAAAAAATTCTTTAAATTTCTATATTGATTTTTTAGAAGAAAAAATAGTTTGTATTTCTAGGAAAGTGTTGAAATTTTGGAAACGTTTTTGGATGCAACTTTTTAGAAAAGTGAAAAGTACAAGGAGAAATGTAGAAAAATGCAAGGAAAAATTTAGAACCCACTTTTCTAAAGGTTAGTTATAAATTTGAAACATAATTTTCTAAACGTTTTGCCCCACCCCTTGTGGCGTGGTGGTAAGGCATTTGCCTTTGGGGTAAAAGACCAGGGTTCAAACCTTGGCAACGGAGATTTAATTGTAATAAGGGTAGTATAGGAGAGTTAGCCGTTCAAAAAAAAAAAAAAAAAAAAAATTCTATACGTTTTCTATTTTTTCAGTTTTCATTAATATTTTTTCTAGAAAAGTTCCTCATTTTTCTACAACTAAACGGAATAATATGTTGATTTAAGTTCTTGTTATGCTGCGGTGTTTTGTGTTGCAGGCTTCGTGACAATTCTCAAACTATGTCGTGTTTGTATTGCATTCTCGTTACTGGTGGCAAATTTTTTTCGTTTTGTTAGTGTTAAACCTGCCCCAAAATCTCAATTGGGTTGGATACTTAGCCATGTGTGTGATCTTTGCGATAGCAGTTGTTGTATATTACTGTAAGAGGTTCTTTGTTGATGAGAATGATGTGCGTTAAGTGAATCAAACCTCTAAGACCAGTTATTCGGTTCTTCTTACACCTCTGCCGGTTGTATTGTCTTATGTTTCTTCCCAAGAACTTCAAATGGGTTCAGATATCGATCAATTTAATGAGCATTGTGATAACAATCGCGTACAACTTTTGCATCTACTTGAGGTTAAAGAAGGAGAAACGTGCACGTAGTTTGTAAGTTCATTTATTGATCCAAGAAGATGAAAGTGGAGGACTACAGGCGTTACTTGTAAGGTATAGGACACGATAGTATTTGAGATATCGAGTAGACTAATATTGTGAAAGAGTAGTATTGAACTCGGTGTTTGGAATTTAGTTTTTAGGAACTTTATTTTGGTTATGTATCATATGCTAAATGTTGAATTTGGTTTCTATTCGTTGGACTGACTTGTAATCTCGATAAGCCACTGCATCACCAAATATTGGCATTGGCAATGGAGATTAGGAACATTGAATAACGGATTCTATCAATGCAATCTTTATTGACTTTTTCTAATCCAAATGGTGTTGCGATGCAATCTGTTGCTGTCAAATTGAACCATTGTTTAATGTAATCATGTGTTTTGATCAATCCAACCTGACCCATATGAGTACACTTTTATCCGGTTGACCCATTTCATTTTTTCTTAACTTTCATGTGCTTGATACGTTTTGTTGACTTTTATTACATTTGTCCAGTTTCTTTCATAAAATTTGACCCATTCATCTAGATATCCCTGAAGTTAAAACGCGCTTACATTAAAAAAAAAACAAAAAGAAACTGCCCAAATTTCTGATGCAATGCAATCTGTTGAAAATGTTCCTTTTTTTATATTTTTTGCCTAATTTTCAATTACTTCTGGGCAACTTTTGACCAATTTGACCTGTTTCATTTCACATTCCCTAAAATATAACACCCTACAACTTAAAATATCGACAAGTTTTGTCATTCCGGTGAACTATGTTGCAAGAACACATTTATATTAACAAGATACAGTATGTTTTGAAGCCTTAAATCATGAAGTTGTAAAGTTATGTTAGTAAAATAATTACAATTACCAAAGGATATTTGAATTTATTGCTAATTTATATATTTTGCTAAACTGATAAAAAATATTACCATTCACGGTAGCATTATACCAATCTCTTTTAAGTTTTTGATTCATAGTATGCTAATATAAGTTTAAAGCTGGAACTTTTTTGGTATACATAAATACGTTAATATTATGTATGGTAACTACTTTGAAAAATTAATTTACCAAATAACAGTTCCTGAGGGTATTTCGAGTTTACCATATACACCAGAAAAACAAATCTGCAAATCTTCATCAATAGCAATTCGGTGTCTCAAATGGTAAAATTAGATCATCACGTTTGTTGGATAAACATTGTGTTAATTGGAGATGATTCGAATATTTTGAGTTAGAATAATACCATATAATTCTGTAAGCAAAATTAAATGTTCAAGTGTATATAAACCCTTCTAATGTTATTTGCTAAAGCCACTCTAAACTCAATCTCACAAAAATAATGCCATTATTCGGAAATACCCGAGCCAACAAGAACAAGGCAATCGTTACCAACATTAGCGACAAATGACAATAACCCTACTGAGTCAAATGTATGAAGCAATTCCTTCGCAACAAGCAGTTGCGTGAGATAATCTTTACTCTTGTTTGGTAACACATGATATAGTTTTGATGTTCGGTTCAGATTTTTATTTTCTTTAACTTCTTAACGGGCTTTTTCATGTGTATGTAGACAGAACAATTTCAATTTCAAGTTAATGTGGTGTACGTGTGACAAAAAGTGGAAGAGGATGTGCAGAAAAGAGAAGTGGTTGAAGGTAGACCGAAAGAGGTGAAATTAAAATGTATAAACATTTTTCTCTTCTCTTTCATTCTAGCTTCAAGCACTTTTCTTTTAAGCACCTCCTCATCCACATTTTTTTGGCCACACGTCCACTGCATTAAATTGAAATTGTTCCGTCTACAAACACACCAAAAAAATCGTATTCAAAATTTTATAGAAAAATTTTGATGTAAATCCAACATGAAACATATTTCATGTACCATGTTAGGGTAACGATTTTCGCTCTCAAACTCCTTCTTGCAAACGAGGTGGCTCATTCACATCCACGTTATTAGTGTTATTGTCGCTAATGTTGTGGTGGTCACCTTGCACCTGTTGGCTCGAGTATTCCTTAAAAATAACATTATTTAAAAACAAATTCGTATAACTTAAAGTCTTAAATGATAACATTCAAAAAGTTCAGTTATATGTTGCGGTGTGAACGAGCAGAGCCGTGTCAAGCTAGAGCTCAGCTCGTTTACACCCCTACTTATCTGGTATTATTATTACACAAAATATCTTAATTACCTTCTTTCAATCAACACATACCAAAAGTTAAATAAAAAAATGGTCATTATATATTTACCCTGTCTTTAGGTTAAAATAAAATTCCACGCCACAATTACCACAGTAAAACACACACACACTGATGGAGTCCGATTCTTCAACTGTGATTCCAGCCCAAAAAAATGCTCAAACACGCGCCACCTCCATCACACACGCGCCGCAAACGAGGTATCCCCGTGACGGTTCAAATGCGTACCTAGTGAGGGTTGGATAAAAGTATTATCATACGTAGTAGCATTTTATAAATCAATTTTTGTGGTTTAGATTTATAGGTTTTGGCTAATAATATGTTAAGTTTTGTTTATGGCGTTCTGTTTCTTGCAGGCTTCTTGAAACGGTTGTAGTTTCCTTCCTTTTGTATCACATGACTCTACTCTACATCTTCGAACTACCAATGGTTTATCTGGCCAAAATATATCCCTTCAATAATCACTTTGTGCTCATGATCATCTCTATTGTCCAATTATCTGTCAGTTTAGCATGTGGTGGGATTCTGATTTATACTCAGCTAAGTATATGCCACTACCTATTCTGTTAGCTTTGTTTCTTCCAGACAAGTTTGAATTGCTTCGGTTTGTGTTGATTGTTGGATCTTTGGTTATAACACTTCTATATAACTTTGGTTTCTTCTTGGAGTTGATGAAGGAGAAACGTGCACGTAATCTGGAAGTTCAAAAACATAAAATGACTACACTTCTGGTATGCAGTGCCATCTGTTGGAATTTATAGGGACATGTGCTCTTGGACACCTAATGCGACCCATTTGATTACATTTTTATGAAAATGACCCATTTTATTTTCAGCTTAATTTATTGTAATATACTTTTCAGCAACTCTTGGCCGATTTGAACCATTTCACTTTAAAACAAAAAATTTGTCACTTTCATATCGCAGCCCCTGAAAAATTTGACACTTCCAATAGACCACTTCTGGGGTTTAGGCAGCCTTTTAGCATTCAGTCATCTAATCTGTGTTGCGGGTCCAGTAATGACAAACTTTTTATCTGGATCTATTCTATGCAGCTTCAAATAGTTACGGGGTGACTAGTAATGTGACTAATATCCTGTGATGTGTATAAGTAAAACATTTTATCAAAACAAAACATCCATAGATATATCAAAGATAAAACCAAAATTTAGGAAATTCCCGCAAAACTATTCCAGTTTCTCTTCTCATACCCTCTTACTATAGTGGGAGAAGATCTCCAAAATCATCAAATAAAGCCAAAATTTGTAATGCAATGTTATGTTCATCTGCTTTAATGTAATAACTAAATTTTAATGTCATAATGTGCAAGTTTCTGAAAGTTCACTCCTCAACTTATATGCCTCATCAGTAGCGTCTAATGTCACAGATCACGTAGATCTTAACCATGCCTTCCTCATTCCATTCCTACAAACATGAAACACCATAAATAAATTTGTTTATTAATTCCAAGTAGTATTTTTGATAGATTATATAGCAAGAACCACAAGTATTTGTAGTATTACGTACCTGCCAGTTTGTGATGGGAGAGTGCTCTCAGTTAACAGGCCTCTATTAAAGCTCATCGGATAATGATCAAGACCAAGACCAATTCCAATACTAGAAAACATGCCTTTGGTTTTGTTATGTGCAACATCTTCTGCTTGTTGCTGTGAGGCGTGTTCCTCTAACTGCAGGTAGGTGTGGGGCAAGACGTACAGATAATTTGGTATACGGGTTTAAAAGGTCAATGAATAAACCCAACCGACCCGTTAACTAAATAAATCAAAGATACCACAACTAAGAAATTTCATAGGAAATGTGCAGGAAAGAGTAATATGACCACCTTGAGCATTGCACAATTCAGAACTGCAAACAGAACACCAATTGACATTACATGACTCCGGAACCAAACCGACATTTTTTATTACACTTAGACTAGAGGAGTATATACTATATAGTACGTAATGCTTATCTAATAATATCTACATTTAACGGAACTACAACTTATTAAGCTTACCATGTCTGCATATCCTCCTTTCCTCTTAATCTTTTCATAACACAAGATATGCCCGCATTAACACCCATCATAACAGCAAAATTACGAGCCTGTTCCAAGGTCCTTCCTAATATGAAAGACTGTACCAATGGTTTGTACTCTCCTATAAAAGTAAGAACCTGCACATACAACAAAAGATTTGTCAAAACGTGAAAACCTATTATTTAATTATATAAAAAGTCGCGGTAAATATGTATACCTCTGGTCTAATTTTGTCGCCTTCTGAAGGTGATTGAATGGATCCAGCAGAGCATGCCCCCTCGAAAAGAACATCCACATCGACACCCATGACAGCTCCTCGGAAGGCGCCAGTAAGGGTTGTGATAGCAGCTTCGACAGGCAAAGATTGCTTGGAAACCCAAATCCTAATTTGTAAAATCTTTGCATGTTGCTCGTTAGTAGCTTCTAAAACTTCTTGCAATTTTTTTCGTCTCCGATCAATGCATATGAGATACTAACTAAACAGAAAACAAAGAGCATGTCTTTCTCACAAGATTTTCCAAAACAACATCTAAACTAGATGCGTTTTTTCCGGCCAAGACCCGGATAGACCCGACTATAACACCACAATACGAACAAAACCCGGCTATATCCGGCCAAGTCCGGATAGACCCGGCAAAGAATCGGCTTGTTCCAGTTAGACCCAGCCAAATCCCGGCTATATCCGGTCAAGACCTGGCTATATCCGGTTAGACCCGGCCAAATCCGGTTAGACCCGGTCATATTCGGTTAGACCCGGCCAAATCCGGCTAGACCCGGCCATATCCGGTTATACCCGGCCAAATCCAGTTAGACCCGGCGATATCCGGTTAGACCCGGCCAAATCCGGTTAGACCCGGCCAAATCCGGTTAGACCCGGTCATATTCGGTTAGACCCGGCCAAATCCGGCTAGACCCGGTCATATCCGGTTATACCCGGCCAAATCCAGTTAGACCCGGCTATATCCGGTTAGACCCGGTCATATCCGGTTAGACCCGGCCAAATCCGGTTAGACCGGGCCAATTCGGGCTAGACCCGGCCAAATCCGGTTAGACCCGGCCAATTCGGGCTAGACCCGGCCAAATCCGGTTATACCCGGCTATATCCGGTTAGACCCGACCAATTCCGGCTAGACCCGGCTATATCCGGCTAGACCCGGCCAAGACCCGGCTAGTTATCGTACAACATCGTTCAAAGTCAACTCTTGTATTGAGGTTTTTTTTTTTGCCAAAATTGTGTTCAAAATATTCGAAACCAAAAAATCAGTTAATGAAATCGATTTTTAGGTTAACCGAACCGGTTGAAAGTTTTGGTTTTTGGTTTTTGGTTTCGGTTTATGATTTTCGATATGAATGCTTAACCGAAAAACCGAAATCTATAATACTAAATATTCTTAATTTTCTGATAAACGTCAAAATAGAAGTTACTCAATCACGAGAACCATCTTTGTTTTTTCGTCATTTCTTTCAGTAGTCACCCTTTTGTTGGTGTTTATACTCCCCAAAAATCTTGACTTGATTGGATACATAGTTTTGTGTGTAGTTTTTGGGATTGCAATGTATGGTTATATTTGTTGCAAGAAAGATTTGAACAGTTTGGATGTTGGTACAGTGATTGAAATCACTAAGAATAAGTACTCGGTTACTTATATGCCTCTACCAGTTCTGCTAGCTATATTTCTTCCAAATAACTTCGAATGGGTTCAGTATTTGTTGATGGTTGGATCTGTTGTGATCACAATCATGTATAACGTTGGTGTCTACTTGAGGTTAAGGTAGGAGAAACGTGCACGTAATCTGGAAGTTCATCCATTGATCAAAGAAGATGATGATACAGCAGGCATCGTTTGAGTAGTTTGGTTGGTGTTGGAGGTAGTATATTGCTCAATGCAATCTTTGTTTGGTTTAATCTGTCACAATGCAAGTATTCGAAATGTGTTTTGGGTCTACCCAATCTGACCCATTTGAATACACTTCTGTCTAGTTGATCCATTTTTTTGTACATTTCTAACGTGTTTCATACTGTGAGCGGAGATTTGGCTATTTGACAGTGAATTGAGCTCTGTGTTTGTTAGATGAAATTTAGACTGATGGAATTTGTATTGCAATTTGCATTGACTTTTTAGATACAATTTCTGAGGGAATGCAATCTCTTGTTTAATGCGATCATATGTATTACGTAAACCCAATATGACCAGAATACACCTTTATCCAATTGTTCCGTTGGCGTGTTTCATTTGTAGCTTAGATTTTATTGACTATTTTGGGTGACTTTTGTTCCGTTGGCCTGTTTCATCCACAAATTTTGACTGTTTTCATCGAGATTCCTGGAAGTAAAACGTACTTACAGTTTCAAAAATATAAGACAACTAAACTTCTGGGACGCCTAATGCGACCCATTTGGTTACATTTTTATGAAAATGACCCATTTTATTTTTAGCTTAATTTAATGTAATATACTTCTCAACAACTCTTGGCTGATTTGACCCATTACACTTCTAACAAAATTTTGACACTTTCATATCGCTGACCCTGAAAATAGAACGGGTTAATGGCATGTTATAGCTACGAACTTTCCCAAATGTTCACATGTCAGTTATGAACTTTTTAAAATACAACAATACCCATCAAACTTTCAAATTTTGTTTCATTATCAGATACGAACTTTAAAAAAAATACCACAATACCCATCAAACTTTCAAATTTTGTTTCATTATCAGATACGAACTTTCAAATTTTTTACACTGATAAAACAAAATTTGAAAGTTTGATGGGTATTGTTGTATTTTAAAAAGTTCATAACTGACATGTGAACATTTGAGAAAGTTCGTAGCTATAACATGCCATTAACCCAAATAGAACACTACAACTTCTTTTATTTTTATTTTTTTCTTTTTTTTTTTTTTTTTTTTTTTTTTTTTTTTTTTAAAGAAAGAAAATAAACTACATTGTTGACTTTATGCAATCTGCTGGAATGCAACACTGCAATCTGTGTTTCAGGCCAAACACAAAAGAAACTACAGTCGTGCTGTGGACACCATTGGTTGACTTTTAGTTTTTAACGCATTTGACAGCTTGTTTCCAAACATAAAAAAATCAACATGTAGATTCAACAGTAAGCTTGTTTACTTTAGTTTTGATTGGGTGTGTTTAGGACCTTCGGTGTAGAAAAAATTCTTTAAATTTCTATACTGATTTTTTAGAAGAAAAAAATAGTTTGTATTTCTAGGAAAGTGTTGAAATTTTGGAAACGTTTTTGGATGCAACTTTTTAGAAAAGTGAAAAGTACATGGAGAAATGTAGAAAAATGCAAGGAAAAATTTAGAACCCACTTTTCGAAAGGTTAGTTATAAATTTGAAACATAATTTTCTAAACGTTTTCTATTTTTTCAGTTTTCATTAATATTTTTTTCTTGAAAAGTCCCTCATTTTTCTACAACTAAACGGAATAATATGTTGATTTAAGTTCTTGTTATGCTGCGGTGTTTTGTTTTGCAGGCTTCTTGACAATTCTCAAACTATGTCGTGTTTGTATTGCATGACTCTATACTACCTTTTTGCACTAGCTTTGATTCAAGATAATAAACAATCTATTTTCAAAACCCATGGCATGCTGATTGTAACACCCCCAAAAATCGGTTGCAGCGAAGGATAATGTTACAGAGGTGCTGCTCAATTGGTATCTACAAATAACGGTTTTTACCTCAATCGTTTAGAAGAAATTTCATTATCAAAAGTATTAAATTTACATCATTCAAAAATAGTGCGGAAATATAGGCCCATCAAAGAATTTAAGCAGTCCCAAATGTTTATCAGAGTCATCTATGACCATGTCATGCCGTTTGCTAAGCGCCTCCAAAAGTAAGCTATCGCCTTAGGAACCTGAAAATACATGCTAAAAAGTCAACACAACGTTGAAAATCGTTTGTTATTGCACAATCCTTTATGAAAACCAAAATGTAAATCTCGTACCAATAGAAATTGGAATAATTGTTGCAATCATAGCCTAGTAGATAATCTGTTATTATACCTAGTGTTCCCAAATGTTCATTTCTTTTGTTTGCTCCAACTGAGTCAACTTAATGGTTACATTAATCCTAATAGATCTAACCATAATATTCGTGCTTACTACGCATAGTGCTTAATGTTCCATGATATAGAAACTCTAAGTTTTTCAATACTGTTACTTAGTATAAATAAACATTTAGTTCAGATAAACATATAATTTGCAAATAATCAAGATTGAAATTAAAATAGTTGAGCATGCACCTCCCCCAAAGAATTAAAATAGTCTATCATGTCCATTGTTGCGAAATTCATTGCTTTATCATCCGGGATAGTGATTTATGCACAAAAGTACTTACGGAGCTCAATGATTGATACATACCACACAATCTTATCAAGTATGTGTATATTCTCGTTACTCGTGGCGAATTTTTTTCGTTTTGTTAGTGTTAAACCTGCCCCAAAATCTCGATTGGGTTGGATACTTAGCCATGTGTGTGATCTTTGCGATAGCAGTTGTTGTATATTACTGTAAGAGGTTCTTTGTTGATGAGAATGATGTGCGTCAAGTGAATCAAACCTCTAAGACCAGTTATTCGGCTCTTCTTACACCTCTGCCGGTTGTATTGTCTATGTTTCTTCCCAAGAACTTCAAATGGGTTCAGATATCGATCAATTTAATGAGCATTGTGATAACAATCACGTATAACTTTTGCATCTACTTGAGGTTAAAGAAGGAGAAACGTGCACGTAGTTTGTAAGTTCATTCATTGATCCAAGAAGATGAAAGTGGAATAAGACTACAGGTGTTACTTGCAAAGTATAGGTCACTATAGTATTTGAGATATCGCGTAGACTAATATTGTGAAAGAGTAGTATTGAACTCGGTGTTTGGAATTTAGTTTTTAGGAACTTTATTTTGGTTATGTATCATATGCTAAATGTTGAATTTGGTTTCTATTCGTTGTACTGACTTGTAATCTCGATAAGCCACTGCTTCACCAAATATTGGCATTGGCAATGGAGATTAGGAACATTGAATAACGGATTCTATCAATTCAATCTTTATTGACTTTTTCTAATCCAATTGGTGTTGCGATGCAATCTGTTGCTGTCAAATTGAACCATTGTTTAATGCAATCATGTGTTTTGATCAATCCAACCTGACCCATATGAGTACACTTTTCTCCGGTGGACCCGTTTCATTTTTTCTTAACTTTCATGTGCTTGATACGTTTTGTTGACTGTTATTACATTTGTCCAGTTTCTTTCATATAATTTGACCCATTCATCTAGATATCCCTGAAGTTAAAACGCGCTTACATTTAAAAAAACAAAAAAAACAAAAAAAAACTGCCCAAATTTCTGATGCAATGCAATCTGTTGAAAATGTTCCTTTTTTTACTTTTTTTTTGCCTAATTTTCAATTACTTCTGGGCAACTTTTGACCAATTTGACCTGTTTCATTTCACATTCCCTGAAATATAACACCCTACAACTTAAAATATCGACAAGTTTTTTTCATTCCGGAGAACTATGTTGCAAGAACACATTTATATTAACAAGATACAGTATGTTTTGAAGCCTTAAATCATGAAGTTGTAAAGTTATGTTAGTAAAATAATTACAATTACCAAAGGATATTTCAATTTATTGCTAATTTATATATTTTGCTAAACTGATCAAAAATATTACCATTCACGGTAGCATTATACCAATCTCTTTTAAGTTTTTGATTCATAGTATGCTAATATAAGTTTAAAGCTGGAACTTTTTTGGTATACATAAATACGTTAATATTATGTATGGTAACTACTTTGAAAAATTTACCATATAACAGTTCCTGAGGATATTTCGAGTTTACCATATACACCAGAAAAACAAATTTGCAAATCTTCATCAATGATAGCTATTTGGTGTCTCAAATGGTAAAATTGGATCATCACCTTTGTTGGAGAAACATTGTGTTAAACTGGAGATGATTCGAATATTTTGTGTTACAATGATACCATATAATTCTGTAAGCAAAATTAAATGTTGAAGTGTATATAAACCCTTCTAATGTTATTGCTAAAGCCACTCTAAACTCAATCTCACAAAAACAATGCCATTATTCGGAAATACCCGAGCCAACAAGAACAAGGCGATAATTTCCAACATTAGCGACAATTACCCTACTGAGTCAAATGTATGAAGCAATTCCTTTGCAACAAGCAGTTGCGAGAGATAATCTTTACTCTTGTTTGGTAACACATGATATAGTTTTGATGTTCGGTTCAGATTTTTATTTTCTTTAACTTCTTAACGGGCTTTTTCATGTGTATGTAGACAGAACAATTTCAAGTTAATGTGGTGTACGTGTGACAAAAAGTGGAAGAGGATGTGCTGAAAAGAGAAGTGCTTGAAGCTAGACCGAAAGATGTGAAATTAAAATGTATAAACATTTTTCTCTTCTCTTTCAGTCTAGCTTCAAGCACTTTTCTTTTAAGCACCTCCTCATCCACATTTTTTTGGCCACACGTCCACTGCATTAAATTGAAATTGTTCGGTCTACAAACACACCAAAAAAATCATATTCAAAATTTTATAGAAAAATAAAAATGTAAATCCAACATGAAACATATTTCATGTGTTACCATGTTAGAGTAACGATTTTCACTCTCAAACTCCTTCTTGCAAACGAGGTGGCTCATTCACATCCACATTATTAGTGTTATTGTCGCTAATGTTGTGGTGGTCACCTTGCACCTGTTGGCTCGAGTATTCCTTAACAATAACATTATTTCAAAAAAAAATCGTATAACTTAAAGTCTTAAATGATAACATTCAAAAAGTTCAGTTATATGTTGGGGTGTGAACGAGAAGAGCCGTGTCAAGCTCTAGCTCAGCTCGTTTACACCACTACTTATCTGGTATTATTATTACACAAAATATCTTGATTACCTATAATCAACACATACCAAAAGTTAAGTTTAAAATGTCATTATATATTTACCCTGTCTTTAGGTTAAAATAAATTCCACGCCACAATTACCACAGTAAACACACACACACACACATACACACACTTACGGAGTCCAATTAAAGGGACCGATTCATCTAGTATAAATACGTAGGATTCTGTAATCAACAATCAATTCAATCAATATATACAGTTTCTATTATCTTCCTTTTATCTTCCTGTTACAAATATTTTCTGTCCAAATTTTCCTGTTTGTATTATGGAGATCAGGAAAGGATTCTATGTTGGAGAATCGAGTAACCAAAGGAGAAGGGGATGGATGCGACAACAGTGGTATCAGAGCCAAAGGAATGATCAAAGGAACGATGAAGGCTCATGGATCAAACGCAAGTTAAACAACATACGTTTGAAGAAATTGCACGACATCAACAAGAAACGAATTCTGGAATCGCAGCAAGACGACCGATACAAGGAAGAATTCAAGGCAAAAAGATTGATGAATGTAAGATGCTACAAGTGCAAAGAAAACGGACACTTTGTCAATAATTGTCCGGTATGGAAGCAAAAGGGAAAAGCCAAAATCGTTGAAGAAGATGATAAAGAATCTGTTACAGAAAATCACCAACATACCATTGGAAAACTCAAGCCACTTGAACCCTATACCCAAGTTTATCGAGAAAGAATCATAATTTCTGGAGACTACTTGGTATTAGGAACTGAAAATGGTTGTTGGAACGAATTCTGGTATGTTAATTCAACTATCTCAAAACATATGTCACCATCTAGACATCCTTTTTACAAAACAAATGAGTGCTTCTTTGTTGAAGAACACAAGTCCAATTTACTTTACATACATGGTATTGGTGGCATTGAATTAACAACCGAAGACACTAGTTACACAATTCCCTATGTCTCTTATGTACCCGAAATAAATATAAATGTTTTAAGCATGAAGAAGTTGATACTTCAAGGTTTTGAAGTTGAAATAATGGGTGACAAGTGCAACATCACTCACATGTTCGATCCCATAAATGGTAAAATAGATAAAAAGAGTCATAGTGAACGAAAGGAAGATGGTCTAAGTGGCAATGATCAGATTGAAGTTAATGGAGAAATAGTGTCTCTAAAGGTTCAGACGATTGAAGATGTTGTTCCCTTAACACGCTTAGAGTTAACTAGAAAGTTAATCTATGTGTGTTTATGACTAATACAATGTATTGATTAATTCTAACAGTTAATGAAATGTAAATATAAAAACACACAAGTATTTTCAAAGTTTAAATTCTTGTTAGAAATGAATCAAAGAATCTATTACCCAAGTGTTTTGCGGAACAAACACTTGGGATTGAATAGACAAGGTATGGTGTTTCCTATCTAAACTCAAGCAATGCTTAAGTGGTAACAATTCGACCCACTGAGCTATCTCAGGGATACGTTACTCTTTGTAGGAGAAAAGGGGTATTTGTGAAAGTCTAAGCTTTAATTGCACAGGAATACCTTACCTCCTTTTCTCATATCCGTTTGCTATTTATAGGCAAACATGTTAAGAGTACTGAAGATTAAAACTAGATAAACAAATAGGAAGCGTGTCTGACAACTACAACAGTAGTTGTCATTTTCAAGAATCAATGGGATTGCGCCAAAAAGTCTTCGAGTGTCAGACCTTACACTTCTTCGACTTTTAGCTACTTGAGGGATGGTTTTTCTGACCCCGATAAGACTTGTTCTTATCTTCTTAAAACCTTCCCTCATTATCCCGCCTTTTATTCAGGCTTTAGGTTCTTCAGACATTTGTCTTTAGTCTTCAGTTATTGTTGTTGAGGAGACTTGGGGTTCAGTGAGCTCTTGTCTAACGCTCACTGATCCATTACCTTCTTCTTTGTCTCAAGTAACACTTCAGTGAGTACCGCCTCACTGTGTGGTGAATCTTTCTTCTTAGACTCGTCCTGAGCATCTTGAAGGTAACTCACTGAGTGACTGTTCACTCAGTGACTTAGAATGTTTTTGGTTTAATTTGCACTTAGCTTAATTTGTATTCAAATCTTGTTTTAACGACTCTTGGGTACTGAAGGACCCAACAATCTCCCCCTATTTGGATATAAATTATGCTTAAGTGTTTTTGATCAGTTATGAGTGAGCTAATGACTTCTGCTCATACTGAATGTACTAGAAAGTAAATAAGGACACTGAAATAATAAAAACATCATCTTATTAATATTATTACAAGTCCTAACAAAACTATACATAGTACTAGGATAGTGGTGGTGTTGGCAGATTCATTCAGTCGAACTTATAACCTAGGGCTTCAAGCTTTGGCTTCTTGGAGTCCAGCTCATGTTGATCAGGATGCTATTGAATCTTTATTCTCAGGTCTTGGCAGAACCTCACATTTTCAGGAGTCTTGATTGGTGAGGCCATCATGAGGAAACCTAGCATTGCCTTGATTCCTGATTGGTCAATATCACTCCATCTTTGGAAGGCTGGGTCTCCAAACTCATCAGTGAAGAACAAACCTCTTTCAGGTTGTTCGATGACCAAGTTGTTCCTGAATGAAACTCCTTCTGGGAGGGCTCTGTTGCAATCCAGACCAGGGACCTTGATCTCAGGCTCAACTTCAATCTTCATTCTCTTTCTTGAGGAAGACTGAGATGGAGCAGGTTGTTCGGCTGATCCGTGCTAAAACGTATATATAAATATTATGCAATGACGGATACACGTGAATAAATACAAATCACCCCTTTGTGAAAAAGGATACTTGCAAAAACTCACGTTCATGTGTAGTGTGAAACCAGGTAAGTGTTTACCCGGATCGTTTCCCAACGAGGTATGAATGGGCAAACTGTGGAAAGTTAGGATTAGAGTGATTGATGATTAGATATGAGATTTTGCTTTTTTATATCTAATTAACAAATGAGAAATAAATATACAAAAGAAATTTAAACGCGAATTAATTAAACTAAAAATGCGTAACGGGAAATCTAAAATGGGACAAAAACTGAAATATTATGAAATCTAATCTTACAAGTGTAAAATTATTTAAAACTTATTTTAAAACTAAAATTATATTTTTTTACACTTTTTATCTAATTATTATTAATTATTTATTATTTAATTACTTTTTAAACTATTTAAATTTATAATAAATACTAAATGAACAAAGAAAAATCTAAAGCTTTTTTCTATAAATATTATGAAGTGAAAAGAAGCTAAGAAAATTATAAAAATGAAAAGTGCTTAATTAAATATTTAAAAAGATAAAATCTATTAAATAGAAGCTATCACTTATTTTATATTTTATTATTCCTATGGTGTAAAAAGATTATTATATTTTTCCTAGAATCTACTTAATAAAAGAAAATTATGAAAATTAAAATTATATTTTTCTGATTATTATTCTATTTATTATGATTTAATTACTATTTTAAACTAATTAAAAAGATTAAAAATATCAAATGACTTAGGAAAAATCTGAAAAATTCAGGTTAAGTCTAAAATATTATTTAAAAGCTAGGAAAATTAAAATCAAAAGTCTACTAAACCCTAATAAGCAGTTGGGCAGATAAGCAGTTGGGCAAATAAGCTAATAAGCTCAAAACTTTACCAAAGGCTCAGAACAAGTTTAATATACTTAAATAAACACAAATCAACTTAAAAACACAAATAAGCACAATGAATAAGCAAGAAAAGCACTAGAACAGTTGGCTTACTTATGTAGAAAATATGGGAAAATAGCCAACTAGCAGAGCAATTTAAGCAGTTCAAATAAGCAGATAAGTTGAATAATATGGGGGCAAAAGCTAGCTAGCACTACTGGCTATCCTAAAAACCAAAAAGCCCCATCTCAAACAGGCCAATTGAAGTCCAATTGAACCCTAGAACAGGTGATCTAAAAACTTAAAACTGATGCAGGTTTGTGCAGTGAAATGGGTGGAATTTGCAGGCCTATTTTAAGCAATGAAATAAGGTAGGAAGTGGAATCCAAGCACAGGCACTAAAAGCTAGCTAGGTGAGCTACTTACAAACCAAAAATCAGGGTCACAGCTTAATTGGATAAGCTACAAATGAGCTGAGAAAAAGGCTATCTTTGCTCAGTATACACTGAGTTTGCTAGTGCAGAGTTGGTGTGCAGAGGGCACAAATCCAAATGACCTTAAACCAACTTTTGTGTTTACTCTAAATGAATCCAAAAGACCTCAGTTGAGCCAAGAAAAAGGCCAAAAAGAGCTTATAGCTTAAAATGGCTTATTTGGACTTTTGAGTTTCTAAAATTCCCACAGAGTACTCAAATCTAGTATATCTATCTAAATTGCTTACTGAGATTTAGAAATAGCTTATTATGGCTAAATTAAGCTAGTACAAAGTTGGGATTATGGCCAATGTACAGTAACTATGGGTTTGACCCAGTAGACTGCTAAAACCAAACACCCCTTATAAAGGTCTGCTGTGGAATTTTGAAAAGAAACAGACTATATAAGCTAGGTTTCTGGGTTAACACTGATTTACTAACTTATACTGACTATGACTAACAACTTTTGAAACCGAAATCAGCAGTAGAATAAGCTATGCTAATATTGGCTATTTTTGGACTTTTTTAGTGTTTTAAGGAAAATAAAGACAATGACTACTTTTAACTGATTATAGTGATGAAATACACTTGGAAACTAATAATAAGCAAGAATTAACAATAATAAGCTACTAATAAGCTATTGTACAGTAACTTGCAATACTTGAAAATTGATCTTACAACTGAATGGATCATGCAGTAATGGAACTCAGATCAGGACACACCTAGCTTGTTGTCAACAAGCTAGAAACCCTAGAAAAGCCTTCCTTAATAGCTTATTGCACCCAGAACAGCTTATTGGCTTCCAGGTTGACTTTTGTTGACTTTTTTCATAGTTTGAAACTTAAAACTGATAATCACTATATAAGCTTACAAAAAGCTATGAAAAGCTTGTATAAGCTTATAGCAAGGGTGTTTGAAGTTTGTGATGATGTCTTAACAGGTCTATGAGCTTATACGAATTAACATATAACTTGAAACTTAGCAATACTTGAAATTTAGAACAAAAGTGATTAAAACAAGATTACTTTGATTGATTATAACATAAATTACAACTGAGAAATGAAAATTACAAACTATGATTACTAAAATTGAAATACGATTTAACTAAGTTAACTACTTGCCAATTAAGGCTTACAATGAGTTCTATTTATACTACAAACATTAGGGTTTCCTTTGTCTTGGTTCTCTGAGCAAATCCCAGCCTTTGGATGCCTTTGAAATCATCTCAGCCACTTAATCCATATTTGGCGCCAAAATGTATATAGTGGGAAAACTCTGCACATGGGTCTGAGGTGATGGGGAAGAAGCAATAAATGCTTTTTGGTTTGTTAGGTAAGGTGGAGTGTAGCAGAGGAAGGGGGGTTGATGGGATAGAGCAGAGAAAACTATGGGAAGGGTGGTATGGTTTTGGTGTTTTGGCGGTTTAAAGAAGAAGGAGGAGAAGTTTGACCGAAGTCAAACGGGGTTGGGTTTTTATTAATAAAAGGGTGGATTGGGCTGGTGGGTAATGGATTGGGTTAGGGGATTGGATTGGGTTTGTTATTTAGTGGGTTGGGTTATTTAAAAGGGTTGGGTTTTATTTAGTAAAGGGTCCGGCTGGTTTGTTAAATAAGCACAAGGACCATTTTTGTATTTTCTGAATTTTGAAGGGTTGAAACTGTAATTTCACCAAAGTTATCAAAAGGACCATTTATGCCAAGTTTCAATTCCCCAAGGACTTAAGATGTTAAATTTCAATATTTAAAACCCGGGGGACTTGTTTTGCCATTTTGAAACTTGAGGGGTAAAAGTTGCCATTTTTAGAAAACTTTCATCTAGGGACTAATAGTGAACATGTTTGATTTCCCAAGGACTGATGTTGACTTTTCTTTCATTTTAAACCTTCAGGGACTAATTCTGCCAATTTGTGAAACTTCAGGGACTGAAAATGACAATTTTGTGAACTTTGCATGTTTTTCACTTGTTTTCAATCCTTTTGCACATGAAACTCATAAAAACACAATCAAATGATATTCTCTGTATTTTGAAGCATATCTGCATGTTTTTAAATGTTTTTGCAGATAAAATGTGACAGAAATGATGAGTATTTAGACACTCATCAATCCCCCACACTAAACTATTGCTAGTCCCTAGCAATCATTTATGAAAATTTAATGGATTTTATCTCTTTACCAAAAGCCATTACTTCTGGAGTAGCCAATGTTTTAGTATGTGATACTTTGGTACAATGATAACCAAATGATTTTGAGCAAATCATCAGCTGTCAACGGATTTGATTTGTCTTTACCAAAAGCCGTTTGCTTCTGGACTAGCCAACTCTTAGATAAAATACAGTTATTATCTTTGGTGAGCTGATTACCAATCATGGTTTTCTACTGCCTTAACCACAAGCCATAACCTTGCGGGCTAGCCAACTCTTCACTTATAAAGATATGGTGAGTCGAATACCATACAATTTTCGGCAAATTGTAAGCCATCAACGGATTTGAGACATCTTTACCAAGAGCCGTTTGCTCTCGGATTAGCCAATCCTTATGTGGGTTAGACATGGCGGACTGATAACCATTTATTGCGTTCTAAGTGAGAAAAATTTTTAAAATTTTGGCCAAAATGGGGGTACTAGATGGTACATATGATCAAATTCGCTAGAATTCCCCCCCACACTTAGAACTGAATATTGCCCTCAATATTCAAAGTACCGGCTATTATGCCGACACTTAGAACGTAAAAAGGAAATACTAATAGCCATTTTTTTTTGAATGTACATATTTACAACATGTGGGGCATCCCCCCCACACTTAGGTGAGACATGGGTGAAAACCCATGTTTTACTACTGTTTTTATTAACCGAGTCGCTAGCTTGACTCGACCCCGAATTCATTGGTTCATGGGGAAGCAAGTGGAAGAGACCATCTCAATCGGACTTTCATTCAAAATGTTTGGATAACCAATTGAACATAAGAAAGTTCCACACCGATGAGATAAATCCGGCATTTAAACCAATGTTAAATGGAAAATGCCGGGGTCAAAGGTAATATCCTCACTCCCGAATGAGTGAAAGATAGGGGAAATCACCGGGTAGGTGAAGGGAAGAAGAGAGATCTGAATAGCAATTAAGACAAGAACTTCCTCCTCAAGAATTGCATATTCAAGTGGGGGAGGCAAGTCCTTAAACTTGATCTCAGGAAATTTATTAGTTTTCTCAATTGACCTGATTTCCTCATTATGAAGTTCAACGGGAGGGAGAGGAGGGGAATTGTCCTGATTTAACAATTTCTCAAGAAGAAGAATATCTCCCTCCAGATCAATCTCAGCGTTATCAATTCCTTCTAGAAATGAATCACACTTGAGAAAAGCCTCGATCTCTTCCAAATTGGAATCACTTCCCTCAAACGGAGTGAGAGAAGGGGAAGAGTCGGAAATGATAGGTAGAGAAGATGTGGTGGGATCACCACTCACAGAATTATGAAAATAACCAAGACTTTCTTGAGAGTACTCCTCTGAAGCAATATCAATGACATCGATTCGGTTAACCGATTTAGAATCATAATTTGAGGAGTATCTCGACGTTTGATCATGGTTAAAGGTAACAGCTTCATTACCCACACGCAATGTGATCTCATGCTTAAATACATCAATAAGAGCATGGCCCGTTTTTAGGAATCCTCTTCCAAGAATGAGAGGAACCTTTTGATCTGCGTCGAATTCAACAACCACAAAGTCGGCTGGAAAATGGAACTTTCCTACTTTCACAAATACATCCTCGGCAATGCCGAGAGGAAGTGATATAGTTCGATCTGCAAGCTCAAGAGTCATGCAGGTAGGAGTAAGAGCCGGAAGAGAAAGTTTCTTCCATACTGAATGAGGCATCAGGTTGATGCTTGCACCAAGATCGGCCAAGGCATAACATTCAACCATTCCTGGAAATACACAAGGTATAAGAAATTTTCCAGGATCTCCAAGCTTCTCCGGAAGCTTTTTCAAGATAACCGCTGAGCAGTTCTCATTTAATGGAGTTTTAGCCATTTCAATCAGTTTTTCCTTGTTGCTTAACAAGTGTTTGATTGTTGATGCAAACTTGGGCATCAGAATGATAGCATCCGCAAAACTTATGTCAAAATGTAATTCTTTAAAGATTTGAAAGAATTTGTCCATTTGTTGACTAGCCTTTTCGTGGAGCTTTTGCCCATTTAAGCGTGATGGGTAAGGAATATAAGGTTTGGATTTAGGGGCAATGATTTCAGGAGTCTCAACAGATTCAAAGACAACTCCTGGTTTGGATTTCTTTTTCGGGACAACCGGAGTATGGACTTGTGCTGTACTTTGTGGGCTTGGAATTTGCACTTTGTCCGTTGTATCCTCCGTTTCTTTTTCCATTTCAAACAACGGAGGAGGAATAGGACCAGAGGGTCCCTCATAAGCAGCACCACTCCGAGTGGTGATAGCTTTGACGAAAGTGGTATTTTCATCATCATCACTGTCATCAAGCACACTGATAGGAGTAGCATTGAGCGTATTGGAATAAGCTCTGGCTGTTCTTTGCTCACTAAGTTTGTTTGACAAACTTTTAACCGTAAATCGGGAAAGAGTAGGATCTATTCTTGACGGTTGAGGAGCAATTGTGGGTGTAGAATTTTGGACAACCATAGGTTGGACGTATTTAGCACTTCCATTGTTAGAGGGAAGTACCTGGTCCTTTGTCATCTTGAGTCCATCATGAGCTTTACCACTACGTGTAGTGACAGCTTTGAGTTCAACCCTTGGGTTGACAACAATGTTACTTGGGAGACCTCCCGAGGTAGAAGGCGTAGATCATTTAAAGATTTTTTTATGTCATTTATTTGGGTAACCAATAACCGGTTTGTCTCATATTGGGTTTTATTTGTCTCCTCTTGAGATTTTATGAATTGCTTAAGCAACTCATCTGAGGACGTCTGATTATGGTTTTGGACATTCCATGGCTTTTGGTTAAAATTACCCTGATTCTGACCTCGGTTTTGATTGAAATTTTGGGAATTGTTGAAATTTTGTCCCTGATTTTGAACAAAGCGATTTTGATTATTCTGATTTGGCACGGGTGGAAAACCGGGTGGTACCATAGCATTAGATGCTCGGTACTGAGTTTCAGCATGCGGTCGGTATTGATTTTGGTTTACTGCAGCTACGGGAGCTGGGTAAAGAGAATCATCGGTTGCTTGACAATCATAATACGCATGCGGACCACCACAAGTTTCACACACTTTGTTTATGACTTTGATTTGTTCCAGTTTATGAATTTCACTCTTCTATTCTTTCATTTCCTTCATCATGCAACGCATTGCGTCCGTTAGAAAGGCTAACTCTGATGAGTTACCGAATGAAGAAGCAGGAGTGACAGGAACATTCACTTTGTTTCGAGAAATAGGAACTTTTGATTTATTTTCACAAATTCCAACCACCTCTTTAGGTTTACGATTCAAGATATTGCCACCGGCGGCTGCGTTAAGTGAATCTTGATCGTTTTGGTTCAACCCATTATAAAACGTATTGATCTGTTGTAACTCCGCGAAATCGTGATCCGGGCATTTTCTTAGGAGATCTTTAAATCTGTCCCATGCCTCTCCGAAATTTTCATCGAAACCTTGACGAAATCCAGCAATTTCATTTTTTAGATTAGTCGTCTAAAACGTATATATAAATATTATGCAACGACGGATACACGTGAATAAATACAAATCACCCCTTTGTGAAAAATGATACTTGCAAAAACTCACGTTCGTGTGTAGTGTGAAACCAGGTAAGTGTTTACCCGGATCGTTTCCCAACGAGGTATGAATGGGCAAACTGTGGAAAGTTAGGATTAGAGTGACTGATGATTAGATATGAGATTTTGCTTTTTTATATCTAATTAACAAATGAAAAACAAATATACAAAAGAAAATTAAACGCGAATTAATTAAACTAAAAATGCGTAACGGGAAATCTAAAATGGGACAAAAACTGAAATATTATGAAATCTAATCTTACAAGTTTAAAATTATTTAAAACTTATTTTAAAACTAAAATTATATTTTTTACACTTTTTATCTAATTATTATTAATTATTTATTATTTAATTACTTTTTAAACTATTTAAATTTATAATAAATACTAAATGAACAAAGAAAAATCTAAAACTTTTTCTATAAATATTATGAAGTGAAAAGAAGCTAAGAAAATGCTTAATTAAAAATTTAAAAAGATAAAATCTATTAAATAGAAGCTATCACTTATTTTATATTTTATTATTCCTATGGTGTAAAAAGATTATTATATTTTTCCTAGAATCTACTTAATAAAAGAAAATTATGAAAATTAAAATTATATTTTTCTGATTATTATTCTATTTATTATGATTTAATTACTATTATAAACTAATTAAAAAGATTAAAAATATCAAATGACTTAGGAAAAATCTGAAAAATTCAGGTTAAGTCTAAAATATTATTTAAAAGCTAGGAAAATTAAAATCAAAAGTCTACTAAACCCTAATAAGCAGTTGGGCAGATAAGCAGTTGGGCAAATAAGCTAAAAATAAGCTAATAAGCTCAAAACTTTACCAAAGGCTCAGAACAAGTTTAATATACTTAAATAAACATAAAACAACTTAAAAACACAAATAAGCACAATGAATAAGCAAGAAAAGCACTAGAACAGTTGGCTTACTTATGCAGAAAATATGGGAAAATAGCCAAATAGCAGAGCAATTTAAGCAGTTCAAATAAGCAGATAAGTTGAATAATATGGGGGCAAAAGCTAGCTAGCACTACTGGCTATCCTAAAAACCAAAAAGCCCCATCTCAAACAGGCCAATTGAAGTCTAATTGAACCCTAGAACAGGTGATCTAAAAACTTAAAACTGATGCAGGTTTGTGCAGTGAAATGGGTGAAATTTGAAGGCCTATTTTAAGCAATGAAATAAGGTAGAAAGTGGAATCCAAGCACAGACACTAAAAGCTAGCTAGGTGAGCTACTTACAAACCAAAAATCAGGGTCACAGCTTAATTGGATAAGCTACAAATGAGCTGAGAAAAAGGCCATCTTTGCTCAGTATACACTGAGTCTGCTAGTTCAGAGTTGGTGTGCAGAGGGCACAAATCCAAATGACCTTAAACCAACTTTGGTGTTTACTCTAAATGAATCCAAAAGACCTCAGTTGAGCCAAGAAAAAGGCCAAAAAGAGCTTATGGCTTAAAATGGCTTATTTGGACTTTTGAGTTTCTAAAATTCCCACAGAGTACTCAAATCTAGTATATCTATCTAAATTGCTAACTGAGATTTAGAAATAGCTTATTATGGCTAAATTAAGCTAGTACAAAGTTGGGATTATGGCCAATGTACAGTAACTATGGGTTTGACCCAGTAGACTGCTAAAACTAAACACCCCTTATAAAGGTCTGCTGTGGAATTTCGAAAAGAAACAGACTATATAAGCTAGATTTCTGGGTTAACACTGATTTACTAACTTATACTGACTATGACTAACAACTTTTGAAACAGAAATCAGCAGTAGAATAAGCTATGCTAATATTGGCTATTTTTGGACTTTTTTAGTGTTTTAAGGAAAATAAAGACAATGACTACTTTTAACTAATTATAGTGATGAAATACACTTGGAAACTAATAATAAGCAAGAATTAACAATAATAAGCTACTAATAAGCTATTGTACAGTAACTTGCAATACTTGAAAATTGATCTTACAACTGAATGGATCATGCAGTAATGGAACTCAGATCAGGACACACCTAGCTTGTTGTCAACAAGCTAGAAACCCTAGAAAAGCCTTCCTTAATAGCTTATTGCACCCAGAACAGCTTATTGGCTTCCAGGTTGACTTTTGTTGACTTTCTTCATAGTTTGAAACTTAAAACTGATAATCACTATATAAGCTTACAAAAAGCTATGAAAAGCTTGTATAAGCTTATAGTAAGGGTGTTTGAAGTTTGTGATGATGTCTTAACAGGTCTATGAGCTTATACGAATTAACATATAACTTGAAACTTAGCAATACTTGAAATTTAGAACAAAAGTGATTAAAACAAGATTACTTTGATTGATTATAACATAAATTACAACTGAGAAATGAAAATTACAAACTATGATTACTAAAATTGAAATACGATTTAACTAAGTTAACTACTTGCCAATTAAGGCTTACAATGAGTTCTATTTATACTACAAACATTAGGGTTTCCTTTGTCTTGGTTCTCTGAGCAAATACCAGCCTTTGGATGCCTTTGAAATCATCTCAGCCACTTAAACCATATTTGGCGCCAAAATGTATATAGTGGGAAAACTCTGCACATGGGTCTGAGGTGATGGGGAAGAAGCAATAAATGCTTTTTGGTTTGTTAGGTAAGGTGGAGTGTAGCAGAGGAGGGGGGGTTGATGGGATAGAGCAGAGAAAACTATGGGAAGGGTGGTATGGTTTTGGTGTTTTGGCGGTTTAAAGAAGAAGGAGGAGAAGTTTGACCGAAGTCAAACGGGGTTGGGTTTTTATTAATAAAAGGGTGGATTGGGCTGGTGGGTAATGGATTGGGTTAGGGGATTGGATTGGGTTTGTTATTTAGTGGGTTGGGTTATTTAAAAGGGTTGGGTTTTATTTAGTAAAGGGTCCGGCTGGTTTGTTAAATAAGCACAAGGACCATTTTTGTATTTTCTGAATTTTGAAGGGTTGAAACTGTAATTTCACCAAAGTTATCAAAAGGACCATTTATGCCAAGTTTCAATTCCCCAAGGACTTAAGATGTTAAATTTCAATATTTAAAACCCGGGGGACTTGTTTTGCCATTTTGAAACTTGAGGGGTAAAAGTTGCCATTTTTAGAAAACTTTCATCCAGGAACTAAAAGTGAACATGTTTGATATCCCAAGGACTAAAGTTGACTTTTCTTTCATTTTAAACCTTCAGGGACTAATTCTGCCAATTTGTGAAACTTCAGGGACTGAAAATGACAATTTTGTGAACTTTGCATGTTTTTCACTTGTTTTCAATCCTTTTGCACATGAAACTCATAAAAACATAATCTAATGATATTTTCTGTATTTTGAAGCATATCTGCATGTTTTTAAATGTTTTTGTAGTCTAAATGTGACAGAAATGATGAGTATTTAGACACTCATCATCGGCTGAAGCAGGAAGAAGAGAGGGAATACCAAGTTCCTGAGGTGTTGCGGCCAGTTTTTCATACCCCAGACTCAGGGACTTCAACAGACCAGGGACCACAACATTTGACTTTTTCTCTATCATTGGACCTAATTCATCCAATTCAGTGATCCCGAAGTCAGCGAATCTGAAGGGTTCATGAACCTCAAAGATTCTCTTGTCAGCACTTTTGTAGACCGTAACAATGGCAGGCTTGGTGTTTCGATGAATCTTGACATCAGTGATTGGTTCTGGCTTCAACCTGTTTGTCATGACCCACTGATATCTCTCAATCCTGTTCTGCCTAATTTTCTTCAGCCCTTTTCAATTTTTCTTCCCTTTTCTTCCTGAGAGCAATCATCTCAGCAGTCTGGGCTTTTACAAAGCTCTGACCACCCTTTCTTCCAGCAAGTTCTTTTGGCTCAAGACCAATCTTCTCAGCCTCTTCTGTGACAACCTGAATGAGGGCAGACTTGTTTTGCCTTTCTTCTTCAGCAGCTTTCTTCAACCCTTCTTCCTTTTCTAAATGAGCCGTAATTTGTTCCTCAGTGAGGTGATACATGACTCCATTTATTTCATAAGGGACCCTGACTGGCTCATCAGGGTCTGGCTTTCTTTCAGAGGAAGCAGGTACCAAGATTGTAGGCTCAGGCTCAGTGGTTGTGAGAATGCCTTTGCCTTTGTCTTGGTGAGAAGAAGATGGGGTTGTCTCAGGAATCTCCCCCTCAGTGTGAGAAGGAGGTTGTTCAAGTTGTTCTTCAGTGACCCTCTCCCCCTCAACTGTTGCTTGACCCACGGTGAGAGCAAAAGTTGGTGCGCTCACTGAAGTTGAGGGAGCAACCTGACCTTTGAATGCTTGATATATCTCAGTCATCATTGATTTGATGTTTGAGGTGTCCTGCTGAAGAGTTGAGACTTTAGCCTCAAGAGAAGCCTGAGAAGCCTCTATTGCTGTCATCCTTGGCCCAAGGTTCCATGCCAAGGAAGAAGAAGATGTAGCCCAAGATGCCAAGTGTGACTCCATAAGACCCAGGGAAGACTTGATGGAGTCCACAATATAGCTGAGTCTCTGAAGATTGGACGATCTTAGCAAGTTTACCAGCTCAGCCAACTGAGTAGATTGTTGCTGGTAGGTCTCATAAGCCTGAAGAATTTTCCTGTTAAGCTCAGGGTCATCTTTTACTGACTCTTGAATAGTTTCAAAACTCTTGTGTATGTTGGTGAGAGCTTCATTGGACAGTTTAAGATTCTCATCAAGATTTTTCAAGGAGAAGGAGATAGATGACTTGTGCTCATTAACATCATCATGATAAGATTCCACTGATTCCTTCAGGTTGACATAATGAACAGCAGCTTCACAGTGTTGGTCAAAAATTTCTTCAGTTAGCCCAGTGAAGAGAGCAGTGTTGGCCTTTTGTAGGAACTTGACCAATTGCCTTTCAGTAAGAGGAAGAATGTTGTCATACTTCCTGAGTTCGGGAGGGCAGGATGATTCAGAATCTGAAGAATGATTAGCCTGAGATTCAGATTCTTCACCATGTGGAGAAGACTGATGCGATTGTTCAGTAGGTTGTGCATCAGTGTCCATATCATCACCTGCCTCAAAGACTTCTTCCTCACTCTCTTCATTGAGCTCATTATCAGAATCAAGAAGAGCCTGAATATCCACCATAGACTCAATCTCCAAAAGGTTACCCGGCTCCTCTTCATAAGAAGACTTGCCTTGGTTTTGGCCAGGTCCTGACCCCGCCATAATAACTGAGTTGGTTGTCTCAGCCTGGCTTTTGGGGTCAGTTCCCAAGAGAATGGATCCGCCTGAGGGGGTTACGGGTTCCGTATCAGTGGGTGGTTTTAATCCCTCTGAGTCCCCTTCCCAGTTGAGTAGTGCTGCCCAACCGAGGATTCAGGACCCTTTTCTCCCTCAGGCACTGATTGTGATTTGTCAGTGCCTTCATCGGGATGTGAATGGGTGGAGGTTCCTGATCCCAATGACTTGTTTATGTCAATGGAATCATGAGGAAAGGGTTTGCCCGAGGACACTGAGGATGATTTCTCAGTGACCTCCGTTGGCGTTTGTTTTAGGGTCAAGAGGGTCTCAGTGACGGGTGTCTCAGAGGTCTCGGCCATGTTTAACCCTTGTTTAAGGTTGCTTGGGGCAGCAGTCTCAGTGGCGAGTGGTTTAGGTCTAACCACCTTACTGGACGCACCCCCTTTCTTCTTCTTCTCCTTCTTTGTAGGAGAAGGAACTGGTGAAGCAGCATTTGCACCCTGATTTATTACCAACATATAGTCGGTCAGGGCGACTGGTTGTATCTCAGTGATGCCACTAGTATAGTTGGCCTTGTGTAAGATGTCAGGTTTTGAACCTTCAACGTCAGGCCTAACATAGTCAGGGCTTAGTAGGTCCTGAAGCACACAGGAAATGAATCTAGGGTAAGACATGTATCTTTGCCTAGACTTTCTTCAGAGCTTGGCGACGAGGTCACGGAAGATTATTTCTCCGATGTCAATTTTTCTACCCTCCAGGAGACGGAATAACATCAATTGTTGTGATGAATTCAACTGCTCTGTGGAGGATTTATTCCCTCCAAGGACCTGAATGACAAATGCAATCATGATCCTCCAGACAGGGTGAAACCAAGTTTTGACTATTGGAGCTTTGTCCAATAGAGCTCCAGTGGCCATCTCAGGCCTCTTAGGGTCATGAGGTCCAAGTAAAAGCAGTTCGGCCTTTACCTCTTGGTCAGTGGGGTTGGCCTCAAAACTTTCAGTGAAGTTAAGGCCTCTGGCCTTGATGAAAGTTGAGTAGTCCAGGGAGAGGGTCCTTCTCCTATTCATCATAGTGAATGTGATTATGGACTCTTTGGTGTCCTCAGGGCTAGTTGCCACTGCAGTGCACCAAAATTCCCTCAGGTAGTCATGATATATGAATGAGGGGGTCTTTGTAAATGCTATAGCAAGGAAGCAGTTTTGTAGATACTTAACCACAGCCCTGTACGCCCAAAACTTTTGGGGGTAGGCAAAATTTCCTACCACGTTGTTTTGGGTAAGGTCTACGCCCTCCATTGTGTATTCCACATTTGGGGCGAGTTTGATAGCATTAGAAGAAGCCATTTTTTGTTTGGTAGGTCTGGGTTGAAAGATGGACTGGGTTTCTAAAAGCTAAGAACACACACACAATATTTGTTTTGAGAGAAAAAATGGGCTGTATTTGATTAAGATTTCTAAAAACTGTGTGTGTGTTTTCTTTGTTTGGGGTATTTATAGGGAAGTGAGGTGGAGGGTAATATGGGCATTAAGCGGATTTTATTTATCAAAAAGAATTTTTGAAAACCGTTTTGAATAAAACGTTTTGGGATCCGCATTTAATGCCATCACTCCACTTTCCCTGGTTTGGCGCAACAGTCGAGGTTGTGGGAAACTAGAAGGGGGGTTGAATAGTTTACCGATTTTAAGTTCTTTTAAAAATCTTGTTTTAAAATTTGGCTATTGGAAACTTTGATTCGAACTCTATGTGTAATCAATCAACACCAATATGAACTACACACTAAACTAACTAATGCTAAATAATGAAAGTAAAGAGTAGAGCTGGAAAGATCAAACCGAGACAAAGGATTTATAGTGGTTCGGCTACGAAGCTCTACTTCGCCCTACGCCACTCCCCGAGTACCACACTCGAGAGTTTCAAGCACTATGTCAACAACCTCCCTTCAGGCGGAGAAAACCGTACACGTCGCTTATCCTATTACCGACACTAAGCTAAATGTCGAGTGCTAATCTTAGCTAGCACCAATCTACCAAGGTCCACGTGACCAATTACACAAGCCCAATGGCTACAAGAGATCACCACGATCTCAACACGATCACAAAGATCAACTCTCACTTCACTCTACTTAATCTAACTACTCTAGATCCTTTGATCACTCACACACAAGCCCAATGGCTTTAAGAGATCTTCACTATCTCTTAAGATCACAATGATCTTCACTCACACTCTCACAAAAGAAAGATAATCATGATGTATGCTAAGATACAACAAGGATGTAACAAGTGTTATAAAAACCTAACAACTACAACTCTTGTATCCTCTTGAATACTTGAGTTCTTCTCTTGCTAGTGAAGAGGAATGATAACACCTTGTATCAACTTGGATACTTGTGTTCTTCTCTTGATAATGAAGAGGAATGATAACACCTTGTATCAACTTGGATACTTGTGTTCTTCTCTTGATAATGAAGAGGAATGAAAAGGATCACTTTGAGGATGATTGGATCACTATTGAACAAAAGAAAAACTAATCTAAATTATCTAAGAAAGAAAGTGTGAAGAGAGTATTCAACTCAGAAAGTTTTGTGTGTGTAAGGATGTCTAAAAACTATGAATGGGGTTGGTTTTTATAGGCAAGAAAAATCTGAACGTTACAGAAAGTTTTGTAGGGACGGCTCCACTAAACATGCCACGGCTCCACTAAATTTAGTGGAACCATGGAGCCGTCCTAGACTAGGACGCTCCAAATTTTGTCTTTTCTGGTGAAAACTTATTTGGGGAAGGTTGGAGCTGATTTTGGGGGGAAAATAGCTGTTGTGATTTTCAAACATATTTTTCCATTAAAACATTTCTTAATAATTCAAAAATAATTTGTCATATGTATTTTTGAAAAAAAATGTTTTGTCCCATTAAAATGTGAAGTCTCAAAACACAAATTCACTTCTTTGATCATTTGTCAAGTTGTAAATTTGTTCAAGAGTGATTTGCGTAGAAACGGGATCTTCCGATTAAAAACTTGTTTACGTTAATTTTAACGTAACGTGATTTCACATTTTGTCATCCTCAAAACGTGAAGTAATCAAAATATATAAATAACGTTTTTAGAACATTATTTGCATCAACAATCTCCCCCTTTTTGATGATGACAAAATATAAACTCATTTTAAGTTAAAATTAGTTTTAACATGTTTTTAATGAGTTTACTCTCATTTCTCTCCCTTTTTGTCTAATCAAAAAGGCGACTAAAGCTCCCCCTTGATTTATACTCCCCCTCATTTGGAGAATACCAAGGAATCGAGCAATGGTGTATGCTACAAAACAAGGTTAGATAGCACATATACAATATCTAAAATGTAGCACTTAAGACAAATATCCCACCATAAAATGAGTGACTAAGTAGCCAATCATAAAAATAAAAGGAAGCAAACATCATGAAATTTCATTCATTCATAAAGATAAGATAAATGTCATACATAGGTATGAATTCATGATGAGCATAAAAAGACAAACAATAACAAGCATAAATCCCTAATGACTAGAGGCAAGCTTCATTTCCAAGAGGGGTCCTAAAGAGTTATTGTTGAAACACTAAACAAAGGCATGTTTAGTTGTTTGGGTTAGGAGGTGGTGGAGATTGTGGCATCATTTGGGGTGGTGGTGGTGTTAAGAGATGTTCTATAAAAGAGAACATGAAATGAATCTCGTCTCTTAAGAAGAAGATGAGATTACGGTTATGGAGACAACATAGGCAATTAGCCCTATGTAAATCAAAGGGATGGGGTTGGATGGGTTGTGCCATGATAGGAGAAGGTGGTGGTGGTGAGTTTGTTGGGGATGGAGTTGGCATGGCATAGTCCAATGGAGTTATGGGGGATAGTGTGTACTCCAAAGATGATGTTGTGTTAAAGGATGATGAAGATGTTGTGTAGGAAGAGGATGTTTTAGAGGGTGCATTAGGTGGTGATGGTGAGTAAGGAGTGGCTTGGGAAGGTGGTGTCATAGCTTCATCATCTTTTGTGAGATCCACAAAGAGTGGTTTTGAGGGTGGTTTCACGGTTATCCTAGGTTTCTTGGAGATGTGAGAGGTGGATCCTTGTGTGGAAGACATGGTGTTTGTGTGATGGGAGGTTGAAGGTGAAGTGCAAGACAAGCTTGCAAGGGTGAGGCCTTAAATAGGCAAGTTGGGTGAAATTTGAACTAAAGTTGATGGGAGTGTCCTATGGTGTAGCAAGGGAATCTTAAGGTGTGTGTGAGGTTGCAAAATTTGCAGGTTTGAGGTTAGGGTTGCAGGGATTCTAGGAGGAACAGTAAAAATCCGTCAAACAGGGACACGGTTCCTCTAAATGACCCACGGTACCGTTAAATTTAATGGTACCGTCCCTATTTAGTGGTATCGTGACACTATTGTCACGAAAATTTCTGTTGAGGCTAGTTCTGGGCAGCTAGGGGGATGTTTTCTAGGGGAACTAGTTCCTGGAAATGATAGTGCCTCAACTCACTAAGTATTTGTTTTCCTAATATGTCCCTTACAATGCTACATCTAGCACATAAAGATTATCAAGCAATTTTCCAAGATAATCATAAGCATGCAAGCATAAAGGACAAGATAAACTAACATCCAAATATCACATAGATCATTCATGCATGGTGATGGATTTAGTACTAAGCATGCAAGATAATTAGAGTATTAATTCCTAATATAGTCTATTAAGAATAAGCCCGAATAGGAGATATAAATCTCTTCATAACTACTTATGACTTGAGCCTTCTCCCATTCTTGTTATACTCCTGTCTTGAGCATTTATCTCATTCTCATGATTTGGATCATCAAAGGGTGCATAGTGGGTGGAGGATTGGGAAATGAGAATGGTTGACACGTATGACTCGGTTATGGGTTTCATGACTGGTGTGAAAAGTGAGTATTGAGGACCATGAAGGTAAGGGTGTAGGTTCATGAAGTGGTGATAGAGGCGGGTTAGGAACATCCCATAGCACTAGTACAAATATGGGATTTAGTCACACATGTGGGATTTTGAACGGCCACACAGTAACTTATTTGTGTGACTAAATGTACCAGAATAAAATAAACAGCCACACTTGGTCTGACTTGTGTGACCATTTCGTCTTTCCAACTAAGGCTACAGTCACACATTTGAATATTTTCGTGACTAGAGGTATCTTGTAATTTTTTTTTGATTATTTAGTCAAATATAATTTGGAACGTGTGACGGATACAAATAAATTTGAAACATTAGTCACACTATATATATACATATGTGACAAATATATGTCACACAATTAAACAGTGTGACCAAAATCGATATATGGTCACATGAAGTAATTGTGTATGTGACTAAATCATATACTCAAGTTTGTCACACATTATTTAAAAGTGACTAAATCATATAGTCAAATTTGTCACACATTATTTAAAAGTGACTAAATCATATAGTCAAATTTGTCACACATTATTTAAAAGTATCTAAATCATATTGTCAAATTTGTCAAGTATCTAAATCTTATACATATGCCAGCACTTAGTTTTTCCCAAAATAAATTTTTCCTTTTCTCAACTTTCCAGAAGCCCGCCTAAAATTTTCCCCAAAATCAAATTACCCTCCTTCCCAAATTCACAAATATTTCATTAACCATCTGAATATCCCTCTCAACTTTTCACATCTTGTCTTTCTTCTTCTTCTACCACACTCTCACCCCTCGCACCACCACCACACTCGCACCAAGACCACTGCTCGCACCACTACCACATCTGTTGGTTTTGATTCTACTATTGATTGATGGTTTTGTTTGTACAGGTCGTTTATCATATGCCCTTTATACAGGTTCGCATTGACATTCCGAATGTTTAAATTTGGGTTAAAGTAGTTTATAATTTGTGAAATTACTGTTAGAATTAACATTTATAGACCAAAATAGTAGTACCCAGATGACAAATTTTGAATTTAATCGGTTAGAAACCAAGATTTCAAGAAATCCTAATTTTCTAGGGTTTTGAAGTTCAGTTTAGTTAGTTACCAAGTTGTGAAATTGATTGTGTTTTGGTGATGTATAGGGTATGGGTATTTGATATTGAGTGTAAATTTGTGTGTTTAGTAGGATTACAAGTACTAATTTGTGTTAAAAATGGGTGGATTTATTATTATTTTTTTTTTAAATTTTGGTTTTGTATTAATTAAAATTTATTCCCTTTTAGTTTTACTACCTGGTTGTATGGGATTTTTTATTTTTCTGCTTGTCTGCTATTTTTTCTGTAAAGCAGAAATGCTTATCTGCTTAAAAATAAGCAAAAAATTAGTTGTTTATCTGTTTAAAGATTAGCAGGAGCGCTTATCTGTTTGGATATTAAAACTGCTTTTCTTCTTTACCTGGAAAAATAGCAGATAAGCAGAAAAATATAAAAAAAATCCCATACACACCCTTTGTGTAAAATTTGCACCCTTTATGAAGATTATTAATAAAGTTTTATAATTTGGTGTCTTTGTGTAGGTTTGGAGCCATTGCCGAATATATTGCAGAGGAAGTATGTGTTGTTATGTGACTTAGATAAAAGTTTGCACTGTATGAGTTTTGAGCTTACGTATGCATGCAATGTGTTTCTGTGGTTGTAATGTTTTTGTAATATGGTGTGAATAAATTAATGTGTAGATATTCAATGGCAAAATGAGCAACGCTGCTTACAGGAGATAGAGGAGTTTAAAGAAGGGGATAAGTCTGGGAACACTGGTCCCGGGTCTAACTGATCAACGATTTTCAAATGCCAATATGATGTTCTCGTACAGGCACACTTTCGTCAAATTACTATGCCTGAAGGCTGTCGCCTTGTTTTCCAAGACTTGAAGGCTGCACCATGTGTACGATCGATGCAGTTGCAAGCTGGGGATTCAGGTAGATGGCATGCCACTGGTCCTTTTATTATTTAAGACTTGACTGTTGGTTTTGGTTAAACCCGGGAAACTTAGCGAAAAGGATATTAATTTTTTATTAGGATTGATTTTTATCACAAATGGATTGAATGAAAAAGTATAGGTGAACAAGTCAAATGGGTCAACTGGTCAACCAGGTTAAAAATTGTTAGCGGGTCTGTTCAACCCTACCCTGCCAAAAGTTTGACCTGTACTTACAAATGACATGTTTCAACCCAAACCTATTTTCGTGGGAACAAGTAAAATGAGATTAATAATACCATTTTTGTTTCTTGTGCTTTTCAGACTGCTGCAAGTTAACATGCAATAGCAATCGCACTCTCTTTAATGGAAGCTTACCCGCTGAGTGTTCAACATGAACAAACGACCTTGCAGATTCTACGTGCAAAGCTTACCATCAATCTTGCTGACTATGCTGATGCTTCACAGACGGCTGCTATTTCTCTTCCACTTACTGGATCCGACCATGGAACCATTTTGCATATGAGCAACACAAATTCTTATGCGTCGACTTCTTAAGCTTATACTCCGTAGTTCCTTAAATATAATGTTTACCATGTCACAGTTGACATAACTCATATGCTTTTGGCTTTAGGTTTCTGTTCAGCTGCTGACTGCTAAAACTGGATTCAGGTATAGCTTCTTAAAATGCCGATTAGAGTACCAATGTGCGTTGCTGATTACGTGTATTGAATATGTACTTTGTTGATCTAATGCAGAGAGTTTGAGCAGCAGAGAAAGACAACATACTTGTCCCATTTGCAGAGCACCTGACCCATATGTACTTATACTTGGTGGGAGCAATGATAGGATCTGCTGCTGGTGGTTGGATAAATGATGCATACGGGCGTAAAAGAGCCACTCTTCTTGCGGATGTAGTTTTTGCAATTGGGTCCCTAGGCATGGCTGGTGCACCGGACCCATATGTACTTATACTTGGTCGGCTATTGGTTGGGTTGGGTGTTGGTGTAGCATCTGTTACTGCTCCAATGTATATTGCAGAAGCAGCCCCATTTGAAATACGTGGTGGTCTTGTAAGCACCAATGTGCTTATGATCACTGGTGGCTAGTTTCTTTCTTATCTCATTAACCTCGCTTTTACTGAGGTTAGATTCTCTTTGCTTTATCATACTTGGTTTACCATGAGACAATTGTAAAAATGGGTCCAAAGTAATCGGTCAAAACGGGTAGTTTTTCTAATGTGGGTTAAAATGGGGTGATTTTTTTATCTGATCATATGAGATTATAACATGACTTCATAACTTTTCACTGCATATCCTTTTCCTGTGATTCGGTTTACATTTTCTCACCCAGTATGCACAACCATTTCTTGTACAATGCAAAGCTTGTTTGTGGAAACAACATTGGTCTTACTGGAGAAACCTACAATATAATGCCACTCGATTTGCCATCACTGTCCTCACTGCTGCTATATTCGGTGTTGTTTTCTTCAGAAAGGGTGAAAAGATGTAAAGTTTTCAACACTATATTGTTCCTTTTGAAAAGTTTGCATTAAAAGACCAGTGTTGTGTTTTTTTTAACTTAACTTGACCATGGTTTTATGCATCCAGAGTAAAACTAGAAGATCTGCTAAGCATGTTAGGAGCTTTTCACTATGCCGTTGTCTTCCTTGGGGCAGTGAATCAGAATGTTGTGCAACCTCTTGTTGCTGTTGAAAGAACAATTTTTTACCGAGAAAGGGCTGCTGGGATGTATTCATCACTTCCATATGCTCTTGCTCAGGTAACAGTCATAACCAGAATTGGGTGGGTCTGGAAATCTGGGTATCTATATTAAAATGGTTTCGGGTAAAAAACAGCTACTTCTTAACACAAGTCTAAACGGGTCAGTCGGGTTGAGTTGACCAGTCATCACTTTTTGTCTAATTTGAATTTTGCAAATAATTGATGGTTGCTGGGATTGCAGAGTGAAGTCGATGACGAGTCTTTCCAGAATTTTAAAAGTGGGTTAATCGCAAAGCTCTCAGAGAAAGATTCTTCTCTCGCTTATGAATCCAATAGATACTGGTGACAGATTGTAGACCAGAGGTAAAATTCTGTGCACTTCTTATAATATATTTTACTGCACGTTAACTTTTTTATCCTGCGTCTTGTTGACAATTTGCAAGCCGGTTATGTGCGGCGTATACAAGTGAAACCACTTTGAGAACCATGGTTTGCTCCTATAGGCAAGAAGGTACCAAATGAAGATGATATAATTCCAGACTGACCTTTATGCAAAGTGTCATATTTGACAAGTTCTTGCATTTCCTTGTATCCAGGTTGCAGATTTTGGTTCACTGGAATTATCACCAGTTGGTGGGCGAGAAACAACAGACACGAGAATCCTGATCGAGAGTTCACTGGAATTATCATGCAGTAATGGGCATTTTGAATACATTTGGAATATATAGGCAGAAGTCCAAGAGAATCCTGATCGAGTCTTCGGATAGTGAAGTTTTGAAATTATTCAAGGCAAGAAACAACAGACACGAGCTAGTGTATTTTTAATACTACTAGATATTATAGTATGAGCAGGTGTATTAGTTTTGTTAGTTATAAGTTAGTACTGTTGGTTCATATAGTTAGTAGTGCTATTAGATATTATTGTATTTGAATTTGTTTTGATATATATTTGAATTTGTTTTGATATATATTGATTTCTTAAATGTGACTAAAAGATGTATATAGTTACACTTAATAACACTTTTGGTCACTGTTTGTTTAATTTGTTGTGTGACTAAATATTACAAAAGGCCACACACAAAAAAATTCATGTGGCAATTGGATGATCAATAGTCACACAAAATACAAATTTCTTCACTTTAAACAATATACGGTCACACTTATTAACATTTTTGGTCACTTTATGTTTAATTGTATGTGACTAAATACCCAAAACAAACATGCTTTGTGTGACTAAATATTACAAAAGGCCACACAAACTAAAAATTCATGTGACCATTGGATGATCAATAGTCACACAAAATACACATTTCTTCACTTTAAACAGCATATGGTCACACTTATTAACACTTTTGGCCACTGTTTTTTAAATTGTATGTGACTAACTCGAAAAAAACAACACACGTTGTGTGACTAAATCATCACAAACGTCACATTTATTATATTTTCATGTGGCCATAGGATGGGAAATAGTCACACATACTGATAAATCCAACAAAACTTGTGCCTAATTAGTCACACATATTCGGGTTTTGGTCACTCTTTTTCAATGAAAACGGCCACAAACTAAACAATGTGACCATATGATACCTACGGTGGCGCGACTTTTCGTCACACAAAAAAAAAGTGTGTGACTATATGCATATAGTCACACATTTTTGGGTGTGACCGTAGGCCAAATCTGTACTAGTATAGGGTATCAATTTATTCTTGTTACCCTTGAGATGTACAATTCGCTTAGCGAAGAAGTAAGCGAGATTGTATGGTTGTTGGGTAAGGAGACAGTAGATCATATGAGCACAACACGCCGGGAGTTGCTCACGATTTCCTGTTAGACTTAGAACATTTTCTCGTAGGATGACTGCCCAAGAAAGTAGTTCACGACGCACCTCTTCTAAACAAATTTCCGTTGGATTGGGATAAGAGGAGTACTTATGAGTACGGACGATTTTGGTTAGTTCGGTGGGAGAGGGTATGTAGGAACAATATGGACTATCCTCTTCACGATAGTTGAAGAGGGACTCAAGACACTAATCCTCAGTATAGGCACATTGCCCATGATTGGGGATTTGAAGGATTTGAGCAAATTGCTCAAGGGTTAGGACAAATTTGAAATTTCTGACCCAAAACCAAAGAGACAAGGATTGATCCTCGTTACGTACGAGTTCAACTTGTCAGAAGAATTCCAACATAAAGCGAGGAAAAATGTGCTCATTTATGTGGAGTAAGCAATCGAATCCTATAGCTCTAAAAGAAGTGTTGATGTCCCGATGGTAAACAAGGGATGGATCAACGACACGGCCTTCATGAAACCGACGGGTTTCAAGATTGACATAGGCACGAATGTGGTTACCGGGAGTTGTGGGTTCTTGTGATATTTGGGGTGTGTAGGTGTCGGTTAGGAGATGATCAAAATCATATTCATGAGACATTTTTGTTTCCTATAAAAGTGTTTTTAGGAAAAATTAGTATGAAGAATAGTTGCATTATATGCACATGCCTAGTGTGTGCCTATATGCAAACTATGTGGAGGTGCGGCAATCTCGACTCAAAAGAAAATAATGAGATTACCCAAACACTCCTAATTTTACTTTTGCTCAAGCAAATAAGTCGAAGAATACATATTGATTATGTAGTTCGATCATGATTTGTGAGATCTTGTATGCATGAGAAAGTGTTTTTAGTTTGCATCAACAATGCATGAAAAGAACAATTTCATGGTCCTAGTTTCGTGAGATTTTGAAAATGATGGAATTGGGGTGTTTTGGTAACCTCAATGTTTTGGTACCAAAGATTTTGAAATGTTTTGGTGTTGATGACTTCTAATTGAAAATTTCCTAGAAAGAAATTGAAAAACCCCAATTCAATTTTCATCAATGCATAAACCCTAGACCCAAAATTAAAAAATTGGAGTAAGATGACTTACAATTTTTGTTGAAAAGGGTGAGAATGATTGAGGATCTTGAAACTCAATGTCTTGAATATGATCTTGAAGGGGTGTAATTAAGTTTTGGGTGTGAGGTTAAGTTATGACAGTAGTTGCTGAGGTTATGAGGGTTTGGAATGAGTGGTGTGGAAAAAGGGAACTGAAATACGGAATGTTCCAGATGCACGGTTCCACGGTACCGTTAAATTTAACGGTGCCGTGCCACATTTAGTGGAGCCGTGTATCTGCAGGGATGGTTTTCTGTCCCATTTTGATGTTTGACGAATAAGTCTCGCTGTTTTAGTGAGACTCTATGACACGAGGAAAGAATTTATACCTAATAAATTCATTTGACTAGGGAACCTAAACTAGACTTAACGAGACACACGAGATGACTTCAAGAGTCATGAGGTTTATGGAACATGTTCCATCATTCCTAGACCTAGACGAAGGTAGTTGAAGGATTCTCGTTTGAGAGGTTTGGTAAGGATGTCTGCGATATTGTCCTGAGAAGGAACTTTCTCAATAGAAATATTTCCTTTCTGAACATTATCACGAAGGAAGTGGTGGCGAATTTCGATATGTTTAGTACAGGAGTGTTGAACGGGGTTTTTGCTCAAGTCAATAGCACCTTTATTATCACACATAATGGGGACGTCATCTAAATGGATGTCATAGTCTATAAGAGCTTGTTTCATCCATAGTGCTTGTTGACATGCCTTTCCGGCGCTTACGTACTCAGCTTCGGTTGTAGAGATAGCAAGAGCCGTTTGTTTCTTGGAGAACCAAGAAGTTAAGCAACAACCCATGAAGGTACAAACGCCACTCGTACTCTTTCGATCCACATAATCTCCCGCATGATCAGAGTCGGCATAGACAACAGTTTCTACACCGGTCCCCTTAGGATAGAATAATCCCAAGTGTATAGTGCCTTTAATGTATCGGAAGATACGCTTAACTGCTTCGAGGTGAGAGGTTTTGGGATCCTCTTGGAAGTGAGCACAAAGGCAGACACTAAACATGATGTCGGGCCTACTTGCCGTGAGGTATAGTAAACTTCCTATCATACCTCTATACTTAGTGCTATCCACGGACTCACCTTCTTCATCTTTCGTGAGTTTTATTTCCGTGGACATGGGAGTTTTCATAGGCTTAGACTCTTCTAAACTAAACTTCTTAAGCATCTCTTTACTATACTTAGCTTGATTAAAGAAGATACCATCTTCCATTTGTTTAATTTGTAGACCAAGGAAGAAATTTAATTCACCCATCATGCTCATCTCAAACTCGTCATGCATGATCTTAGAGAAATCATCGCACATCTCTGGACAGGTTGATCCGAATATAATGTCGTCGACATATATTTAAACAATTATGAGATGTGAATCTCTTTTCTTTGTGAAGAGTGTGTTATCAACCTTTCCCATGGTATATTCATGTTCAATCAAGAAAGCTTTCAGTCTATCATACCAAGCTTTAGGAGCTTGTTTAAGACCATAGAGTGCTTTCTTGAGCTTGTAAACATGATTCGGATATTCGAAATCAACGAATCCCGGAGGTTGTGCAACATACACCTCCTCGTTGATATAACAATTAAGGAACGCACTCTTCACGTCCATTTGGTATAGTTTAAAGTCTAAGGCACAAGCATAGGCAAGGAGTATTCTAATTGATTCTAATCTAGCTACGGGTGCGTAGGTTTCATCATAATCTATTCCCTCTTGTTGGTTATAGCCTTGTGCTACCAACCTTGCCTTATTCCTAACTACGACGCCATTTTCGTCGAGTTTATTCCTAAACACCCACTTAGTTCCTATGATTGTTTGATTCTTAGGAAGAGGTACTAAATCCCAAACTTGGTTTGCGGTGAATTGATTAAGTTCTTCTTGCATGGCAAGTATCCAACTTTCATCCTTAATCGCATCACCTACATTCTTAGGTTCTACGGTTGATATGAAACAAAAGAAATTACTTTTGTTTTGTGCTTGTGACCTAAGGGTTCTTTGGTTTAGATTACCTATGACATTTTCAATAGGATGGTTTTTGGATTCCTTAATGTTGACAATTTCGTCAACTTCAACTATTTCATCCTCAATGTCATCTTCTAGGGTTTTCTTGCCATTAACCTTAATGGCTTCGTCCTCATCTAAGTCATCATCCACCAAGGGTGATGTCTTAGTTTGTGGAGGACTTTCATCGAATGTCACGTTGAGTGATTCTTCGACTTTCATGGTTTCTCTATTTAGGACAACATAGGGTTTACTATTTTTGGAGTAACCTAGGAAGATACCTTCGTAAGACTTTGGGTCAAACTTGGTGAGGTAATCTTTAGTGTTTAGTATGAAGCACTTGCTTCCAAACACTCTAAAATAATCAAGAGTAGGTTTTCTACCTTTCATGATTTCATATGGGGTTTTTCCTAAGATAGGTCTAATTAGAATCCTATTAAGAATACAAGTTGAGGTGTCCACCGCATTACACCAAAACTTTTACAGAATTGATTGTTCATTCAACATCGTTCTACTCATTTCTTGTAGAGTACGATTTTTCCGCTCGACTACCCCATTTGATTGTGGAGTGCGTGGAGCCGAGAAATTGTGAGTAATACCATTAGCATCACAATATACTCCAAATTGCACTTCATTATCAAATTCCCGACCATGATCCGTCCTAATAGAAACTATTGTACATCCTAGTTGGTTTTGGACTTTCTTACTAAAGATTTCAAATTCCTCAAAAGCTTGTGTCTTATTCTTAAGAAATCTAGTCCAAGTATACCTAGAATAGTCATCAACTATTACTAAGGTGTAGTGATTTCCTCCGTAGCTCCGTACGGCGGATGGACCGAATAAGTCCATGTGAAGGAGTTCTAGGCATCTAGAGGTCGAGATCATATTCTTAGCTTTGTGACTAGAATGTGCTTGTTTTCCAACTTTACAAGCGTCACAAAGTGTTTTGTCAAACTTAATCTTAGGTAGATTTCTAACTAATTCCTTTGATGCCAATGATTGTATCAATCGCATATTGGCATGACCTAATTTCTATGCCATAGAGTAGAGTTATCATCTATGGTTGCTAAGCATATCCTATCCTGAGGCTTATTTCCTATTTTCATAACAAATAAGCCATTTCTCCTAACTCCTTTGCCTATGGTTTTACCATCCTTAATGATCTCACTACCCTCTTCAGAGAATATAACTCTACACTTATTATCTACCATTTGACTAATACTAAGCAAATTAAATCCTAAGTTATCTACATGCTCAACATTTCTAATAGTGAGGGAGTTTTGAGTGATCGTACCTTTGCCTATAATGTTGCCCTTAAGTTTGCTACCGAAAGTGACATTACCTCCGTTGTATGCCTTGTATGATAAGAATAAACTTCGGTTACCTGTCATATGGTTAGTGCATCCACTATCCTTGACCCATTCGTCAGGCTCCAAGTCAATTCCCAAGCATATCTCATTAGAAGCGTGAGCCATTAGGCATGTTTCGTCCTTGGGCTTCTTTTCTTCATCATCACCGCTGTCACTCCAGGAGCCTCCTATGAGAGCTCGTTGGTTGTTGAATTTCGGTGGTTTGGGACACTCTCCTATGAGGTGATTAGGATCTCCGCACCTAAATCATTTCCTATCACTTGTCCCTTTCTTTTCAACATGGTTCTTTTGTGATGTCTTCTTCTCATCACGAGGTTGCCTAACGAACCTACCTCTTCTCGTAAAGAACTTTTTAAAGTCCCTAACCGCTAATGCATATTCCTCATCTTCACTATCGGAACTCGAGCATTCCTCATCACTAGACTCCTTCTTGGCTTTCAATGCTAGAGATCTAACTCTCTCGCTTTTGCCTTTGACTATGTCGGAGTCCTTCTTGATTATCATCTCGTGAACTTTCAAGTTTCCTATAAGTTCATCGAGTGACAAGGTCGCCAAGTCCTTTGACTCTTCTATGGCGGTGACCTTTGCTCTCCATTTAGGATGTAGAGCCCTAAGAAACTTCCTAACATAATTCTTGCTAGAGTAACCTTCATCAAGAGCTTTAAGACTAGTGATAATAGTATTAAATCTAGCAAAAGTATTATCTATTGACTCATCTTCTGAAATGGAAAATTGTTCATATTGTTGAACAAGAAGATCTATCTTGTTCTCTTTGACGTGATTATTACCTTGGTGAGTGACTGGCAATGTTTTCCAAATATCTTTTGCCGTATTACACATAAAAATTCTTTCAAATTCCTTTTTAGGCAAAGCGTTATAAATCATCATTCTAGCCTCATTATTTTTGGCTAATTTCCTTTTAAGTTCATCACTTTGTTTATCATAAGAAACTATTTCATCCTTTTTAGTTTCCGGATTCATTTTAATAGGTTGAAAGTCACCCTCAGTAATAACATGCCAAAGATCAATGTCTTTTGATTTTACATATGTTTCGAATCTTGTTTTCCAATATATAAAACAATCGGTTTCGAAAAGTGGTGGTCTTTGCATAGATTGCCTTTCTAGATATTTGTCGGAATCCATTGATCGATTCAAGTTTTAAAATACAATATACTTTAAAATCTTGACTGACCTGGCTTCTGATACCAATTGTGGGAAACTAGAAGGGGGGGTTGAATAGTTTACCGGTTTTAAGTTCTTTTAAAAATCTTGTTTTAAAAGTTGGCTATTGGAAACTTTGATTCGAACTCTATGTGTAATCAATCAACACCAATATGAACTATACACTAAACTAACTAATGCTAAATAATGAAAGTAAAGAGTAGAGTTGGAAAGATCAAACCGAGACAAAGGATTTATAGTGGTTCGGCTACGAAGCTCTTCTTCGCCCTACTCCACTTCCCGAGTACCACACTCGAGAGTTTCAAGCACTATGTCAACAACCTCCCTTCAGGCGGAGAAAACCGTACACGTCGCTTATCCTATTACCGACACTAAGCTAAATGTCGAGTGCTAATCTTAGCTAGCACCAATCTACCAAGGTCCACGTGACCAATCACACAAGCCCAATGGCTACAAGAGATCACCACGATCTCAACACGATCACAAAGATCAACTCTCACTTCACTCTACTTAATCTAACTACTCTAGATCCTTTGATCACTCACACACAAGCCCAATGGCTTTAAGAGATCTTCACTATCTCTTAAGATCACAATGATCTTCACTCACACTCTCACAAAAGAAAGATAATCTTGATGTATGCTAAGATACAACAAGGATGTAACAAGTGTTATAAAAACCTAACAACTACAACTCTTGTATCCTCTTGAATACTTGAGTTCTTCTCTTGCTAGTGAAGAGGAATGATAACACCTTGTATTAACTTGGATAGTTGTGTTCTTCTCTTGATAATGAAGAGGAATGATAACACCTTGTATCAACTTGGATACTTGTGTTCTTCTCTTGATAATGAAGAGGAATGAAGAGAATCACTTTGAGGATGATTGGATCACTCTTGAACAAAAGAAAAACTAATCTAAATGATCTAAGAAAGAAAGTGCAAAGAGAGTATTCAACTCAGAAAGTTTTGTGTGTGTAAGGATGTCTAAAAACTGTGAATGGGGTTGGTTTTTATAGGCAAGAAAAATTTGAACGTTACAGAAAGTTTTGTACGGACGGCTCCACTAAACATGCCACGGCTCCACTAAATTTAGTGGAACCGTAGAGCCGTCCTAGATTAGGACGCTCCAAATTTTGTCTTTTCTGGTGAAAACTTATTTGGGGAAGGTTGGAGCTGATTTTGGGGGGGAAAATAGCTGTTGTGATTTTCAAACATATTTTTCCATTAAAACATTTCTTAATAATTCAAAAATAATTTTTCATATGTATTTTTGAAAAAAAATGTTTTGTCCCATTAAAATGTGAAGTCTCAAAACACAAATTCACTTCTTTGATCATTTTTCAAGTTGTAAATTTGTTCTAGAGTGATTTGCGTAGAAACGGGATCTTCCGATTAAAACTTGTTTACGTTAATTTTAACGTAACGTGATTTCACATTTTGTCATCCTCAAAACGTGAAGTAATCGAAAGATATAAATAACATTTTTAGAACATTATTTGCATCAACAGAGGTGAACAGTTGAGCAGTTCTGCAAAAGTGTTATTTGCAGAGTTGAGTCATTACATATCTGTTATGTGATTGGAGAGGCATTTAATGCCAAGTGGAAATGTGGTGGCCCATGAGGTGCATGCCAGAAAGGCAAAGGAACAAATATTCTTATATTAAATAAGAATTCAGTTACCAACCTCGGACATTTACTAACTAGATACTTAGAGCATTTAAGTTAGCATTGAATGTCTTCTGAGGGCCCTGAATGAATTTTCATTCAGTGAACCTGTTTGTTCAGGACTTGGGTTTAGTCACTGATGGTTCAAGGTTTCAGGAAATTGGGTTCAATTCCTGAGGTTCAAGGGTTCAAGAACTTGGGTTTAGTTCCTGAAGTCCAAGATTTCAGGAACTTGGGTTTAGTTCCTGAGACTCAGTGATCCTTTTCACTGAAGTACACATTGAGTCAGGGACCTGTGTTTTCAGAATTTACACTTATTTTGGATGGAATCAATCAGTGGACTGATTCTCAATATCCAACATTCCTAGTTCAGCTTTCAGTCTTGTGAAAGTTGGTTCATCCAATGGCTTGGTGAATATATCAGCTAGCTGATATTCAGTAGGAATGAAGTGTAATTCTATGTCACCATTCATGACATGGTCCCTGATGAAATGATATCTAATATCAATGTGTTTTGTTCTTTGATGAAGAATAGGGTTGCTTGAGATGGTAATTGCATTTGTGTTATCACAAAAGATGGGAACCATCTTGTACTGAATTCCATAGTCACTGAGTTGACTTTTCATCCATAGTACATTTGCACAACAACTTGCTGCTGCAACATATTTAGCTTCAGCTGAGGACATGGCAACTGATTGTTTCTTCTTAGCACTCCAACAGACTAGTTTTCTACCAAGAATTTGGCAGGAGCCTGAGGTGCTTTTTCTGTCCATGTTGCATCCAGCATAGTCAGAGTCTGAGTATCTTTTAAGATTAAGGCCTGAACATTTTGGATAGTATAATCCAAGGCTTGGAGTACCTTTCAGGTACCTGAATATCCTTTTCACAGCAGTGATATGAGATTCTCTTGGGTCAGATTGATATCTGGCACACAAACAGACTGAGAATTGGATATCAGGCCTTGATGCAAGTAGATACATCAGTGATCCTATCATTCCTCTAAAAAGAGTTTGATTCACTGGTTTTCCAATAAGATCAGGACCAAGGTTATTTGGGGATACCATGGGAGTCTTGACTGAGGCACACTCACTGAGCTCATACTTCTTCAGTAGGCTTCTGACATACTTCTCTTGACTGATAGAGGTTCCTTTATCAGTCTGCTTGATTTGCAGACCAAGGAAGTAGGTCAGTTCTCCCATCATGCTCATTTCAAATTTCTTTGCCATAAGTTTTTCAAATTGTTTGCAAAGTTTAAAACTTGTTGAGCCAAAGATGATGTCATCAACATACACTTGTACAAGTATGACATCATTATTTGTCTTGTAGATAAACAGTGTGTTGTCTATCTTGCCTCTGACAAATTTATTTTGGATCAGGAAGGCTGAAAGAGTTTCATACCATGCCCTGGGAGCTTGTTTCAGTCCATAAAGGGCCTTGTTAAGCTTGCAGACATAGTCAGGAAACTCATGGCTTTCAAATCCAGGAGGTTGCTGAACATAAACTTCTTCTTTCAGTGAACCATTTAAGAATGCACTTTTAACATCTATTTGGTACACCTTGAAGTTCATGTATGTAGCAAAAGCAAGAAAGATCCTGATGGCTTCCAACCTTGCAACTGGTGCAAATGTTTCTTCATAGTCAATGCCTTCTTGTTGATTATAGCCTTTGGCTACAAGTCTGGCTTTGTTTTTAATGACTATGCCATTTTCATTAGATTTGTTTTTGATTACCCATTTCATGCCAATGACTGAAACATCTTCAGGACACTTGACCAAGGTCATTACCTTGTTTCTGTCAAATTGTTCCAGTTCATCATGCATGGCCTGAACCCAACTTGGGTGATTAAGTGCTTCCTTGACACTTTTGGGTTCAATTATGGAGATGAAGTCCATAAATAGGCATTCATTGTCTGAGGCTGCTCTTAGACTAGCAGCCATGCTTCTGGTGAGCATGCCTTCAGTAGGCTCTCCAATTATATTGACAAGTTCTATATCCTGAGACCTAGTCCAACTTTCCTGAGGTCTAGGATACTGATTAGAACTTGAGGCCTGATGAGTAGGATCAGGACCAGACACTTGATGATCTTCAGCATCTTAAGTGTCTGAGTGGGTTGACTCGTCACTGTGATTGTTTGGTTCTTGAGTATTTTGTTCAGTCTGAATGATTTCATCAGAACTTCTTCGTGCTTCAACAAACTCAGTGATGGTTGGGTAAGGAAGGTTGTGGGGAATGATGTAATAGGAGATGTCAGCATTTGTTTGGTACTGAGTGGAAGGATCATTTTCAGGATGATGTTCATCAGGAGGATATCTTGATGATTCATCAATACCTATCTCTTCCACTGAGTTGTTAGAGACACTGATTGCATCAGTGCTCTCATCAAAGGTAACATGAAATGTTTCCTCAGTATGCTGTCTCCTAGTGTTGAACACCTTGAAGGCCTTTGAGACAAGGGAGTATCCCAGGAAGTATCCATCATCAGCTTTGGCATCAAATTTTCCTAAGTGATCCTTGTTATTATGAATAAACACAGGACAACCAAAGACATGAAAGTAGCTGATGTCAGGGATTCTTCCCTTGAATAACTCATAAGGAGTTTTGCTATGTCTCTTGACTATGATGGATCTGTTTTGTGTGTAACAGGCAGTCTTTACTGCTTCAGTCCAGAAGTGTTTGGAAAGGACTGATCCATTTAGCATTGTCCTGGCTGCTTCAATGAGGGTTCTATTCTTCCTTTCAGCCACACCATTTTGTTCAGGTGTGTAAGGTGAGGAAAAATTTTGTAAAATTCCTTTCTCATCATAGAAACATTCAAGTTCATAATTTTTGAACTCTGTTCCATTGTCAGTCCTAATCTGTTTGACCTTGATGTCATTTTGATTTTTAATGTTCCTGACAAAGGACATTATTGTTTCAGCTGCCTGACTCTTTTTTATCAGGAAGTATACCCAAGTGTATCTTGAGTATTCATCCACAATGACCAGAGTATACTTCTCATGGTTAATGGATCTAGGACTTATTGGTCCAAATTGATCCATATGGAGAAGATGTAGGCAGTTCCTGATGGAAAAGTTGGTTTTGGTTTTAAAGGATGCTCTGTGATGTTTACCTTTTTCACAAGCTGAGCATGGTTTATCCTTTGAAAACACAAGAGATGGTAAGCCAAGGACCTTGTTTTGTTTTACAAGGTTGTTTATGTTTTTGAAGTTCAGATGGGAGAGTCTCTTATGCCAAAGCCAATTGAGAGTATCAGTGGCCTTGGTAAAGAGACAAGTTTCATTCTGAGTCAGACTGGACATGTCCAACACATAAACATCATGTCTTCTTGGTGCAATAAGGACAACTTCCTTATTAGCATTGAAGATGATTCCTTGTTTATCATCAAACTGAACTATGTATTTAGCATCACATAGTTGACTGACACTGATCAAATTGTATTTCAGACCATTTACATAAGCTATCCTAGTAAAGACTATACCATTGCAGTTTACTGAACCATAACCTTCAGTGAGACATGATGAGTTATCAGCAAATATCACTTTGGGTCCTGATTCATCAACATACTTGTGCAGATACTCCTTCACACCAGTCATGCTCCTTGAACATCCACTATCTAGATGCCAAACAGGATCCCTGGCATGTTTCTGCACAAATAGTAAACTGGGTTAGTTCTTTCTAGGACTCCACTTCTTGGAGGGCTTAGCTTTGGGGGTCTTTTTAACATTTACAATTGATTTATGGTCAGTGGTGGAGTGGACTGAGCTACCACAAATTATGCATTTGATTGCAGATGTAGACTCAGTAGACTGAGAGGCTGACTTTGTCATACCTCTTCTGGCCTGAATGACCTTATCACGTCCTGAGGTGTCATGAGTGGAACTTCCACTATTTTCACAACAATTGTCAATTTGACAATCCTTAGGATGGTGGTCATTGAACCCACAGTAAGGGCAAGGTGCAAAAGGCTTTGCCTTTTGTTTCTGTTTCTGTTTAGAATCAGAAGGGTAGTTTAAAGACTGAGCTTTAAGGCCTGCCATCTTTGATGTGACTGAGTGTGTTTTGTGATCAGAGGTCCTGTGATAATCCTTTTTGCAAATCATGCAGTAAAGGATTCTATAGCAATCATCAGTGAAATGATTGGTATAGTTACACAGCTCACATCTTTTCAGGGGTTTTGAGGGTTTGGGTTTGGTGCTTGAGGAAGCTGGTTTTTGTTCCTTCTTCTTGGTTTGAGAAGGTTTCTCAGAAGATGCAATCTTCTCACCCAGCTTCCTGACCATTTCAGCCAACTGATCAAATTTTGAGTCAGGGCTTTGGGTTATTGCTTCAGAAGGGACTGAAGTTGATGAGTCATCAGTACTTACTGAGACATCAAGGGTTGGTCTTTTCAGGATTGTTTTTCCCATTCCTGACCTATCCTTTGGAGAGTGTTGGGAGTAGACCATTGGTGGGAGGCCTAAGTTTGGTGCAGCACCCTGAAGGGTATTCAGTGAAGGGATTGGTGGATATGATTATAATTCAGACTCATTCACTGACTCAGTATTACTCAGTTGTTCAGTGAGTCCAAGCTTACTGAGTTGTTCAGTAAGTCCAAGCATATTTTTCAAAGCTTGACTTTCAGGAAGCAAGATCTTTCCAGTCTCAAAGTTTGGTAACTTACTGACTGGGTTGTCCCTGATAATCCAGTCATTTGACTTGGGAAGCATTTCTTGCTCAAATGATATGCCAGCTGGAACAAAAGTCAATTCACTGGGACTTGTATAGGGGTTAACCATGTGATGGTCAATTCCTATTGTTTTCCTAGGGATTAAACCCACAGTGTCAAAGACCTTGGGGTTCTTTTTGGTCCAGCCTTGGATTACAGCCTTTTCTTTGTTAAGTTCAGTTTCTAGGGCTTGGTTTTGTTTCAAAATTTTAGTGTTCTGAATTTGTAGAGTAATTGTTTCTAATTTGGCTTGCTTCAGTACAAGCAATTCATCTCTCCATTTATTCAATTCTGAAACTATGTTGTTATATTTTGAAAGCATGTTAAGCCTTTGTTCCTCAACAAATTTAAGATCTATACAAATGTAATTCATGTAAGACTGCCAATCAGAATCATTATCCATAGAAATTAAGGTGTTTACCTTCTTCATGGTGATGTTTACCCACTCTCCATTCCTTGCATGGCTTTTCCCAACAGCCACCTAATCACCTTCAGAGAGTGCCATCAGTGCACTCACTCTAATTTCCTCATCTGGGGAGACCTCTTCTTCATCCCAATCATAAGCTTCAGCTACTAAAACCTTGTTCTTTGTCTGAACAGGTTTGGATGTTTGAGCAGCCTGAGACATAGAGGGATTAGTTTCAAGAATTGCAAGTTTAGCCTTAGCTTTCTTATATTTTGCTTCAAAGTCTTTTTGACCCTTGTTATGAAGTTGTTGGGTAGACTGAAACATTCTAGGTTGAAACTTGCTAGTTCCTGAGGAACTATTTCCTGAAAATTTGTAAGAGGGTTCTGAGATGGTTTTAGAATAACAGTTCCTAGCAAAATGACCCTTTTTACCACAATTAAAACATTCAATGGTTTCATTTGCTTTTCCTTTAGAAAAGTTGGACTGGTTTCTTTTGATGAAATTTTTTGAACTAGCAAGGAGTGCCCTCTCTTGGAATTCCAAGTTTAAATCTTTTAGGTATTCATCACTAGTCCTTTCATCAATTTCATCCTCAGAATCCTCTTGGAAATCCTGCACAACACCATAAGTATAAAAAGCAGTTGATATGGGTGTGGAGGTCAAGGCCTTTTTGGACTCAAGAGCTTTTGAGTCAGGGTATCTCCTTGAGATTAAGTTGTCTTCATAGACAAACTTCCCATAGATCTCAGGGAGCTCAAGAGTCTGAATATGATTAGCATTCCTCAGGCCTTGTGAGAAGTTTAGCCACTTCTCAGGGAGACTGTTGACAAAGCCAACATTTGTCTCATGCTTAGACAACACTACACCATCATTTGATAGTTCGTTTATCAAAGTCTTGTATCTGGTATAAGTCTGTGAGAGACTTTCAGAGTCTTTTGCCCTGAAAGTATTATACTCAAGTTTCAGGTCCATGACCCTGTTTTCCTTGGTATCTGAGGGACCTTCAAAGCTATTGACCAAATCATCCCAAGTTTTCTTGGCTGTTGAACAGTTGATGACTGATTCCATTATATCGTCAGGAAGACATGATATAATGATGCTTTTCAGGCGTTGGTCTTGATTGACCACCCTCCTCTCATCAATGGTCCATTGAGCCTCAGGCTTGTTTAGCCCTTCAGCAGTCTTTGGGACATAGGGACCATCTTTGACACAAGAGATGTAGTAAGGTTCCATACCAGTCAAGTAGCAAAGCATTCGCTTTTTCCACTTGCTAAATTTACCAGCTTCAAGTCGTGGGGCAACAGCTGAAAAGCTTCTACCCTTTTTGTCGACTAGCTGAGGTACATTTGCATCAGTCATAGTAGGATCTTGGTTTTAAAAACCTTGAGCACTCTTGGTTAATTTTGAAAGATTTTATAAACCAGAGGCTCTGATACCACTTGTTGTTCCCTTAACACGCTTAGAGTTAACTAGAAAGTTAATCTATGTGTGTTTATGACTAATACAATGTATTGATTAATTCTAACAGTTAATGAAACGTAAATATAAAAACACACAAGTATTTTCAACGTTTAAATTCTTATTAGAAATGAATCAAAGAATCTATTACCCAAGTGTTTTGCGGAACAAACACTTGAGATTGAATAGACAAGGTATGGTGTCTTCTATCTAACTAAAGCTATGCTTAAGTGGTAACAATTCGACCCACTGAGCTATCTCAGGGATACGTTACTCTTTGTAGGAGAAAAGGGGTATTTGTGAAAGTCTAAGCTTTAATTGCACAAGAATACCTTACCTCCTTTTCTCTTATCCGTTTACTATTTATAGGCAAACATGTTAAGAGTACTGAAGATTATAACTAGATAAACAAATAGGAAGCGTGTCTGACAACTACAACAGTAGTTGTCATTTCCAAGAACCAATGGGATTGCGACAAAAAGTCTTCGAGTGTCAGACCTTACACTTCTTCGACTTTTAGCCACTTGAGGGATGGTTTGTCTGACCCCGATAAGACTTGTTCTTATGTTCTTAAAACCTTCCCTCATTATCCCGCCTTTTATTCAGGCTTTAGGTTCTTCAGACATTTGTCTTCAGTCTTCAGTTATTGTTGTTGAGGAGACTTGGGGTTCAGTGAGCTCTTGTCTAACGCTCACTGATCCATTACCTTCTTCTTCGTCTCAAGTAATACTTCAGTGAGTACCGCCTCACTATGTGGTGAATCTTTCTTCTTAGACTCGTCCTGAGCATCTTGAAGGTAACTCACTGAGTGACTGTTCACTCAGTGACTTAGAATGTTTTCGGTTTAATTTACACTTAGCTTAATTTGTATTCAAATCTTGTTTTAACGACTCTTGGGTACTGAAGGACCCAACAGAAGAATTCATACAATTCATGGAATTGATGAATATAGATAAGGTATCATACAAATACAAGGAGGTGTTTACAAGAAATTTTAATGATACGCTCAAGTGGTTTCACGAGACAAAAAAAAGAAAGAATTTGGAAGGCAAACTACCACCAAAGATATCGAATGTTGAAATTTGCTTATTTGATTTTTATAAACTTGTTAACAATTATTGAGGCTATGGAAAAATATCACAAGCAGGTGAATGGATGGAAATTGCAATCTACTATGGATTTCCAAGTTATGAAGAGGAAGATCTCAAGAAGATCTTTGAAGACTACTTGCTACTCCCACATATCTACTACGAGTTAGCTAAAGACGGGATGCTGAACAAGTACACCGAAGGAATGGGTACTTTTGAAGATCAAGAAGATGGCATGAAGTCGAACAAGTACACCGCTGGAATGGGTACTTTTGAGGATCAAGCAAAAGGATTTGCTGATCGAGTTAGCACAACTGTTGCAGGTATGGATGTAGCAAACAAGCACGCCTCAAACGACAAAGCTACTAAAATCAAGAAAGAAGATGATGACTTTGCCATCATTTGAAGTGAAGCCTCTCAAAGTTCAAGAACACCTGATTATATCATTAGAGGGGAAAATGTTGGAACTAATGATATGAATCAGTAATATTAGTCTAAGGACCTTTTAGTATTTAGTATATATTTATATGTATTTTATGTAAAGTCTGTAAAACCAAAACATAGTAATGGGCTGGGTTATTAGTAACGGTATAAACCGTTTAGTTAGGTTATAACGTTTAGAAAAGTTGTGTCGTTTGCTTTATGGGAATCGGTATGCCTCTTCAGCAAAGGGACCGATTCATCTAGTATAAATAGGTAGGATTCTGTAATCAACAATCAATTCAATCAATATATACAGTTTCTATTATCTTCCTTTTATCTTCCTGTTACAAATATTTTCTGTCCAAATCTTCCTGTTTGCCTTATGGAGATCAGGAAAGGATTCTATGTTGGAGAATCGAGAAACCAAAGGAGAAGGGGATGGATGCGACAACATTTCTGCTAGCTATATTTCTTCCAAATAACTTCGAATGGGTTCAGTATTTGTTGATGGTTGGATCCATTGTGATCACAATCATGTATAACGTTGGTGTCTAGTTGAGGTTAAGGAAGGAGAAACGTGCACATAATCTGGAAGTTCATCCATTGATCGAAGAAGATGATGATAAATGCATCATTTGAGTAGTTTTGGTTGCAAGCTGAGCCGTATATGAAGGTGTGCGAGTTGTGCTACCGCACAGGGCCTCAAGTTTTAAAGGCCTCTAAATATATACCCCGTTATATATTTGGGGCCTCAAAATTCACTTCCAAAAAATTTTTTTACCGTTGTACAATCTTATGTTGTAAATATTTGTTAAAACTTAAGATAGATCATCAAAACACTACGATTTTTGTTTCTATAGTCGGTATAATATTTTTTTACCATCGTATGTAGTTATCGTATAAGCTCTCGCACAGGGCTTCCGATCGCTTAGTTACAGCACAAGTTTGAGGAGCTATCTTTTGGTTGAATATCATATTGTAGTGATGTTAATTCCATCCTGATTTTGAATAAAATAGCACTTATAACTTCTAATTTTGTTCTTTTTCATAGTTAGGAACTGATGGTGTTTTTTTTTTTTTTCAAGATTAGTGACTATCCGTGCAATAAAATAATAGCAAGGATGCAGCTGCATTTTTGGATATATCCATGTAATTTACTCTAGTTAATTTTTAAAATTGCTATGTATGCTCAAAACCCATTTATACAAAAATGAAATGGTTACATTTAAAACGTACGAGTAGCTCCATTACTCATTTGTGAACCGTGTTAACCATCGCCTAATGCTAAAAAAAATATAGGTTTAATGTGCACTTGCTCTTAGTGGAAACAATTGTAACAATGCAAGTGAACCATGTTAACTAACAAGGGAAAAGGATACAAGCTTATAATTTTGAAAACACCCCACGAGTTTTGGACCCTGTATAAAACTTTCCAGTGGTTAGAGCTTTAGGTGGAAGCAATGCAATCGTTGCAGCCATTTCAGCAGCATCATCAGCTGAATGATTCCCTTTGCCATCCGTCATTGATGTTTGAGTGAACCCCGGACAAAAACAATTCACACTTACAACACCTTCATACTTACGAGCCAAAACCTGAGAGTACGCGTTCAAGGCAAGCTTGGACACTGAATAATCAGTCCATATCTCGGGCCACCCTTGCGTTTTCCATCTTCCTTCTTTTACGTCTTGTAGAAAAACATTCACCACCATTTCTATTCGCTCTTCGTTTAGTGTTTCTTTGTCACCAAGTATTGCCTTCATTTTTGTATTTTTAAGCTTCTACATTATAAAACAAAATAACTGGTTAGACCGAGCATCTCAAATGGTATGAACTTTATTAAGTTCATAGCACTGCCACGTCATGTTACGTCAATTTTTTATGAACCTGTAAAATTATACATAAACTTATTCATTATGAACTTCAGTGCCTTGCTTTCATTTGAGTTTTATTTTCCATATGCATCTATACACAAATTAAGTAATAAGCTAGGAAAGTAATGTGCGTATAATGTAGCTAGGTACTTACATCTAACGTCCCAAGTCTAGAACTTATGTTGAGGATGCGGCTTGTGGAAGCTGAACGACGAAAAAATGGCAACATGGCCTCGGTGAATAGTTTTGAACCGTAGTAGTTAGTGTTGATCACTGTTTCGGCATGGTCTATCGAGTTCTCACCCATAGGGTTGTAACACACCGCTGCATTGTTCACCTATAACATTGATATCCATGAATATCGAAAATAAGAAACAACTTTAGAAGTACATTTTGTTCATATATATGTTACTCTAGTTTCTCTTAATATATTATCACTACTATAAGTATACTATCACGAAATGAAGTAAATCGATATATTCGACTATTCGTGTATAATAATATAATGTGAAACACACACGCATATTATATAAGTATATATGATTTGGTTGGTAAGGTTAGAGATATCCCAAAATAAAATATATTCAGTTGGTAATATTTAATTGGCCGCTAAAATGATTAATATAAGGCTTGAATAAATATTATTCTCATAATCACATCTATGAATTAGATTAACTTTTAAAACGACTCGATCATCAAACTAACCAAATCCTAACTAAAAATGAAAATTTGAACTATTTGATTAATATGAGAAAGAGAACATATATCATTCCTTGGAGACCATGCGTATACTATGATTATCATGTATGCATGCACATTGCAAAAGTTAGAGAGTACTTACCATAATATCAAACGCATCAAATCTGGATTCAAACCAAAAAGCAAAAGAGCGAATGGAAGCCATATCAGATATGTCAAGCTGACAAAAACAAACATTACGTCCGAGCCCTAGTTCCTTAAGGGAATCCATGGCCTTTGAACCTTTGGATTCATCTCGAGCCGTTAGGACAACACTTAACCCCAATTCAGCAAATCTTTTAACCAACGCGTACCCAATACCCTTATTTGATCCAGTGACAATAGCTACCGTGTCCTTCGACCACCATCTAATGTTGGTTTTTGGGTGGCAAATAGGTTGCTTTTGTTGCTTGGATGGTGATGCCATGTTTTTAGCTTAGATACGAATGTGAGAAATATTATGCAAATGAGATGGAGACTAATGTTAAAGCAAATGGATATTTATAATTGACTAGCATGACGTAGGATATATGTTTTCTAGAGGTTTTTTAAATATCAATAGTAACATATGAGTTACCTGATTGGTTGAAATAAATAATTGTCCTCGTGGATGTTACAAATCCTGAATGAAGATATCTGAGTCCTTTTTCTACCCCAATGCAAATTTTTAGGCGCTGAGTCCAAGTTATACTCTTATTGGGGTCTTTGAGTTGACTATAAAGGCTTCCATTGACGGCATACTCTGAAACCATCGCACATATTTCATCACAGTAACCGATGAAAGGGGCGATGTTTTCATGGTGAAAAATGGAAACCATCTCAAGCTCAGCACGGAAATTAAACCTATGAAATTGAATACCTTCAACTTCACGAGGAAGATATATTTTTATGGCAGCTGAGCTTTTTTTAAAGCAATCAGAGAGATGTCCTTTGCAGATCACTTTAATATCTCCTTCTCTGATCATAGGTTCGTCACTGAAGATTTCGGTCACCTTGTTGATCTCGTCTAGTGAAATTTGAAAATTTTCTAGAGACTCGGCAGGGTTCCTTCTATTGGCAATTGCAGTAACAACTTGTTGGTTCTGTGATCATAAACACAAACAACTTTGCTTAGTGCCGCTAAACGATACTCCAAGTCTCCAACATTTTATTTAACAGATGGAGGTGATTCTTAAGGTAGCAAATTTACTTTCTACGCTGAAACCCTGTACACATATTTGGCTATTTGCTTGCGATAAAGAAAGAGTGAATTGATGTGAGCCAAGTACTTCGGCTAAGCCAGAAAGAAAGAGTTAGATCCTCTTTGAGATGAAATGCGGCAATGTCCTAATCAATATGATTTCATACAAGACTGGAGGTATATAGGTTCTTATTACTTCTACATTGGTCTTGGGGGTCCTCACTTTAAAGGGTTGATGAAAACTATTATGCTCGAAAGGTATGATGGCAGCGATCCTGCTCTATGACACATAAGAATGAAACAAAACTTCACTGTGGATGAAATAAAAAATAAAGTTTTGCATAGTTTTAAACATTTTTATGCACCTCCTACTGTAGATGCATGCCCTTAGTTATCATATAATTTGAAGCTTATTGATGCATCCATGAATTTATTTTAAACTTTAATCAACTATAATATATATATATAAAAAAAAAAAAAAAAAAAAAAAAAAATTTAAAGTTAAGCGGGAAATTAAATTGATGTACATAAACTTGCATCAAACACAAATTTTATTATCACAATATCACCTAAACTGGTTAGCTGAAGTTCGGACCAGGGACCGGACCGGACCGACCGGACTGTACGGAACATATTTCGGTCCGGTCCTCGGTCTAACTTTTTCCTCATTTTCGGTCCGGTTCGGTCCGGTTCGGTCTTACACACAACCGACTATTATCCTGTGTTGGGTTGGACCGGACCGACCCGGACATGGACCGAACATTTTGGTCCACTCCTCGATCTGGACTTTTGGACTTTTGGACCTAATCGGTTTTCGGACCGTGATCAGCCTTAACCTAAACATATATACACATGTCTATTATTAACTCATATAATTCATTCATATCTACCACTAGTAGATCAAGCGGATATTCACCAGATCGAATGATGACTGTTATCCTATCTTATATATACGATTAGAGCAAATTTATGCACGAATCATTTTGATGTTATATGGTATTTATGTATGAAAGATTGAATAATGCTATACGGCTTTTTTTTTTTTTTTTTTTTAGACGATAAGACTTACTTGAATATCCCATGCTTTGCCAATAGTCTTGACGATCTCATCCATCGTAGGGCGATCCTTTATGTTGAGACTGATGCATTTATATGCAATCTCTATAAACATATGAAACGAACGACGGTCAACATTATCTATGATATATGGATCAATTAACTGCTTGGGTCCATCATCGTGGAAGCGTTGAACCAGATTTATCATCTTTTGTTCCTTATAATACCCTACAGCCCTACCTTCACGATCCGGCTCCATCCCAGTCAATATTTCAAACATAAGTATGCTGTATGAGTAAATGTCTGACGCTATGTTGAAGTTGTTGCTTTCTTGGTAAACCGGATCTGTGGAACATGAATCTGAGGATGTAGGTCTATAAATTTCTGGACGTGGCTGATTCGCACGGACTAATACAGAACCATAAACACCACCGATTTTAGCTTCCAGATTTTCATTTAAAAATATACATCTTCTTCGGACACCTCCAAATATTACTCTACCATGATCCCCGACACCTGAGTGAAGGTAACTAAGCCCTTTTGCAACGCCTAAGCATGTCTTGAGACGCTGCGCCCATGTAAAGTTATGCCTTTTCTCTTCTTTGAGATAGTCCGCAAGCGTTCCAATAATAGCATTTTTGCTGTACACATCTTCAGAGTAAAAAGGGATGATGTTTTCATGGTACAACAGTGGAATTATCTGATCAGCCTCTTCAAGATAGTTTCCAGCTGCAATAGCAGCTGTACGGTTTTTCCAGTGTTTATAGAGTTGTCCTATATTAAGATGACGAGAATTTTCAGAAATTTTAAAATTTTTTGAGTAAGCCATGTGGAAAGCGTCCTTCATACTTAGCGAGTCCACACCTGAAGATTCCATTGTTTTTAATGCTGGTGACTATGTATGTATGGTTATATTTATGTGTTTATAAACAGATCTGATTAAGTTTGCTGATATATAGGCATATTTAGATCTGTTCTTGCATCTCTTCTTACTGAAGTTGACTTCAAAATATATCATAAACAATTGATGGAATCAGATAATGTGAAAAAATATTTCCCACTCCTTATTTTATTTAAGGGATTTGCTAACAACAACCCACCGGGTGTTGTTTAAGCATTCCATGTTTAAAAAATTATCATTTAATGATCTCTAAACATTATATAATATTTAACCTCACGTACATAATTATGGAATACATGAATTCATTAAATGTGTTTTTATATACATAAGTTCATTAAATGGTCTTTACTTTTTGGCAAACTAATCCACGGAACTTGAGATAACTACCAAACACACGCCAACTAATTAAAGTCCTTCCCCTTAAGGTCGGCGTAACCACCTTGGATTTGTTTGCACCAAGCTTGTTTCGAACCAAAAATAATCACTAATTACTGCCAACCCAATAAAACTCTTTTACTCACTACTTCATAGGTTATTGTTCTCTAGAAGTTTTTTTTTTTTTTTTTTTTTTTTTTTTTTTTTTTTTTTTTCGTCACAAACACAAATAGGCACATGAGTTAGGCGGACCAATTAATGTTCTTCCTAGAGTCGTCAATTTAGTAAGTGAACAAGTTATACAAATTTTTCTGGTACATTTGAAACGTGGGTTGATTGTCTAAAGCTCCATACTGCAAGTATGAAAATGTTTTGAGATTTCTAAGATTTTTATCTTTACTCATTTTCATGCATACTACCTTCCCATCTTTGATTTGGTTTAACATATACAGTATTATTTTTATTAAATTCTATACACATACTTATGAAGATAATTGTTTTTTATGTGTATGTTAGTGATCATTAAATATGTTAATTTTTATAGAAATTAGGCCTAATCCAGTCTAGGCATTATCTGGTGAAGGGGTAATTTGTAAGCTGTCGTGAGATATTAAAAAAAGAATCTCAAAAACATCAAATTCACTTATTTTATTAATAATTCGAAATGATTATAATTTGTTTATTGAACACATATTAATTGGCCGGGTAGTTGAAATTTCTTTTTCTTATCTAAATTTGAGGTATAGTCAATGCTTTGGTTCTTGTATTTAAATCTGAGGAAAGGGTTTGTTTTATATAAGAAAATCATCTTGGGATATATGAAATAAATGTCACCTGATTATGGATAATATAAGAAAAAAAGGCATTCACCTAGCTTTAGTTTTCACACTTATGGTATCAGATTTTTTGCTTTTATTTCTGAATTATATGCAACTAACTTATTGTTGTAACTTTAAGGTCATTAATTGTAGTTGTGGTGATTAGAGGGTCATGTGGTTTGGTAACTGTTAAGGTCGTTGTAGTTGTGGAAATTAGAGGGTCCTGTAAGCGGATTTGTCGTTTAGCTTCATCTAACTAATCCCTAGCATCTTGCTAGTTCAAATATTTTGTTCTTCCTTAAATCTGAGGTATAGTCAATGCTTTGGTTCTTGGCTTCTTTTTATTTAAATCTGAAGAAAGGGTTCGTTTAATATAAGAGAATCTTTTTGGAATATATGAAATAAATGTCACCTAGCTTTAACAAATAGGCCAATCTTTTTATTTAAATCAGATTGTTTGGCGCACCACAACAAGACTATTTTGAATACTTTTTCTGCAAATAGGCCAATTTTTTTTAACAAATTTGACCCGTTTCACTTTCACAAGAAACTTAAAGTTTGACCCTTTTCTTTTAGCGCAATCCGAAAATGAAACTCACTACAGAAACTTTTGGCTTTTAGTGCAATGTGTTTCGGGTCAATTCTAAGAGGTACATCTAACTTCTGGTGTTAGCTTTAAAGTTTTGTCATATGTGGGAATTGCAATAGCATTCAAAGTACAAGGACTTGTTTAGTCATATTGCTAAGTTAGAACTTGTAGTCTTGTAATAAATACCCTCCTATGTCAACACTAGGAGGGTTGGGGATTCATTGTAACACATGAGCTGTGTGTGTTTTCTAGGCTCTCTCTCTAGAAAACATACACATCTCGACACCCAATCAATAAAGTTCTATAATGTTTAATCTTTAGATCGTGTTTCCCCCACCTCATAACGTGAATCTTGGTCACTACAATTGGTATCATGAGCGAACCTGGGTGAAACGTGGTGCTTTTTGAGGTAAAAATGTGATTTTTGGTGTGTTTTATCTTGTTTGTGTTCGATTTATGTTAAAAAGAACCCAACTGTTGCGTTTTTGTGTCATAAAAACGTGATCTTTTGGTGTTTTTCTTGGACTTCGTACACAAAATCAAGGGTAAAGGCAGTGTTTGTTTGTGATTTAACGTGTTGGGTTGTGAAGGTGATGAGTGTGTAAATACTCATCATTTTTGTCCCATCTAAACTGCAAAAATATTTAAAAACACTCAGAAATGCTTCAAAATACAGAAAATATCCTTGAATTGTGTTTTTATCTGTTTCATGTGCATAAGGATTGAAAACAGATAAAAAATGAGCAAAGTTTCATAAATGGCAAAAATAGTCCCTGGGCATTCAAAAAATGAAAATTCACAAATGGTCCCTGGAAATTGTTTTGATTTTTGGCAGTTATGGTCCTTGGATTTTCAGAAAATGACAATATTGGTCCCTGGATTTTCTGGATTGGCAGATTTGGTCCCTTAACTTAAAACCATTACCTAAATCTAATCCTAAACCTAAACTAAATACCCAACAACTAAATCTAAACCCAGCCTAAACTAAACCCACCTTTCTATTAACCCTTTAACCCATCAGCCCAACCAAAACATAATAACCCAAGCCCAACCCCAACCCCAAATAACCCGGCCTGTTTTATCCCTAAACTAATACCAGAGTTTGACTCTGGTCAAACCCGTCTCCCCCAATACCACACTTGCCGCCTAAACTAAAACCATACCACCCTCCACATCTCTGGTTTTCTCTACCACCTCACCCCCAGCTCACTACCTACTATCTCATTTGTCCCCTCCACCAACATAACCTTCCAAACTTCTTTAATTGCTCAAAATCTGCTTCACGTTACCACTTGGACTTTTGGCGCCAAAAGCAATTTCAATGGCCAAGATGAGTTGCAGTGATTCAAATGCTCAGATTATTGATGGGATTTGCTCAGAGACTCAAGTGGGACTCAAAAAGTCTATAAAGAAGGAGAGAAGAAGCCACAGAGAAGGGTGTCACTAGTTTTAGGACCATTCGTAGTGTAGAAAATAGTTAAATGCTTATTTCAGTTTCAATTTAAGTTTCCATTGTCATTTCAAGTTTATTTCAAGTCTTAAATTACTTCTGTATTGTAATCATTCCAAGTTTTATGAGATTTCAAGTTTTCATGATTCCTGTTAAATCGTATTAAGCTCCATAGTTGTTAGAAAATCACTCACAAGCCACACACCCTTGCTATAAGCTTATACAAGCTTATCATAGCTTGTTGTAGACTTATATTAGTTATAAGCAGTTCTAAATTTCAAATTATGGAGAAAGTCAACGAAAGTCAAAGCAATGGTCAAAAATAAGCTTCTGGGTAGAATAAGCTGTTCTTGGAAGCTAATTTGGGTTTCTAACTTGTTGTTAACAAGCTAGGTGTGTCCTGATCTAGTTCTTTTTGCTTCATAAGCCTCAGCAAGTTGTAAGCTTTTTCTTAATTTTTACTTAATTTTCTATAGTACTGAAGAATAGCTTATTTATAGCTTATTTTCAATATTTATTGCTTATTATTAGTTTTTAAACATATTTCATCAGTTTTATAAGTCTTGATTAGCCTTTGTCTTTATTTTACTTATAAACTCTTAAAAAGCCAAAAATAGTACTAAATAAGCTAGCTTGTTGAAACTGCTTAATTGCAGTTCATATTCATTATTTATTACTTAATATAGCTTATTGTTATCTTATAGAACATAATCTAGTTTTAAATCAGATTTTTTTCCTTATAAAAACCAAGACAGTCCCCTAATAAGGGCTGTTTGGCAAATACAAGTAAAATAGGTTAAATAAGTTGTTACTGTTACATTACCATTTCCTCAACTTTGATTCAGCTTTTCATAGTCCATAGAAGCTAATTTTAAGTCCTTATTAGCCTTATAGATAGAAATGGCATTTTTGTATCATCTGTGGGAATATCAGACCATATAAAGACCAAATAAGCTATAATCTGACACAAGCTTATTCTGACCCTATTATTGGCATTTCTGAGTTCCCATAGTTCATATAGTATTAGCCAAATAAGCCTAGTAACTCTCCTTTGCCTCTGCACAAGTCTGCACACACGGACTCAGTATGCACTGAGCAGAATAGCATAAATAGTTGCTAAATCCCAGCTTTATTGTGGCTTAACTAGATAAGCTGATATCTTTATTTTTGGTTTGCTCATAGCTAGTAGTATAGGTTTTAAGATTCTGTGCTTGGATTCCCATTTATAGCTTATTTCATAGCTTAATTGAGGTCTGCAATATTCACCCAATTCACTGATTCATCCTGAATCAGTTTTGTTTTGCAAGTACCATCATTTTCTAGTGCTTAATTAGAGTCCAATTGGTTGTTTTAAATTAGGGCTTTTTGTATTTTAGTGTAGCCAGTAGTTCTAGCAAGCTTTTGCCCCCATAATCTTCCACTTATCAGCTTAATTAAGTGCTTAAAATCTGTCTGCAAGTGAGGGGTTTTAACTGAATTTACTGCATAATTAGTGAAACTGCCTAAGTGCTTATCAGCTTATCTCTTGTGCTTATTTATGCTTAATTAGTTGTTTTTATGTTTTAATAAGTTGTTTAAACCAGTTCTGAGCTTTTGCTAATTTTCAGTGCTTTCTAGCTTATTTTAGGGCTTATTTCCAAACTGCTTTTTAGCCCATTTGCTTATTAGGGCTTAGTTAACTTGTAATTTTATTTTTCCTAGATTAAGAATAATATTTTAGATTTTCCTGTAAAGTTTCATATTTTTATAAATTCATTTACTATTTTTAAACCTTTTAATTAGTTTTAATAGTTTTTAATTCATAATAAAAAATATAAAAATCAGAAAAATATAAATCTTTTTTCTAAAATTTTCTTTTATTATTTAGGATTTAAGAAAAATAAAATTGCACTTGTAGGATTAGTTTTCTAATATTTCAATTTTTATCCCGTTTTTAAATTTCCTGAATCGCGTTTTTAGGTTAATTTGTTTAAACCTTAATATTTCAGTGAGAATTTGTTTCTCATTTGTCAAATAGAATTAAAAATCAAAAATCTCATATCTAATCATCAGTCACTCTAATCCAAACTTTCAACGGTTGTCCATTCCATCCTCGTTGGGAAACGACCCGGGTAATCACGTACCTGGTATCACACACACAAACGTGAGTTTTTGCAAGTTAGTCTTTTTCCTAAAGGGTTGATTTGTTTTTATTCACGTGTATCCGTCTGCATATTATTTATATACACTATTTAGCACGGATCAAAAGTTTGGCGCCACTGCTGTGGAGGTTGTGTTGCGACAATATCGTTGAGATTTTTAGCAATTAGTGACTTGAGATCCTTCTTTCAAAATTTTCCATTTTCCATAAACCATATAAAATACAAAAATATTTTTCTTTTCTTTTATATATATAATATCATATAAAAAATAAAAACCCAAAAACATTTTTCAGTTTTATTGTAAAATAAAAGATAAAAGCAAAATCAAAATAATATTCCTCAACTTGGGTATTATCATAATAAGTTCCCAAACATCAGATTAAAACTTGCTTTTGTGTCGCTTGCGAATTCGGCTCACCTTTGATTGATAAACAAACTATAACGGAGGTTTAAGGAGGGTTTGACATTAAATTGTCGAACCGAAAGAAGCGGGTTTTTAAGGAGCATTTATTGCCCACCTTTGCTTCTCCGCCACTCTGTGCGTTTTTCAGTCAGAGAGCTACCGTACGCTTGTTGATTTAAGGTTTAAGTTCCTTGTGTTTTGCTTCGATCTTGTTTTAATTGAATTATTTGATTTAAGGTTTAAGTTTTTCCCAAAAAAAACCAAAAAAAATTGAAAAACCAAAAACCCAAAAATATTTTTCCTCATCCTCTTAAACCGTTTGATTCTATCTTCTTAACCCTCCTTAATATTTAATTCTCATGTCGTCACTGGGCTATCACTGTTTTGATTGTAAAAACCCGTTGATTGACAGTCTTCTTTGTTCAAAGTGTAAGTGTAAGCGGTGTGGAAATCATGCACCAAGAGGATCTTGTTATTGGTGTGAAGTAGCCCTCAAAAGAGAGCTTAACTCCATCGATAATACTCAAAGTCTTCCCGAACAACCTCCACAACCCCAGCCATCTTCACTCACTCGGCATAATTGTTTTATATGTGAAGATCCGTTGGGGGATGATTCACAGTGTGAACAATGCTTTTGCAAAGGATGTGGGTTTACTCATGGACTTTGCATATGTTGCACTTCTGGAATCCAAAATACACTTGATTATCCAGATTTTCACAACGATTTCAGTACCCATTCTTAGGATTCATTTTGGCAAGAGCCGTGTTATCAAAACTTCAATGATACATCATTTCAAAATATGCCAAATGATCTTTGTGAGTATTGTGGAGGTCCACACCCAAGTTTTGATTGTCAAGCAGGAAATACGTCTGTCTATGAACAAGATCCATGTAATCAAAACTTCGGGTATGACCAATATCCATATGATTCACCGAATCAGTCACAGCAAATGTATTGTTGTGAGTACTGTGGTGGTCCACACTATGAATCCGATTGTCAAACGAGGACCCCGCTTGTCTATGAGCATGGCCCTTGTGACAATTATGATCATTCTTATCACGACCAGCCTCCACAGCATCAAACGATTCAAATTCAGCCTCAGCTACCTCTTGAAGAATCTTTCGAAGATGTATTCCAAAAACTTCAAGATGTGCGAGATAAACTTAATGATTTGGCTGTTAAAAATGCCCAAGAAAATCCTCATGAGAAATCCATGGAAGAATTGTTAGTTGAAGAGCAGGCTGCTAAAATAAATTCCCAAGATGCCTTTGAAAAATCTGTTAGGGAAACAATTGCAAAAGAAAAAGCAGCCAAATCTAGCTCTCGATTCTGTTTCATTCCTGATGACAGTGATGATGAAGATATCTTTGATGATGATTCATCAAGTTCATCAATTGAGACTCCTTCCATGAATTTTCAGGGAGAAAAGAGCATGATGGAATTACTAGCAGAAGAACAAATGGAATTTGTAAAATCCATGTATGCTAGTCCTTCTCAACTCCCTCAGTCAGCTGTTATCGCACCCGAAGTTCCCACTAATTCTCTTATTATGGGGGACGAGCATCTTGACACTATTCCTGAAAAGGAATCGGACGAATTCATAAATTCTAGTGTTGAGAACCTTGTCCCAATCCCAAGTGAGTCATAGGGAATTCCTGATCATGTGTGTGATATCCCTCCTCCTCTTGAGTGTTCAAAAGATTATGTTGAGATGTTCTCCGATTTCACTAATGACGATACTTTATCATGTGGAGACATCATTTATATGGAGGAATTACCTTCTGAGCTTGTCAGCTTAGAAGAAGAGAATGATGAAGAAATAATCAAAGACGAAACTCTTCGTGAAACATTATTAAATGTTAATCTTCTCATTTCTAAAATCGAGGCTTTCAATGAAAAATCCATTTCATCTCCTATCCCCATAAAGGATAGTGACCTGTTTTCCGATGACTCTATACCGGAATTTGAAGCCTTCCATTTTGATCATATGGGAGAGAAGATTAGTGGCAGTACCACTTCTCATTCTCATATTTCTCTCCCCGAATATGAATCATTTGCCTTCGAGGAGTTCTCCGATGAACTCACTCATATCATATCTCCGCCGGAGTATGATAACTTCTACTTTGATCTTGACAAAGATTATCTTTATGTCCCGGAGGGAAATATTCTCAACACTGAGAATTTGCTTGATATCAAAATCCCATCCCTCCCACCCAGAATATGTCTTGATCAGCCGAGCTTAAATAATGAGATTCATGATGTAAAAATCATGAATTCTCCTTTTGAGGATGAACATCTTGTCATGATTTTTATCATGACTTTCTTCCTTTTCTTCACATATGTCATTCGAGTTTTTCTACCTTTCTGTGCTTATAAGGTAGCTTGTCCTCTCCCTCACTCATTTGGGAATGAAGACAAAGTTTTTGACCCCGACATTTCCAATTACCATTCTTTATGAGTCGGGCATATATCTCATCGGTGTGGAACTTTCACGTGCTTCATTGTTTATCAAAACATCTTGAATAAAAGTCCGATGGAGATTGTTTCTTCCACATGTTACTTCCCCATGAACCAATGAATGCGGGGTCGGGTCAAGCTAAGTGACTAGGTGAACAAAAATATTAGCACACCATATGGGTTTTCACCCATATTTCTGTCTTCTTTCTCGTTTCTAACACCTAAGTGTGGGGGAGTTGCCCCTGCTGTTGTATATCATATTCTAAAAGAAAAAAAAAAATAAATAAATAAATAAATAAATAAATAATTAAATAATAATAATAATAATAATAATAATAATAATAATAATAATAATAATAATAATAATAATAATAATAATAATAATAATAATAATAATAATTGTTGTGTTTCCACACTTGGCTATTAGTCTTACCTTTTTACGTTCTAAGTGTCGGCATAATAGCCGGTGCTTTGAATATTGAGGGCAATATTCAATTCTAAGTGTGTGTGTGGGGGGGGGGGGGGGAATTCTCTCGAATTTTGTCACATTGTACCTTTTAGTGCCCTAATTCCCCCGTTTTGGCCAAAATTTTTAAATTTTTTTCATTTGGTGGAAGTGCTTTGCACTAACACAACAAATGGTTATCAGTCCACCATGTCTAACCCACATAAGGACTGGCTAATCCGAGAGCAAACGGCTCTAGGTAAAGATATCTCAAATCCGTTTATGGCTGACAATTTGCCAAAAATTGTATGGTATTCAACTCACCATATCTTTGATAGTGAAGAGTTGGCTAGCCCACAAGGTTATGGCTTGTGGTTAAGGCAGTAGAAAACCATAATTGGTAATCAGCTCACCAAAATGATAATTGAATTCTATCAAAGAGTTGGCTAGTCCAAAAGCAAACGGATTTTGGTAAAGACAAATCAAATCCGTTGACAGCTGATGATTTGCTTAAAATCATTTGGTTATCAATGTACCATAGTATCATACTAAAACATTGGCTACTCCAGAAGTAATGGCTATCTGGTAAAGAGACATAAAATCCATTTAATTTTCAAAAAGGATTGCTAGGGACTAGCAATAGTTTAGTGTGGGGGATTGATGAGTGTGTAAATACTCATCATTTTTGTCCTATCTGAACTACAAAAACATTTAAAAACACTCAGAAATGCTTCAAAATACAGAAAATATCCTTGAATTGTGTTTTTATCTGTTTCATGTGCATAAGGATTGAAAACAGATGAAAAATGAGCAAAGTTTCATAAATGGAAAACATAGTCCCTGGGCATTCAAAAAATGGAAATTCACAAATGGTCCCTGGAAATAGTTTTGATTTTTGGCAGTTATGGTCCGTGGATTTTCAGAAAATGACAATATTGGTCCCTGGATTTTCAGGATTGGTAGATTTGGTCCCTTAACTTAAAACCATTACCTAAATCTAATCCTAAACCTAAACTAAATACCCAACAACTAAATCTAAACCCAGCCTAAACTAAACCCACCTTTCTATTAACCATTTAACCCATCAGCCCAACCAAAACATAATAACCCAAGCCCAACCCCAAATAACCCGGCCTGTTTTATCCCTAAACTAATACCAGAGTTTGACTCTGGTCAAACCCGTCTCCCCCAATACCACACTTGCCGCCTAAACTAAAACCATACCACCCTCCACATCTCTGGTTTTCTCTACCACCTCACCCCCAGCTCACTACCTACTATCTCATTTGTCCCCTCCACCAACATAACCTTCCAAACTTCTTTAATTGCTCAAAATCTGCTTCACGTTACCACTTGGACTTTTGGCGCCAAAAGCAATTTCAATGGCCAAGATGAGTTGCAGTGATTCAAAGGCTCAGATTATTGATGGGATTTGCTCAGAGACTCAAGTGGGACTCAAAAAGTCTATAAAGAAGGAAAGAAGAAGCCACAGAGAAGGGTGTCACTAGTTTTAGAACCATTCGTAGTGTAGAAAATAGTTAAATGCTTATTTCAGTTTCAATTTAAGTTTCCATTGTCATTTCAAGTTTATTTCAAGTCTTAAATTACTTCTGTATTGTAATCATTCCAAGTTTTATAAGATTTCAAGTTTTCATGATTCCTGTTAAATCGTATTAAGCTCCATAGTTGTTAGAAAATCACTCACAAGCCACACACCCTTGCTATAAGCTTATACAAGCTTATCATAGCTTGTTGTAGACTTATATTAGTTATAAGCAGTTCTAAATTTCAAATTATGGAGAAAGTCAACGAAAGTCAAAGCAATGGTCAAAATAAGCTTCTGGGTAGAATAAGCTGTTCTTGGAAGCTAATTTGGGTTTCTAACTTGTTGTTAACAAGCTAGGTGTGTCCTGATCTAGTTCTTTTTGCTTCATAAGCCTCAGCAAGTTGTAAGCTTTTTCTTAATTTTTACTTAATTTTCTATAGTACTGAAGAATAGCTTATTTATAGCTTATTTTCAATATTTATTGCTTATTATTAGTTTTTAATCATATTTCATCAGTTTTATAAGTCTTGATTAGCCTTTGTCTTTATTTTACTTATAAACTCTTAAAAAGCCAAAAATAGTACTAAATAAGCTAGCTTGTTGAAACTGCTTAATTGCAGTTCATATTCATTATTTATTACTTAATATAGCTTATTGTTATCTTATAGAACATAATCTAGTTTTAAATCAGATTTTTTTCCTTATAAAAACCAAGACAGTCCCCTAATAAGGGCTGTTTGGCAAATACAAGTAAAATAGGTTAAATAAGTTGTTACTGTTACATTACCATTTCCTCAACTTTGATTCAGCTTTTCATAGTCCATAGAAGCTAATTTTAAGTCCTTATTAGCCTTATAGATAGAAATGGCATTTTTGTATCATCTGTGGGAATATCAGACCATATAAAGACCAAATAAGCTATAATCTGACACAAGCTTATTCTGACCCTATTATTGGCATTTCTGAGTTCCCATAGTTCATATAGTATTAGCCAAATAAGCCTAGTAACTCTCCTTTGCCTCTGCACAAGTCTGCACACACGGACTCAGTATGCACTGAGCAGAATAGCATAAATAGTTGCTAAATCCCAGCTTTATTGTGGCTTAACTAGATAAGCTGAGATCTTTATTTTTGGTTTGCTCATAGCTAGTAGTATAGGTTTTAAGATTCTGTGCTTGGATTCCCATTTATAGCTTATTTCATAGCTTAATTGAGGTCTGCAATATTCACCCAATTCACTGATTCATCCTGAATCAGTTTTGTTTTGCAAGTACCATCATTTTCTAGTGCTCAATTAGAGTCCAATTGGTTGTTTTAAATTGGGGCTTTTTGTATTTTAGTGTAGCCAGTAGTTCTAGCAAGCTTTTGCCCCCATAATCTTCCACTTATCAGCTTAATTAAGTGCTTAAAATCTGTCTGCAAGTGAGGGGTTTTAACTGAATTTACTGCATAATTAGTGAAACTGCCTAAGTGCTTATCAGCTTATCTCTTGTGCTTATTTATGCTTAATTAGTTGTTTTTATGTTTTAATAAGTTGTTTAAACCAGTTCTGAGCTTTTGCTAATTTTCAGTGCTTTCTAGCTTATTTTAGGGCTTATTTCCAAACTGCTTTTTAGCCCATTTGCTTATTAGGGCTTAGTTAACTTGTAATTTTATTTTTCCTAGATTAAGAATAATATTTTAGATTTTCCTGTAAAGTTTCATATTTTTCTAAATTCATTTACTATTTTTAAACCTTTTAATTAGTTTTAATAGTTTTTAATTCATAATAAAAAATATAAAAATCAGAAAAATATAAATCTTTTTTCTAAAATTTTCTTTTATTATTTAGGATTTAAGAAAAATAAAATTGCACTTGTAGTATTAGTTTTCTAATATTTCAGTTTTTATCCCGTTTTTATATTTCCTGAATCGCGTTTTTAGGTTAATTTGTTTAAACCTTAATATTTCAGTGAGAATTTGTTTCTCATTTGTCAAATAGAATTAAAAATAAAAAATCTCATATCTAATCATCAGTCACTCTAATCGAAACTTTCAACGGTTGTCCATTACATCCTCGTTGGGAAACGACCCGGGTAATCACGTACCTGGTATCACACACACAAACGTGATTTTTTGCAAGTTATTCTTTTTCCTAAATGGTTGATTTGTTTTTATTCACGTGTATCCATCTGCATATTATTTATATACACTATTTTGCACGGATCAGAAGATTTCCTAGTTTTTCACTCAAATCTTGGTTTGAAAGATCAAATCGTTGGTTTGTTCTTGGTCCCTAGATCGACAATCATCAATAAATCTTGGATAAGATTTGTTTTTGGATTATAATTCATTATTTTAGTCCTTGAATTATTGATGTGTAAGGTTGGTGAAAATTAGTGAAAGTTGATATTGAGCATGGGCAAAGTATGGAAAGCATGGGCATGTAAGAAAAAGGTCAAAAAGTTAGTACTTTCTGCAGTCTTTCGAAATTCAGAAAGTTAAACAAGTTTCGAAATTGCTCACTTTCGAAATTGCCTAAGTTCTTCGCAATTCACCACAGAATATCGCAATCTTGTATAAGATTTGCGATAGAAACATTTCGAAATTGCTATAGGCTTTCTGAATTGCACAACTGTCTCGCAATTGCAAACACTCTCGCAATTCAAGCTGGTCTCGCATTTGGAACTGGTTTCGCAATTCAAGCTGGTCTCGCATTTGGATCTGGTTTCGCAATTCAGCGTGTTCTCGCAATTGATGATGGCTTTCGCAATTCAACAATCTTTCGCAATTAGACCTAACTTGAGCAAAAATTAATTCGGAGGAGAGACTTAACGGTCCATTTTTACGCGAGATTCAAATTATGGTACAAGAGTAAAAATTTTGACCTGTAATTCAAATTTCTTTGGCCAAAATTCGAATTTTTCGGGGAATTTTTAGCGTAAAAATTTCTTAAACTCAAATTTTTCCAGCATCATTAGAATGTCATTTTATGGCATATTTCACACCAAAATCACAAATGAAATTATCGGACTTCACCTTCAAAATCACCACGTATAGCCGAAAAGATCCTGTTCAAGATTCACAATCAGATGACAATGGTTAACTTATCAGCTGTGACTACAAGGATGATGATTCATTATTACTTATTTGAAGTTGAAGTGGAATATCTCGGGTACGTGTACTTAGTATCTTGAAGATATCGGGGTTGGTTGGATGCATGATTCTTCGAGATCCTTGTTTGAGCTAACAGATCATTGAATGATTAAGTCTTGATTTATCTAGTTTTCATAGGTCAAGGGGTGGACGGACGAAGACCTAGTTAACTATCACTTAAAGGAGATACGTTGTAGTACTCAGTGTCACACAAAGATGTGGATAATTCAAGAGATGTTCATATACTATTAAGGAAGGTTGGATGGGTATATGAAACGACCTATGCTTTAAGGAGTTATGTTGTAGTGCTCAGTATATGTACTTAGTCATACAACAGTGCAAGCTTAACTCACAAATTTGGGTTATTCTACTTCAGTCTCAAGTTCGTCATAGTGGTTTTCTCCATCAGTAGTCACTACATGAAGCCGTTGTTTTTTATACAGGAGGTAGATTGGGTATATCAACATCTTCTCACCGGCTGATTGGGTTTAATGATAAAGTGCTTCCAGTTTGTATTTCATGTACACATCAGTATGCTGATTCCGATAAATTGTAACCAGCAGGGGAGAGAAATGTACGGGCTGATCTCTCATGGGAAAGGGGAGAGAAATGTACGGGCTGATCTCTCATGGGAAAAATGACTGGGATGCATTTGGTGAGATGAAGATGTTGATACTATATTCCCCCGAACGGACTTCAGATACAGGGCAATCATAAGAGAGGTTGTCAGTTTGGGGGAGAGCACTCAGGGCACTCTAAATTAAACCCTAATTAGATTTGCTCACATGTTCGTCTGCAAGTAAAGAAATGAAAGCTGAGAAGATTCTGCAAGCTGAACGAAGTAATGAAGTTTGAAGATTATTCTCTGTACTTACTGTTTATATTTTACTTGTAGGGAACATTGTAAGAAATTCCCATATGACATCACTTTGGGGAGAGATTGTTAGCTTTAAAGTTTTGTCATATGTGGGAATTGCAATAGCATTCAAAGTACAAGGACTAGTTTAGTCATATTGCTAAGTTAGAACTTGTAGTCTTGTAATAAATACCCTCCTATGTCAACACTAGGATGGTTGGGGATTCATTGTAACACATGAGGTGTGTGTGTTTTCTAGACTCTCTCTCTAGAAAACATACACACCTCGACACCCAATCAATAAAGTTCTATAATGTTTAATCTTTAGATCGTGTTTCCCCCACCTCATAACGTGAATCTTGGTCACTACATCTGGTTTTCAGTTGCACTATGTGTTTCGACTTTAAGAGGCCCATCTGAAAACACTTCTAATGGAGCATCTGAACTGTTCCACTTTTTATCTTAAATCCTTCCAGACTTTTGCACAACCAACACTTGTGGCCGACTCTAGACCCATTTGACATGTTACAGTTTCAATGGAAAATCTGATCCGATCCATTTTACAATCCCTGGAAACAGAACATGATACAGACTACACTTTGGGGTCTAACACAGTCTATAAAAATCCAATAAGCTAATCTGTGTTGTGGGTCGAACAATGAAGAACAATAACCCCATAATAAATATGAATATCATACAATCTTCAAGGGATCGTTAAAGCCAAAAAGAAGAAAGACTTCATGTTACTAGCTGAGCGAAATCCATATAGACTCAAACACGAACTACCAAGTGGAATGCAATGCCTAGCCTTGTGAAAGTAATTTTTTTTTTAAACAATACTTTTTCTGAATAAAACTTATTGACTGAATCATTAACAAGCCAGCATAAAGCAAATAAATCTTCCTTTCAATATGAGAATGTTCATCAAACTGCAATTCCATGCGAAAAAATGATCCCTTTCAGTATGTCCTTTTAAAAGGCCCGTCACAATGTGAATGACGAAGTATAAATTTTGTTTCATCTGCACAAATATAAAGACATTAGTAATAATCACGCAAACAAATATGCATACTTTTTTTTGAACTACTTTTTTTTGTGCAAAAAAAAATTAAAAACCCATTAAATTTTTTATTCCCCAACATTTTATATTTTGTGAACACTTCTTTTTCTAAGTCTTTGTATGCTTCATTTAAAATACGCAAAACATCACTACAATAAAATCTTTTAAAATTTATGTCAAAACCTCGTGTGTACACGCGTATTATAACTAGTTTTTCTATATAAAATAAACCTTCTCCTCGTATTTATTTAAATACAAGAACCAAAGCATTGACTATACCTCATAGTTAAATAATTAAGAACAAGAAATTTCAACTACCAAATTAATGCGTGCCCAATAAAGAAACCAAAATCATTTCGAATTACAGTATAATATAAACAATTAATGCGTGTGCAATAAACAAATCAAAATCATTTAGAATTTAGAATTGTTGTATAAAAAGGCTAATTATTTAGAAATGTAGATAGCTTGTTTTATTTTCTTTTATATAATCATACATCCAAATTACATTTGTGTGTATTTGGGGTCATGTTACTCTTCTTCTTTTAATAAAAGTGTTTATAAATGACAGAGTAAAATGGTTAATTACAAAATATACACAATATACGTAATTCATGAGAAAAAGTGTATACTTTTGGTCTTTTAATATCTCACGACAACTTACCAACCCCAAGCCAATGCGGCAATTCCTACATTAATTTTTGCCTTTCTACACATGCTCATGATCATGTGCTGATGTGCATAGAATATTAGAATTCAACAAAAATATGAGAAATGATATTTATTCCTATTTCTTCCTTCTAACTATATATGAATTGAATGACATATAGTTAGGAAGATTAGTAGCAATGTGTTTTAGGAGGTTATAGCAACACTCTTAAAATATTGTGTCAGTTTTGTGTCGGTTCGGTCAGTTCGGTTCGGTTTATATGGTTTAGGTGTGTTTTCGTCGGTTTTGGCTTGACCGAACTGAACCAAAACTGAAAACCATTATATATACAACCGAAACCGAACCAAGTATGGTTGGTGAATATGGTCGGTTCGGTCCGGTTCGGCTCAGTTTTTCGGTTCGGTTCGGTTTGCTTTTCGGTCCACTTTGCTCAGACCTAGGATAATCAAAGATGCGAAGTCAATGTTTTGACATCCGATCCTTTTTAATATCTCACAACAGCTTTACAGCCCCCTCCACCAGATAATGCCTACATTAGTTTATGCCTTTCTATAAAAACTAACATATTTTAAGATCACCAAAATATACAAGAAAAAAAATTTGTTTAAGAAAATCAAATGTGGGAAGGTAGTTTTCACTAAAATGAATGAAGATAAAAATCTAGAAATCTCAAAACATGTCCATACTTGCAGTGTGGAGTGTGTGGTTTTAACCGATCTCAATGCAAGGTTTTGACGACTAGGAAGAATATTAATCGCCCTGGCTAACTCATGTGCCTATTTTCTGTTGGTGAAAAAAAACATATTTAGAAAGAAGAAACCCTACAAAGTTAAGGTTGTAAGTAATAGAGATCTGTTGGGTTAGCAGTAATTTGCGACTAATTTTACTAAAAATGTGTAATGAGCGTAGTTTGAACCACGCTTGGAGCAAACAAAGCGAAGGTGGTTATGCCGACCTTTTAGGGGGAAGGACTTTAATAAGTTCGAGTATGTTTGGTGGTGAGTTCAAGTCCCGTTTATTAGTTGGCCAAAAAGTGGACGCGATGGTAACCAAAAAATTAAATGAATAAAATAAGAAATACATGTATAATAGTGGGAAATAATTTTGTCACATTATTTGATTCCATGTTTTAAAGTCAACTTCAGTAAGTAGAGATGTAAGGACAGATCTAAATGTTTATATATCAGCAAACTCGATCAAATATGTTTATAAACACATAAATACAACCATACACACACAGTCACAATCATCAAAAACAATGTCTTCTTCAGGTGTAAACTTTGAAAATTTTCGAAGTACTCAGGAGGATATCAGCGTCGCTTCTTCAGAAAATTTGAAAATTTCTGAAAATTCTCGTCATGTCGATATAGGACATCTCTATGAACTCTGGCAAAACCGTACAGCTGCTATCACATCTGGCAACTATCCGGAAGAGGCTGATCAGATAATTTCCATGTTGCACCATGAAAGCGTCATCCCTTTTTACTCTGAAGAAGTGTATTACAGCGATGATTATACGCTTAGTGATTATTTTCGATCATATAAAAATTACAGGAAAAACATTACATGGGCGCAACGTCTCAGGACTTGCTTAGGCGTTGCAAAAGGGCTCCGTTACCTTCACTCAGGTGTGGGGGATCACGGTAGAGTAATACATGGATGTGTCCAAAGCAACCATGTATTGTTAAATAAAAATCTGGAAGCTAAAATCTATGATCTTCGTCGCTCAGTATTAGTCCGTGGGAGTCAGCCACGTCCAGAAATATATAGACCTACAAACTCTGATTCAAGTTACCCTGATCCGGTTTACAAAGAAAGCAACATCCTGAACATAGAATCAGACATTTACTCATACGGCATACTTATGTTTGAAATACTGACAGGGATGAAGCCTGATGGTGAAGTTAGGGCCATAGGAGATAACCATAAGGAACAAAAGATGATAAATCTAGTTCTACGCTTCCATGATAATGGACCCAGGCAGTTAATGGATCCATATATAATAGATGATGTTGACCGTCGTTCTTTTCATATGTTTATAGAGATTGCATATAAATGCATCAGTCTCAACATAAAGGATCGCCGGTCGCCCTACAATGGATGAGATCGTCAAGACGACTGAGGAAGCATTGGATGTTCATGTAAGTCTTAACGTGTTTTTTATATTATATACTATATAGGATACTTTTGATTTAACTCTTTTGAATAAAATGAGTGTGGGAAGGATCTTATTTATGTTCTATTTCAAATATGAGTTATTTGTCATTTTTTTAGAACTGAGTTTTTTTTTTTTTCTTTATCTATATTTTTTTTTTTTTTTTAATTTTTTTTACCACGCCGGCTCACCATCAAAATGATTCGTACATAAGTTTTCTTTAAACACATTTATAGGATCGGATGACAATCATCATTCATTCTGGTGGAGATATGAATGAATTATATGAGTTAATAATTTTTTATGAATGAATTATATGAGTTAATAATAAATAGAGTAAACCGGAAGATACATCACTGTGGTCTACACTTTATGAGACCTTACATCTCTGTCAGAAACTATTGGTATCTTACATCATTCGTTAGCCAAACGTTTACCATCTTACATCCGTAAAGACGAACGGTGCAAATATTTTTTCGTTATCTTTTAACGTGAGTCTAATATGAGGGCTATTTTTGCCTTTCTACATGTAAGGGGATGTATTTTGTAGTTTACTTTTATACTTTACTTTTATTATTATTATTATTAGAAAGGGACAAACTCTTACGTCCCTCAAGACATCGGAGCGCGTGCCGCTGCTCATATTTTTAGTAGGATCAGCTTTGCAATAGCTAGAGGAGTGGGAGCCTAGTTAGTATCTCGGCTCCCCTCTAATTTCTTGTAGATCCTATGAGTTTCTAATAATAATAATAATAATAATAATAATAATAATAAAATAAAAGTATAGTATAAATGTAAACTGCAAAATAAATCCTTCTTACAAGTAAAAAGACAAAAACAACCCTCACATTAGACTCACGTTAAAAGATAACAAAAAAAATATTTGCACCATTCGTTCTTAGGGTTGTATGATGGTAAACGTTTGGCTAACGAAGAATGTAAAGTACCAATAGTTTCTGACATGGATATTTTTGCAGTTTACTCTAATAAATATATGTATCTATTTTACATTATAAATTATTTGGGACTTTCTAAAAAAAGAAGTTTTAAATATTAAGGCAATACACTTACTTATTATTGAATTGTGTTGGTTTTTCTATGAAGTCAATTTAAGGAGTGCATTAACATGTTGTAAAGCAATTGAATAAAAAGAAAGTGTGTAAGCTGAATCTTTTAAGACTTTCATCTATCTTAAAAGTCTCAAATGCTTTATAAGGAGTAAAAATAAAGATTTCTTGATTAAAAGTTAAAATTAGCTCTTCAATGTATCACAAAAAGTATCAAATTATCTGATACAATTTATTGAATATTAATGCTGCATTTTATCGGTTGGGGGCAGTAAGCAAAGATGTTTGTATTTATGTTCACAGAACCAACAAGCTGCGTCTGCAATCGCCAACCGAAGAAATCTAGCAGACTCACTAGAAAATTTTAGAATTCCAAACGAGGAGATCAGGAAGGCGGCCAAAAACTTCTCACTCATCAGAGAAGGAAAAACAAAAGTGGTCTACAGAGGACATTTCGCCGACCGCTTCAAGAAAAGCACAGTTGCCATAAAAAAATATGATCCTTATACTTCAAGCACTTGGACTAGACTCCATGCTGAGTTTGCGATTGTTTCCATGTTGCACCATGAAAATATTGCCCCTTGCATCGGTTACTGTGAAGGAAGCTATTCGATAGTTTTTGAGTATGCCGTCAATTGAAGCCTTGATAGCTTGATGATCAACTCAAAAACCCCAATAAGAATATAGAATGGGCTCAGCGCCTAAAAATATGTATTGGGGCAGCAAAAGGACTCAGGTACCTTCATTCGGGTTTTGGGAAATACAAGAGAGTAATCCAAAGAGGCTTTGGTAGCAGAAAGATATTATTATATGACAATCTAGAAGCTAAAATTTGTGGCTTTAGCGAGTCATTTTTATTCACCGAATATGGAAGAGATGCTGATCACCTTGCATGTCCTGAGGGCAACGAATATTACATGGATCCTGTTTACCGTCAAAGCCAAATCTTCAACAAAGAGTCGGATGTGTACTCGTATGGAGTGGTACTCTTTGAAATATTAACTGGGATGTTGGCTTATGAAACAACGCGCTTTGAAGATGAAGAGCCACTAAACCTGGTTTCTTTGGTCCGTCGTTACTATGCTGACCATCGAGACAAGTTACTTGATCCGCGGATAAGAGATGAAATTGATACTCTTTCTTCATATACATTTAAAGAAATTGCATACAAATGCATTAGTTTAAATGTAAAAGATCGCCCTTCATGGAATAAGATCATCAAGCGGTTGGAGGAAGCATTGTATATTCAAGTAAGTCTTTTCTTTTAACTAAATTTTACTCGAGTATATGACATGTTATTTTCCAAAATCTTGAAGGTTATTAAAGTATGTTTTAAGAAAATGCTAGTTCTTCTTAACTTGTCTTTCTAGTTATTTTTGTTACAACTGCATGATGATAACAAGTGGAATTATCTAAGGTATAGATTTGGAAAGATTACTAGTAAATGATACATGTTAGGAACTAACATGAATTATGATATTAATAAGGACTTTATTCGCAGAACCACGGAGCTGCTTCTAACAGTACAAGAAGATTTAGAACATTAGAAGATTCTTTTATTCCACTTAAGGACATCAAAATGGCCATTGGAGTTAAAGGTCAAGAAACTAGGATTGGAGATGGCGGATTTCGTGATGTTTACAAAGGTCAGCCCTCTGAACACTGGCAAAACCGTACAGTTTCCATCAAATGCCTACGTCCCGAAAGTTACCAAGGAGAGTATGAGTTCCGCAACGAGCTTAATATGATTTTCAGTTTCCACCATGAAAACATCATCCCTTTCGTTGGTTACTGCGATGAAGGAAATGAGAAGATTATAGTTTATGAGTATGCTAGTAATGGTAGCCTAGATTATCACCTCAAAGACAAGGAAAAGAGACGTTTCCTGACATGGGAAAATCGTCTAAAGATTTGCTTGGGAGCAGCAAGAGGACTCGACTACCTCCACTCGGGTCTTGGGGAGGACAACAGAGTAATACACAGAGACGTTAAGAGTGCAAACATATTATTGGATCGCAATCTGGTAGCCAAAGTTTGTGATTTTGGATTGTCAAAATCTGGCCCCATAAATCAGCCACATACTCAAGTCTACACAAACGCTGCGGGTACCAACTTTTACATGGATCCAGTTTACCATGAAAGTGGCGTCCTCCGAAAAGACTCAGATGTGTATTCATTTGGAGTTGTAATGTTTGAGTTGTTGAGTGGAATGTTAGCTTATAATCGGAAAAGGTTAGAAGGTGGTAAGCATAAACCTCTCATAAATATTGTCCGACGCTACTATGACTACAAACCAGAGTTGCTAATTGATCCCCTTATAAGAGATGAAATTGATAGCCGTTCTTTTGATACATATACTAAAGTTGCATTTCAGTGCATTAGTTTCAATTCAAAGGAACGCCCTACCATGGAAATGATTGTGGATCAGATTGCGGAAGCACTGGAATTTCATGTAAGTATTTTATTTTAATCAAATTATTAGGTTGCTTCTGCAAGCATGCTATAGCTATGGCTGTTTGAAAATTTTGATATTGATCCATTTCTCATAAAATGATAATCAACTTTGAGTATGTAAAGCTATTAATCATCGGCCTAATTAAAAACATACCATAGGCAGGTCATAGTTGTGCGGATAGCGTGTACCATTCAATATATTGTTTTGCTGTCACATGTCAATTTTGTTGGCCAAAAAATTTGTGAACTTTTTTCATTCACGGATGGTGGAGCTGTGCCCAACACCTTAATTTGTAGGAAACATCAGAATTTCCATGTCATATTTATATGCCTACCAGCACTCATTTTTTGAGATTTTTTATGGCTTAATACCACTCTTCGATTAACGAATTTTGATTTGATATTGTTGTTAGTTAGGCAGGCATCTTGTATATCACTGTACCATGTACTGTATTTGTTGCTTAACATGCATTTGGTGCAACTACGTTTTTGTGTAGGTGAGTAAGCAAAGAGAATCACTGGCAAAAGGTGATGCAGAGCTAAATCATCCGGGTTCATTGGGGTAATTACTCTTTATTATAAGTTCAGTTTCGGGATGAATTTTATGTTATGAGCTGTGTAATTAGTGGAACTTCTGTAATTTTAATTGTATGAATTGTAGGCGTAATTGAAGACACGTGTATCCGATTACAAAATGTGAAGTTATCAAAGCCAGGTGCACATGGATACAAGTGATAGTGATCACCTGTGTGACTGTGTCATGAACCCTTGCATACTCACACGTTTTATTATCAGGATAGACAGGTTATGCCCCCCCCCCCCCCATTTTGCTTTGATATGTACTGTTAAATCGCCCCGCAAACTGAAATTCGGCCATTTAATCTCATATTCAGGATTAATGCCTTCAAAATCTTTCCCCCTAATGTTTTCTATATAAATATCATTATCATCGGGGAAGTACTCACAGTTAATAACAACGATCTCAACCAGTGGCGGAACTAGGAGCCAAGTTCAGGGGTAGCGAAATACGAAAATTTGTTTAGGGGTAGCGAAAATTTGTTTCAGGGGTAGCGAAATCGCCAAAAATGGCCAAAAATCGCCAAAAAATGTAAAAAATGGCAAAAAATTCCACTACCGGGTAAAAGTTCAGGGGTAGCGACCGCTACCCTGGCTTGCATGTACCTCCGCCCCTAATCTCAACATAAACTAAATAATCTCGTAAGCACATTACCTCAATATTACTTGTTAGAAGTAATTTGCTGTTTCATGTAATCATTATTTAGTGATTCGGGGTAAAAAGTCACGATGTTTCATGCAATTATTGTTAAAATGCAACATATGTTACTGGTCAACCCAGTTTGACCCATATGAATACGTTTTTCAGTCCAATTCACCCGTTTCATCTTTAGCTCTTTTTTTTACATATCCGCGCGAATGAAAATTTGGGCTGTATTTGTCACCTTTGACCCGTTTGATCTATAACATAAGATTGACTTTATCAGTTAACAATCCTTGAAAATAAAACATTGAGAGTACAGACTTGGCCGTTTGACAGTAAATTTAGGAATCTATAGTCTTAGTAGAATATCAAATAATTGATTCTGTAATGCCACAATGACTATTACTCGATTGGTCGTGTTACAATGCAATCTTTGGATGTCTGTGTTGTTTAATAAATTCTTTAATGCAATCTTTTGAAATCATGTGCTACAATGAAAATATGGCAATATCTTTGACAATATTAAGCGACTTTTATTTTCGAACAACCCGACATGACCCATTTGAACATACTAAATAACATTCAGTGGGCTTCTTATGAATAGTGCCCTTGCTACAGTAATTTTTTTTTTTTTTTTTTTTTTTTTTCAAAAATTCGCAAAAAATACCCCTGAAGTAGACAACTCTTTGCAAAATTAGTCCTTTTCCAAAAAATATGTTTCAAAATTAGCAAAAAATACCCCGAAAATTGACAGCTCTTTGCAAAAGTAGTCCTTTTACAAAAAATCTGTTTGAAAATTGGCAAAAAATACCCCTGAAGTTCGCGTCTCTTTGCAAAAGAAGTCCTTTGTCAAAAAATCCATTTCGCATCAAAATACGACAAAACACGTATAGCACAAAAATTATAAGCAACACACCCGCAGCAACGCGCGGGCTGCCCAACTCGTTGAACACATTTTCATGCAAATAACCCATTTTGTTTAGAGTTAAACTATGTAATACTCTTGTGACGATTTTGACCAATTTGACCCGTTTCATTTTTAATATTATATTTGACCCGTTTATTTTAGGCGATTATGAGCTTATTTTGTGGATCTTTTCCAAAACATAAAGTTAACTTTTAAGAAGAACAGAATTTAAATATCGACAAGTTTTGTCATTCCGGTGAACTATGTTGCAAGAACACATTTATATTAACAAGATACAGTATGTTTTGAAGCCTTAAATCAAGAAGTTGTAAAGTTATGTTATTAAAATAATTAATCGCCAAAGGAAATTTGAATTTATTGCTAATTTATATATTTGCTAAACTGATAAAAAATATTACCATTCACGGTAGCATTATACCAATCTCTTTTAAGTTTTTGATTCATAGTATGCTAATATAAGTTTAAAGCTGGAACTTTTTCGGTATACATAAATACGTTAATATTATGTATGGTAACTACTTTGAAAAATTAATTTACCAAATAACAGTTCCTGAGGGTATTTCGAGTTTACCATATACACCAGAAAAACAAATCTGCAAATCTTCATCAATAGCAATTCGGTGTCTCAAATGGTAAAATTAGATCATCACGTTTGTTGGATAAACATTGTGTTAATTGGAGATGATTAGAATATTTTGAATTAGAATGATACCATATAATTCTGTAAGCAAAATTAAATGTTGAAGTGTATATAAACCCTTCCAATGTTATTGCTAAAGCCACCATAAACTCAATCTCACAAAAACAATGCCATTATTCAGAAATACCCGAGCCAACAAGAACAAGGCGACCGTTACCAACATTAGCGACAATAACCCTACTGAGTCAAATGTATGAAGCAATCCCTTCGCAACAAGCAGTTGCGAGAGATAATCTTTACTCTTGTTTGGTAACACATGATATAGTTTTGATGTTCAGTTCAGATTTTTATTTTCTTTAACTTCTTAACGGGCTTTTTCATGTGTATGTAGACAGAACAATTTCAATTTAGTGTGGTGCACGTGTGACAAAAAGTGGAAGAGGATGTGCTGAAAAGAGAAGTGGTTGAAGCTAGACCGAAAGAGGTGAAATTAAAATGTATAAACATTTTTCTCTTCTTTTTTAGTCTAGCTTCAAGCAATTTTTTTAAACACTTCCTCATCCACCTTTTTTCGTCACACGTCCACTGCATTAAATTGAAATTGTTATGTCTACAAACACACAAAAAAATCCTATTCAAAATTTTATAGAACAATAAAAATGTAAATCCAACATGAAACATATTTCATGTGTTACCATGTTAGAGTAACGATTTTCACTCTCAAACTCCTTCTTGCAAACGAGGTGGCTCATTCACATCCACATTATTAGTGTTATTGTCGCTAATGTTGTGGTGGTCAGCTTGCACCTGTTGGCTCGAGTATCCTTAACAATAACATTATTTCAAAAAAAAATCGTATAACTTAAAGTCTTAAATGATAACATTCAAAAAGTTCAGTTATATGTTGGGGTGTGAACGAGAAGAGCCGTGTCAAGCTCGAGCTCAGCTCGTTTACACCCCTACTTAATTATCTGGTATTATTATTACACAAAATATCTTGATTACCTATAATCAACACATACCAAAAGTTAAGTTTAAAATGTCATTATATAATCAACACACACACACACACACACACTTACGGAGTCCAATTCTTCAACTGCGATTGCTGCCGAAAAAGATGCTCAAACACGCGCCACCTCTGTCACACGTACGCTGCAAACGAGGTATCCTCATGACTGTTCAAATGTGTACCTAGTGATGTAACCTTTTGTGATGAGGTTAGGTGCCTTGCCACTAGGTCATTTGGTGGTGGTTGATCTTAGATTCTTCGTACGTAACACGTTGGTCTGAGTTTCCTTTGTGGCATTGTCATTGTTGACAATTTGCTAGTTACATTCGTTTTTATATCGCATGGTTTTGGTCTACCTAATCGTACCAACATTCTTCCAAATCAAAAAAGATTCTCATTTCTTAAAACTCTTGAGATTGTTATCCAATATAGTTAAGGCCCATGGTGGCACAAGGGTTTCATACTTTTCCATCATCCTGATCAATATTCAATGTATTAAAAATATTAACTTATGTGAGTTGGATCTAAGGGTTTTTTTTTTTTTTTTTTTTTTTTTTTTTTTAACATGTTAATAGATAAAAGTATTATCATATGTATTACCATTTTATAAATCAATTTTTGTGGTTTGGATTTAGAGTTTTTGGCTCATAATATGTTAAGTTTTCTTGTGACGTTTTGTTTCTTGCAAGCTTCTTGAAACTGTTGTAGTTTCCTTCCTTTTGTATCACATGACTCTACTCTACATCTTCGAACTAGCAATGACGATTCATCTGGCAAAAATATCTCCCTTCAATAATCACTTTGTGCGCATCATCATCTCTATTGTCCAATTATCTGTCAGTTTAGCATCTGGTGGGATTCTGATTTATACACAAAAGTACTTTCAAACCTCAATGAGAGTTACATGTTACTCAATCACGAGAACCATCTTTGTTTTTTCGTCATTTCTTTCAGTAGTCACCCTTTTGTTGGTGTTTATACTCCCCAAAAATCATGACTGGATTGGATACATAGTCATGTGTGTAGTTTTTGGGATTGCAGTGTATAGTTATATTTGTCGCAAGAAAGATTTGAACAATTTGGATGTTGGGACAGTGATTGAAATCCCTAAGAATAAGTACTCGGTTACTTATATGCCTCTACCAGTTCTGCTAGCTATATTTCTCCCAAATAACTTTGAATGGGTTTAGTATTTGTTGATGGTTGGATCCGTTGTGATCGCAATCATGTATAACGTTGGTGTCTAGTTGAGATTAATTAAGGATGGAGAAACGTGCACATAATCTGGAAGTTCATCCATTGATAGAAGAAGATGATGATACATACATCATTTGAGTAGTTTTGGTTGCAAGTAGAGCCGTATATGAAGGTATGCGAGGTGTGCTACCGCACAAAGCCTCAAGTTTTTAAAAGCCTCTAAATATATACCCGTTATATATTTGGGGCCTCAAAATTCACTTCCAAAATAATTTGTTACCGTTGTACAATCTTATGTTGTAAATATTTGTTAAAACTTAAGATAGATCATTAAAACACTGTGATTTTTGTTTCTATAGTCGGTATAATATATTTTTTACCATCGTAAGTAGTGATCGTATAAGCTTTCGCAAAGGGCTTCCGATCGCTTAGCTATGGCATTGGTTGCAAGATTTATGACCTTATAGTATTTGAGATATAACGCAGTATGTAAGGAAACAAGTTTCAGGAGCTATCTTTTGGTTGAATATCATATTGTAGTGATGTTAATTCGATCCTGATTTTGAAAAAAAATAGCACTTATAACTTCTGATTTTGTTCTTTTTCATAGTTAGGAACAGATGGTGTTTTTTTTTATCAAGATTAGTGACTATCCGTGCAATAAAATAATAGCAAGGATGCAGCTGCATTTTTGGATATATCCATGTAATTTACTCTAGTTAATTTTTAAAGATTGCTATGTATGCTCAAAACCCATTTATACAAAAACAAAATGGTTACATTTAAAACGTACGAGTAGCTCCATTACTCATTTGTGAACAGTGTTAACCATCGCCAAATGCTAAAAAAAATATAGGTTTAATGTGCACTTGCTCTTAGTGGAAACAATTGTAAAAATGCAAGTGAACCTAACAGCATATCCAAGGTCAACTCTATATCAAGGGCTACTCAACTCAAGCACAAGCTGTCTCAGTCCAAGACCAAGCAACAAAGGAGTAGACTTTGTATTATGAGCATTTGTAATAAGCTGTAATGTTGTATGTTTAAGTTTACTATTGTACTAGTCATAAGTCAAAGTAGCATAGTCAAAGTAAGAGTAGTATAAATACTTGTACCCTTTCATTACTCATTTTGTATTATGAAGTACACAAATCATTTTCCCTCTAATTCTCTCTCATTAAAACCTTCGTCATGGTATTAGAGCAAACCACCATCACTCGAGTTTGGACAAACTCAACCACAAAATAACAAACTCCACCACAAATAACTAACTCCGGTGACCTGTAACAACTTCCGGCCACCACAAACCACCATAATTGTTACCAGTTTCAACAAAACAACCATCAAAACTCATCAAATTCTCTCAGGATCAAGAATCCGATCACCAAATCATCTAAATCAATCATAAATCCTCAAGAACTGATCAAGAAATGGCACCGACATCATCAAGCCAAAACAACACCACAAGAACACCACAAACCGCCACCATAACTGATTTTACATCACCTAATCATCCTCTCTATCTCCATCCCAATGATCATCCAGGATTGATCTTAATTTCAAAGAAATTGAATGGATCAGACAATTACAGTTCTTGGAAAAGGAGTATGATGATTGCATTGAATGCAAAGAACAAGTTGAAGTTTGTTACTGGTGAATTCATGGAGCCAAGTGCTGAATCAGAAGAGAAAGCTTTATGGGAAAGAACTAATGATATGATAATCTCATGGATACTCAACACCATCTCAGATCAGATAAGTAACAACCTGAATTTTGTGAATACTGCCTATGACTTGTGGAATGAATTGAATGAGCATTATGCCCAATTGGATGGCCATATGATTTATCAATTAGCACATGACATAGCATAATTGAAGCAACAACACTGTACTATTGAGGTCTATTACCATAAGTTGAAAGGATTATGGGATGAACATGATGCCTTAGAAGCCCCTTATCTGTGTAACTGTGTTTGCAATATTAAGGATGGTAGGCACACTGGTGATAGGGAACAGAGAAAAAGGTTGATACAATTTCTTATGGGATTAGATGAATGCTACTCAAACATAAGAGGCCAAATCCTACTCTTACAACCACTACCCACAGTAGCCAAAGGAGAAATAAAGAGAAAGCATTCAACCAACACCATTAGGATCAACAGCATTGTCTGCACAATCATCACAAACCAATAGGTACAACAACAGGAACTACACCTCACAAACTGGCAATAGGACACAACCTGTTAGGAGGAGTAATTTCAAAGCTGGGGTATATTGCACAGTTTGCTACAAAGAAGGTCACAGTGGTGATGCGTTACAAGGTAAAAGGCTACCCAATTGGTCATCCCTTACATGGTAAATACAAACCACCAGTGGTCAGGACTGTGTATGATGCAAAGGGACCCAAGACTGTCAATGCAGTTCAATGTCAAGATATAAATCCATCCAACTCCACTCAGGCAGAATCAAACAATGGGAATGATGCAGTGTTTGTGAAGATTGACCAACTTCAGAGTCAGCTAAATCAAGTGATGTTGATGATGCAACAGTGCCAGAAAAAGCCTCCAACTGGTATTGTCAATTCCTCTACTATTAGATAGTTTAAATTCATTGCATCCATCATGATTAGATTTAAGTCTGCTTGGGTTATAGACACTGGAGCTACTGATAGTATTTGCATCACTTTAACCATTATGCATGACACATACACACTGAATCCACCCATTCACATAACCTTACCAAATGGCCAAACTGTGGAGGTCAAAATCTGTGGAAAAGTCAGAATAAACCAAGACATCACCCTCACAGAAGTGCTTTATATACCTTCATTTGCTTACAATTTACTATCTGTTAGCAAATTGACAAAACAAATGTCTGTGACAGCAATTTTCACCTCTCTATCTTGCTATTTCCAGGGTCTCAACAAGAGGATTGCACATGGCAACCTTTGTGAGGGACTTTACATCATCTATCCTGATCACCAACCTTCACCACCATCTACCATCCTATCTACAAGCAGCAGTGACACCACCACTCTCTGGCATTCAAGATTAGGTCATCCATCAGCTTCTACCCTGAAAAACATCAAAAATCTTTCAATTTCTTGTACAAATGAACTGTCAAATTGTATTGTTTGTCCTTTAGCCAAACAACATGCACTTCCTTTTTCACATAGCACATCACATGCTTTAAATCCTTTTGAACTTGTACATATGGACATTTGGGGACCATACAAACATCCCACATTCAATAAATGCAAGTACTTTCGTACAATTGTGGATGACTTCTCAAGAGCAACCTGGACATATTTGTTACCAAATAAAGATCATGCTACATCACAAATTAAAACCTTTCATTCATATGTGATCAACCAATTTAACAAAACAATAAAGAAAATAAGAAGTGATAATGGATCTGAGTTTCTAAATACATCTTTATCCACTTTTTTTATCACCATGGAATAGTCCACCAAACTTCATGTCCCTACACACCCCAAGAAAATGCCAGGGTGGAAAGAAAACACAGACAATTAATGGAAGTAGCAAGAGCCCTTAGATTTCAAGCCAATTTTCCAATACATTTTTGGGGCCACTGTATTCTCACTACCACATACCTCATTAACAGACTCCCATCAAAACCAATACACCACAAAAGTCCATTTGAGTACTTGTATGGTACTCCACCACCCCTTGATCACTTGAGAGTTATTGGTTGTCAAACCTTTGCACACCAACACTTACTTGACAAGTTTGAGGCCAGAGCCATCCCTTCTGTTCTCATTGGCTATCCTTCAACACAAAAAGGATATATTTTATACAACCTTGAAACACACAAGCTTTTCACTAGTAGACATGTTACCTTTCATGAGAACAGATTTCCATTTCATGACAAACCTCACACAACATCACTACAACAAGCACAACCTCAACACTTTAATCCACCTCATTTCAACTCCCCTGTACCATCAACACCTGAACCAGCACCTCATATCCCTACACCTACACCATCTACAACTCACAACTTCTCTTCCTCTCCCTCTGACTCTTCCACAGATCCAACCACAGTTCAATCACCACCCACTTCTAAACATAACATAGAACATCCATCACAACAAATACAAGACAATGATCAACCACAAGCGAATCCCAGTCCAACAAATCCTCAAGTACAACTCATAACCTCTACAAGAACTTCCAAACTACCAACCAAACTCCAAGACTACCATCTTAACTTACCCAAATCACTCACCTCCTCTAAACATCATTACACTAATTTCATTAACTATCAAAACATACAAACACCATCAACAAGACATTTAATAAACACAATCAATCACATCATAGAACCTCAGTCTTATACCCAAGCTGCCAAAGATCCAAGATGGGTAGGTGCAATGACTTTAGAACTAGCTACCCTAGAGAAAAATGGTACCTGGACCATTACTGAACTCCCAGCTGGAAAGACACCAATTGATTGTAAGTGGGTATTTAGAGTCAAGTGTAGGTCAGACACTATAGACAAGTTCAAAGCTAGATTGGTGGCTAAAGGATTTACACAGAGAGAGGGTGTGGACTTTCATGAGACCTTTGCCCCTGTGGCAAAAATGGTAACTGTGAGAGCACTATTAGCCACTGCCATTCATAATCAGTGGCATATTGCTCAATTAGACATAAACAATGCCTTTCTTCATGGAGATTTGACAGAAGAGATATACATGAAAATCCCACAAGGTTATCCTGGTGCACACTCAAAGACAAGTGTTTGCAAACTTTACAAATCCCTCTATGGGTTGAAGCAAGCCAACAGACAATGGTTCCTGAAGCTCACTCATTTTCTTCAAAACTTGGGATTTACTCAGAGCTATGCAGACTCCTCTTTTCTCACCTTTAAGAAAGACCACCACTTTATATGTCTTCTGATCTATGTGGATGACATTCTCCTAACAGGCAACAATCTTTCATTGATTCAACACATCAAAACACAATTGCATCAGCATTTTAGCATCAAGGATCTAGGTTCCCTCAACTACTATCTTGGCATTGAGGTACTCAAAAACTCAACAGGTCTCACTATGACTCAAAGAAAATATACATTGGAGCTTCTTCAAAGTGCAGGGCTACTAAATGTGAAACCATCATCAATCCCTTTTAACCCTCTAACCAAACTGAATCATGAGGATGGTGAACTACTTGATGATCCTGTTCAATATAGAGCATTGGTAGGAAAACTCTTATATCTCACCATAACAAGGCCTGACATCTCCTATGCTGCACAGACCCTGAGTCAGTTCTCTTAATCACCCAGGACTCCTCACTTAAAGGCTCTAATCAAAGTTCTTAGGTATCTAAAATCATGCCCAGGTCAAGGTCTGCATTTCCCATCAAGCACAAGCCTTAATCTCAGAGCCTACTGTGACAGTGATTGGGCTAACTGCAGTTTCTCAAGAAGGTCAGTCTCAGGGTATTGTATCTTCTCAGGGTCTTGTCTTCTATCTTGGCAATCCAAAAAGCAGACAGTTGTCTCTAGGAGCTCAACAGAGGCTGAATACAGAGCATTGGCAGATGTAAAATGTGAACTGTCATGGATTAAGTGTTTGCTTAAAGACCTTGGAATTCCAATTTCAAATCCTACTGCTATTTACTGTGATAATGCCTCAGCAATAGCTCTTGCATCAAATCCTGTGCAACATGCAAGAACCAAGCACATTGAAATAGACTGCCATTTTGTGAGGGACAAGATCAAGCAAGGACAAGTCATGCCTACCTTCATTTCTACAAAGAATCAACTAGCAGATGTGCTTACTAAAGGTCTGTCCAAAGCTCCTCATTATCACTGCTTATCCAAGTTTGGCATATGTGATCCCTACACATTGCCAACTTGTGGGGAGGGTAACAGCTTATCCAAGGTCAACTCCATATCAAGGGTTGCTCAACTCAAGCACAAGCTATCTCAGTCCAAGACCAAGCAACAAAGGAGTAGAGTTTGTATTATGACCATTTGTAATAAGCTGTAATGTTGTATGTTTACGTTTACTATTGTACTAGTCAAAAGTCAAAGTAGCATAGTCAAAGTAGGAGTAGTATAAATACTTGTACCCTCTCATTAGTCATTTTGTATCAATTCATTATGAAGTAAACAAATCATTTTCCCTCTAATTCTCTCTGATTAAAACCTTCATCAGAACCATGTTAAGTAACAAGGGAAAAAGATACAAGCTTATAATTTTGAAAACACGCCACGAGTTGTGGACCCTGCGTAAAACTTTCCAGTGGTTAGAGCTTTAGGTGGAAGCAATGCAATCATTGCAGCCATTTCAGCAGCATCATCAGCCGAATGATTCCCTTTGCCATCCGTCATTGATGTTTGAGTGAACCCCGGACAAAAACAATTCACACTTACAACACCTTCATACTTACGAGCCAAAACCTGAGAGTACGCGTTCAAGGCAAGCTTGGACACTGAATAATCAGTCCATATCTCGGGCCACCCTTGCGTTTTCCATCTTCCTTCTTTTACGTCTTGTAGAAAAACATTCACCACCATTTCTATTCGCTCTTCATTTAGTGTTTCTTTGTCACCAAGTATTGCCTTCATTTTTGTATTTTTAAGCTTCTACATTATATAATTAACAAAATAACTGGTTAGACCGAGCATCTCAAATGGTATGAACTTTATTAAGTTCATAGCACTGCCACGTCATGTTACGTCAATTTTTTATGAACCTGTAAAATTATACGTAAACTTATTCATTATGAACTTCAGTGCCTTGCTTTCATTTGAGTTTTATTTTCCATATGCATCTATACACAAATTAAGTAATATGCTAGGAAAGTAATGTGCGTATAATGTAGCTAGGTACTTACATCTAACGTCCCAAGTCTAGAACTTATGTTGAGGATGCGGCTTGTGGAAGCTGAACGACGAAAAAATGGCAACATGGCCTCGGTGAATAGTTTTGAACCGTAGTAGTTAGTGTTGATCACTGTTTCGGCATGGTCTATCGAGTTCTCACCCATAGGGTTGTAACACACCGCTGCATTGTTCACCTATAACATTGATATCCATGAATATCGAAAATAAGAAACAACTTTAGAAGTACATTTTGTTCATATATATGTTACTCTAGCTAGTTTCTCTTAATATATTATCACTACTATAAGTATACTATCACGAAATGAAGCAAATCGATATATTCGACTATTCGTGTATAATAATATAATGTGAAACACACGCGCATACTATATAAATATATATGATTTGGTTGGTAAGGTTAGAGATATCCCAAAATAATGAACAATATATATATATATATATATATAAGCCACACTATATATTATATATATATATATATATATAGAAGCCACACAACATATTAATATATTCAGATGGTAATATTTAATTGGCCGCTAAAATGATTAATATAAGGCTTGAAATTAGATTAACTTTTATAACGACTCGATCATCAAACTAACCAAATCCTAACTAAAAATGAAAATTTGAACTATTTGATTAATATGAGAAAGAGAACATATATCATTTCTTGGAGACCATGCGTATACTATGATTATCATGTATGCATGCACATTGCAAAAGTTAGAGAGTACTTACCAGAATATCAAACCCATCAAATCTGGATTCAAACCAAAAAGCAAAAGAGCGAATGGAAGCCATATCAGATATGTCAAGCTGACAAAAACAAACATTACGTTCGAGCCCTAGTTCCTTAAGGGAATCCATGGCCTTTGAACCTTTGGATTCATCTCGAGCCGTTAGGACAACACTTAAACCCAATTCAGCAAATCTTTTAACCAACGCGTACCCAATACCCTTATTTGATCCAGTGACAATAGCTACCGTGTCCTTCGACCACCATCTAACGTTGGTTTTGGGGTGGCAGATAGGTTGCTTTTGTTGCTTGGATGGTGATGCCATATTTTTAGCTTAGATACGAATGTGAGAAATATTATGCAAATGAGATGGAGACTAATGTTAAAGAAAATGGATATTTATAAATTATAATTGACTAGCATGACGTAGGATATATGTCTTCCAGAGGTTTTTTAAATATCAAAAGTAACATATAAGTTACTATACCTGATTGGTTGCAATAAATAATTGTCCTCGTGGATGTTACAAGTTATAAAGTCTTATAGGTTTCCGTAGGTCATGGAAATTAAACTAAACTATTTAAAGTGTAAGTAGAATAACGTGTCTATGTAATATCCAAACGCGTTATATTGTAAAAATAACAGGGAAACTTCAAACATGCCTAACTTCAAAAAGATTGCCATGCAAAATTCTTAGTATCTTGTGGTGCCATCACGTGGTGTTATGAGAAAAATGTTGTTAAATGAGCACAATTTTTTATAACACTAGAATCAACCACAACTTTAAAAATATCTTTCCCTTCTATAACATCAAAATCGGATGCCATCATGCACCCTATTGCCCACAAATAACCTATTGAAATACAAATACAACACACACAAAAAAAAAAAACAAAAAACAAAAAAGAAAAATAAAAAAGATATTACGGTACCATTTGGGTTTGTCATGACGGCGCGAGATGGGAAAACGTGAGATCCAGTATAGGGCTGGTGCGTCCAGTGTCATTTTGGAGGAAAACGCAAGGCTTGGCGGAGAGTACCTAGCCCTCATAATGTCATACTATACCTATTTTAAAGTACATTACATGTTTATCTTTCTATTTTTGTTTGTCTTACTAGGAGTGCGTATTTACATATTTCAACCGATTAAAATGATTTTCAAATGTCAACGCAAAATGTTATCGGTGTACAGTCTAGTGATCGATCTCCACTTCTCTTAAACTATATGTGCACTTGTGCAGGGCTAATAATTTTAGACGGAAGAGTAAGATTTTTTCCTTTTGAATAACTATGATTGCCGACATTTTGTCGGCCTAGCTAATATAAAAGACATAAACACCAATTATATGATTATAGGTCAATATTATCTGATTAAATTATATGTTTGTAGATGACTTAAATTATGATTACGATGTTTTATTTGGTGCAAGTATATGAGATGGTGGTACATGTGGACAAATAAACTTACGTGGCTCGAATTAAACTAACATTTTCACTGGAATTTAACCGACCCCTTTCATTCTCGTTTTTGAATTATATATTTGCATGTTGTCACGAAATGCCAAATGCACCTAAGTTACTAAGAAAAAAGTAAGGTATTTAAACTAGTTTTCATTTCGAAATTTGTATTTTGTTACATGTAAAACAAACATTAATTAATATAATATTCTTACCTATTTTTGAACATATAGTCATTGTCGGATTGACAATTAATATTCGATAAAATACCAGAATTGGCGTACAACAAGTCATTACAAGTTTGAGCAAAATCTTTTATAAATAAACACCATCAGTGGACAGAAAAATATATTATATGAATTCTTAAACCAAGATTTAGCTTAAACATTAATCTTGCATGTATTATTTGTTTATAAGGGTTTCAATTCGGTTACATTATATCAAAGTATTTTCTAGCTTTTCTAAAGTTTCATTGCTACATGTATGATATCGAGACAAATACTACTATATTTGGCAAAACTAGCTTAAGTTGACGAAATACGTTGAAGTTTATACAATTTTTTATAAGTTATCTGAAGTAACATTTGATTTTTGAAACTTATAAACGATTATATTTCTCAAATCTTGTTTATATAGTAGCATATATTTTAAGAAAATAAACTTCAATTCAGTTCTTAATATTAATAAGTTTACACGCTAAACATGCCCAAAATTTAAGATACTGAACTTAAAAAAATAAGTTACTATCTAAACCATTTGTTTAATGTTATTTAGCATATACATAATACATATAGAATTCCTAATATATATATAATGTTTGCCATAGTGATTTATAATTCTTTCGTTTCTTTTGTCAACCATGTTTTTTTTTTTTTTTTTTTTTTTTTTTTTTTTTTTTTTTCACATATTAATCTGCGGGATTTGAATTCACCGCTTCACATACTCAAACAGGTAAAACATTTCTTTTTAGAATATTGGCAAAAAAAAAAAGGTTAAGATTTGTATGCTAAACTAATTGTGACAATGCAGCCACTGAAGGAGCCAAACAAGAAACTAAAAGGTGGCCTGGGTCTGAATGCCTGTGCTTACACATGCAGCCCCCAATGCTAATTGTAACATGTGTTTTATATTAAATAATACTTAATTTATTCTTTTCAAAGCCTAAACCTTTAGTAATGCAACCTAACACTAAGTCACATGCAACCTAACACTAAGTCACTAACCCTAACAACCCTTAATATTGTATTAACTAGCTAGTTCCCTTTACGAATATCTTTTGACATTTCAATCGATTGTTCATACAAGGTTAGTACATGTGACAATTCCCGGCCGATGTATAATAAAAAAAAGTAGAAGAAGGGTGATTGTTTAACTCAAGTGTATGTGGCCTAATTTTAGTATCATATAACCGTACGTTTTTGAAAAAAATTCTGGTAACCGCAAAATGTGTATCTAGTATCTTGTAAGCATTTTAGAATGTCTAACCACAGTCATAACAATGGCGGTTCCAATATATAAAATAGAAAAAATTACATGTTTCGTCCTTGTGGTTTATCAGAAATGAAACTCATCATCCTTATTCGATTTTAATTACGCTAGTGATACCTAATTTTCAAACTAGTTGCATCGATGGTCCTTATTTTGAAAAATATGGATCATTTGTGTAATAATCTATAGTTTTCTATTACACGGGTAGTTCCTATCGTTATTTCACGGATGATCCATATTTTTCAAAATAGGCGCCATCGATGCAACTAGTTTGAAAATTAGGTATCAGTGATGTAATTTAAATCAAATAGGGAAGACGAGTGTGATTTTGGGTAAACCACAAGGATGAAACATATAAATTTTTTCAATAAAATATTACTACCTCCGTCCCAAAATAAGTGTTCAGTTTGACTTTTCAGAGTCAAACTGTTTCAACTTTAGCCTTAACTATTTTTGTGGGTGTTATATAATATTTGATGCAATATATATGAATGGATTGGATTTTAAGTGTATTTTTCAATAGTATAATTTTTCATCAAATACTATATAACACAAACAAAATATTTAAGGTCAAAGTTGAACCAGTTTGACTCTGAAAAATCAAACTAGACACTTATTTTGGGACGGAGGGAGTAGTAAATAAGTAACTCAAAAGGTTACACGTACTTTAAACCAATGTAACTCCGAGCTATTTATAAGTATGTGAGCAGATTTTTGAGCAAATTAAGTGCAAGTATTTTAATCCTCAACCTACGTATAGTAACCTGAAAGTGTAATCGAACTAACCTTATTTTCTTAATGCTAACTTTCAATGCAGAGGCGGACCGAAGGGGTGCACGGAAACCCTATGGGTTTTTCTTGCGTAATGTAAAATTATGTCAAATATACTGATTTTTCTAAAATAAACCCGGTCTTTAATTTTTAAATTACGATTTCTATGTACTTATCATACAAATTGTTAGACTCGCTTTTTTTAATAAGATGTCGTCACTCACGTGAATTGGACTAGGTTTGTATTAAGTAGCTCACACAGGGACTACTTATGTGTAATAGGCAAACTAGTGATGTAAAAGGGCCTATAAGTACCCACATGACTCTCCATGTGGGTGTGTGGGATTATTGTACCATTCATTTGTTTACTTTCAATAAAGATAAACATTTGACAGATTCTCTCCACCCTCTCACTACTCTCTCTCTAGAAAGATGAACATCTTCATCTTTCACCAAATCCGGCCACCCGAACCACGAAATACATGAATCTTGGTCTCTACAATTGGTATCAAGAGCTAACCGGGGGAGATTCTTGGTGAGTTTACTGATTTTTGTGGTTCGTTTATGTGTTTTAGGCTGCGTTTTTATCTCCTTTTAGTTATCGGAATTATTTTTTTCCGGTCATCGGAATTTATTTCCGTGTCATACGATAAAAACAGTCCTATCACTGGTCTTATGTATCTTTACTGGTCAAAAACATCTCAAATCCATGGTCATACGAGGTTGGATCTGGTAACAGTTCTAGCTTAAAGGTTTGCTTGAGCTCGTTTTTGTCCTTCAATCCGTGATATGTGATAGATCTGATGGATATACGGTTGAGTTTTATGCTCAAAATGGGTTTTATGGTCAGATCTGGGCAGAAAAAGATGGTCGGAAAATGGTCGGAAAATGAACAGTGGACCTCAATTATTGGACTCAATTATTGCTGCAAATTCGATAAAAGAGTTGACTTTTATCGCATTTGCCATTTTATCACATTTGAATTTTATCGCGATTGGATGCTATCTCGAGGTTCATGAAAGTATGATCGATCCATGATCGATCCACGATTCACCCCCGATTTGGTGAAAGATGAAGATGTTCATCTTTCTAGAGAGAGAGTATTGAGAGTATTTTTTAACATATTCTCACAATAATTAAGCCTCGACGGGTTGTCGACGTGCTATTATGGATTTTCTATTGCTTCAAGTTCAAGGTACTCCAAGCCATGTACACTATTATATGATGATTACGATGACTCGCAATCATCAGGAGGGAGAAGTACGCCCTTAGGAGGGAGAAGGATATGGAGAGAGAAGTACGGCTTATTATCTACTTGGATGCAAATACTTTGTGAGATATGTTGATGCTCCCGAACGACAGTCATTGCACTACAGTCTCCGCTGCGTGCTTAAAGGCTAAAGAAAGTTGTCGATTCAGGAGGGAGCAGAAAAGAATAAAGGGCTCACTAGTTAGGAGGGAGTAATAACCTAACTAGTACATTACAGTTGAAGTTCAGAGCTACAAGGTTGTGTGCCTTCTGCACCAAAGATCGAGGCTGCGATCTTTCGGAATAGAGAGAACTTCAACTCTGTCTCAGGATCTAGACTACAGAGACTCTGCACTTATGGAAAAGTTTATTATTGCAATTTACTTTGTATTGTTTATAGGTCTCATTGTAACCATTCACTTGTGACGACATCTTGGAGGGAGAATGTTAGACTCGCTTTTTTTAATAAGATGTCGTCACTCACGTGAATTGGACTAGGTTTGTATTAAGTAGCTCACACAGGGACTACTTATGTGTAATAGGCAAACTAGTGATGTAAAAGGGCCTATAAGTACCCACATGACTCTCCATGTGGGTGTGTGGGATTAATGTACCATTCATTTGTTTACTTTCAATAAAGATAAGCATTTGACAGATTCTCTCCACCCTCTCACTACTCTCTCTCTAGAAAGATGAACATCTTCATCTTTCACCAAATCCGGCCACCCGAACCACAAAATACATGAATCTTGGTCTCTACTTATCATACAAATGAACCTGATAACTTCTGGTTCTGGGTCCGCCACTACTTCAATGTGTATATTGTATATAACTATATATAGTTATCGAGTCGAGTACTCGAGTTGATGTTGAGCCAAGCGTACTAACTAATGCCATTATAAACTTTTTTACATTCCATATATATTGATCAGTAAGAGTGCCAACTTATTCATCAAGCTTCGGCTCGAATTGAACTTAAGAGCAAAGGTTGATCAAGCTCGCGTCAAGTTTCAAGTTCATGACCAAGTTAAGCTCGAGCTTTGTAACATCTCATTTAAATCAGTCCGATTACACCTCTTGCTCAAAGTTAGGACCACACGCTAATTAATCCTTTAATACAAAAGTCATTCTAGAAAAAGAACATAATCGAGTGAATTCACTACAAAAAACTAGTTGAATTCTCCATATTTTAAAGGCCAAATGGACACGTTTAAAAATGTGTAAAATTATTGAGTTCACATTTTCTCATGTGTGGTAATAAATGGGTGTGACAAATTTTTCTGCACATATAAGTGTGGAGATATTATCCAAATTTCTATATTTAAAAGTGTGGAAATATTTTTTGAATGTCCACACCTAAAAGTTTGGCGAAATTGCAAAAAATGTTTATAATAAAAAGTGTGGAAACATTTGCTACACATATAAGTGTAGCTTTATTATAATTGTACACACTTATATATGTGGATTATTTTTTTAAATATTTGTGACACTTATAAATTTAGCAAAATTATTATTCACATAAAAAAAAAATCCACAGTTGACCATACCGTGGCAAAATAAGTGTGAAAAATGACACTATTTTTTTGTAGTGATTGAACTTTTTATTGCGCCTTTCATTGCTCGATTTGTGGTCTCTTAGTCATCAACATTGACTAATTTTGAATTCAATATACCACCAAAGTCCAAACACATTAGATTCCTTTATTAAAATATTACTGTAATTCAATTCGTATTTTTAAAACCTCATTAGACATTATTTTCTCCCGACCATTTGACAATAAAGGGTATAGGAAAAAAAAAAAAAAAAAAAAAAAAAAAAAAAAAAAAAAAAAAAAGACGTAACTTAAGTTCCAACAATGAGTAAGTACGATTCCCATATCCATATTCATGTCCATATTTTGAACCTAAATTAGTACTATGAACTTTTTCAACTAGTTCAAATAAATAATCATAGAAAAGTGATCATGCATTATAATGCTTGTTCGAAACAAAGGTCTTTTGAAGCACTCAAATGGTCGGCGTCGTGACGTATAGTCGTGGCTTCTTGGTGCTTTTTACTGGATCGTTTTGTTTTCGCTGTAGGTTGATTTAGGTTCAAAATATTATAGGTGTGTTGGTGTTGCGGTTGTAATAGGGTGTCTTCTTTGGTTGTTCTTTTAGTGTTTGTATCTTCTAGCTTCTTGCTAGTTTGTTTTATAAAATTTTTTGTTAAAAAAAAATCGTATCCTAGCTAGGAGTTTATCTTTGTTACACATTATATTATGCTTAATATCGGAAACAATCTTTAAAATTTAGGCTCGTTAACGTAGGTCGATCTAGCTAGTGTTAGAAATGGTTAAAATATTAATACGTAAATGTCTAGTATCGAACCCGAGACCTCGGGATTGCACACATTACAAATGAGTATTAAGGAATAATAATAAATGTATTTTATATATTTATTATTAGCACGAGAACTTAACGACCGTTAGTGTTTTCCGTTAAATGACTAACGACCGTTAAACGCAAATTAGGAAAGAAGTGTTTGTGTATAATTAGGAAACAAGGAAAAGATCTAGAACCCTCTTTGGGGTAGAGATCGACCGGCCTATGGGTTTAGTCGACCCATATGGTTGCTTTTCCTCCAAGTTTCTAATCTAGTATAAATACAAACACAAGGGGTCTTGGTTTTCATAACTCTTGAACACACAATTATCCCTAAAGTCTTTTCTCCTCTTGGTTTGTGTTTGGTCGATCGTTCAACCTTCTCAAAGGGTTGTTTGGATCGAAATTTTGTTAAACAAAATTGTTCTTGTGTTTTTACTTGCATAAACTTAATACGGTTTAATTTGTGTGTACAAGAACGAGGTAATAACTCACTATAGTTATTATCAAGAGATCGATAAACAAAACGGTAAGGGGTTTATCATTGATCTAATAATCTTCAATTGTTCAAGAATTAATTGAAGTGCATCGGGTATGTTTTCTATTTAATGTTTATGTTAATAATTATATGTTATACTAATTGTTACACGCTTCCGCTATATGTGTACTTTGATTATGGAGTTTTATGATTGTCATGCTATGTAAATTCCAACAGTGGCATCAAGAGCCATGTATAACATGTAATTGATTACTTAAACAATAAAAAACGTATCTTTTAAATTGTTTAGAATATACATGATTGTTTTTCTAGGGTTTTAATTATTAAAAATTTGTTTTTTTTAATATTGTCGAACCCTAACCCTAATTTAGGGGGGGTGTCGATTTGTCCATGAACCCTAATTAGGGTTTGTGGTTTTCATAATTAATTGTAATTAATTAGAAACCCTAGGTCTTTAAACAATTGTTGTGTTATGAATCTTGTGACCTATTTGTTATATGATATGCATGAATTCGTGACTATTTATGCATAATTAGTCACGGATCAAATTATTTGAATTAAATTGTTTAGATGTTTGCTACATGTTTAAATAAATCAAGAATTAGGGAAGACCTAATATATATTAAATTAATGAATCGGTTATGTGCAACGTGGTATATTATCATTAAAACTTACGCGGCCAATTGTTGGTGTCTGTGGTCCATTGGGTACAATGCGCTCGAAAACCAATGGGAGTTTTATTGATTCTATACATAATAATTCACATATAGATTATTAATAGGATTTGTTTAAATAGATTGCATGTGGCTAGATGTTTCAATTACAATTAATTGTTTTAATTGTTTTATTATTAGTTGATTATTTGTTTTCTTTTAATTACTTGTTTATTGTTTTTTTTATATGTGATATGTTAAAGTAAGCAATAAAAAGGGTAATTTTCAAAGAAAAATTAAATTGGACTAATAATGGTGAAACATCGGTAATAAAGTAAGGATCTTGCGGTGTCTTATGTGCCGACAGTGGTTCGCTTCGCACGGTAATTTGCTCCCAGGCGAGACTAGCAAGATCTAAACTTTGTTATTTATTTTTTAAGACTAAGATCATAAACTTTTGCTTGATTGATGTTTTTGTACAATAGTGTGTGAAAGGCGGACCAAAGTTGACAAACTGTGTGGGGGGTTTAACTGGAGAGGGGTTTTTTAAGAGATTCGCTCCTACCGGCTCTCCGGGCCCGCTTGTGCGTCAACTGCGACTTACCTATATCACTATTTACGTACACTATCATCTTAAGGGTGATTTACCTCAATTCCACGCGCCACTTTTGTGGCAAATATCCGAATAACATGTAAGTAGTAGGATATGTGGGCGATAATTGTTGGTACTTCTTTAATTGGTGAACCCAATACCTCAAGTAAATAGTTTTGGTTTACTCTTAACTAATTGATAAATAAAAATTGTTTTGAAAATTAATGATACAAAGATGAGTGCATGCATCTTTGTACATGTTTTTGTCACATCAAAAACTAAATACCCTAAAATTTAAGTTACGTGCCATCTAACTATAAGGAACACTTGAAGTTAATTTTGGGTATGCATGAGACCTGGACCAAAATTAATGACAAGGTAAATTTCCGAGTGTGCGTGAGACCACACATGGATGAATTTGCAGTTTCTAAGTTAGACAACTTAATTAAGCTGATGCGTGAGACCTAGAGCTTAAGGCATGAGATGGGATAAAACATGCTTACGTGACATATTGATGAATCAATATGTAGTAAATCCCATAAATTATCTAGGAATTGGAAAATTTTGTTTGCCAATTATTGTACGACAGATTACCATCTTTTGTACTTCCACTGCTAGCAGATCAACTGATGTAGTGGAACTATGTAAAGTTGGATCCTAGATTTTCAAGGAAATTAAATTGGTTATATGAATATATCCATGGGTATTATATTTTCTTGAAAATAAGTATTATCGAAAATACTAATGTTTGAACTTTTCTATTTTCTGTAGAATGGCTCAACCCGATAACTCCGTGTATGCTGCTTTCAAGAGTCATCTTGAAAGAGCCAAATTGACTGGGAAAAAATTTCAATGATTGGCACAGATCGCTCAGAATTGTTTTGAGGGCGACTGGTAAGCTCAATTACTTGAATACTCCTTGCCCTGAAGAGCCTGCTTCGACTGCTTCTGAAGAGGTCAAAGCAGCATGGAAAATTGAGCATGCTAAGCACAATGAAATTGGGTGCTTAATGCTTCAAAGTATGGAACCAATGATGCAAAAGAAGTTTGAGTATCATTTTCCATATGACATGCTCAATGACCTAAAAAAGGCTTATGAAAAATCTCCTGAAGTTGAATTGTATGAGTCTCTTGACAAGTTACACAGCTGCAAGCATAATGATGGCAAACCAGTTGAAGATTATGTTAATGAGATGAAGGAATTCTTTGATCAACTTCAAAGAGGTGGTTTTGAATACCCGAGAATGTTCAAGTTAACCTAATCAACAGATCCCTTAACAAGGATTTTGGTGGTTTCGTTCAGAACTTCAACATGCATTGCTCGGGGAAGACAGTTTCTGAGTTACTCGCATTGCTTGTTGACTATGAGAAACACTTACCACAAAAGGGCAAGGCTCCTACTCCCCAAGTGTTGGCAATTCAAGGAGGTAGGATCCAGAAAAAATCGCGTGTGAACAAGGGTAAGGGTAAAGGTGATAAAGGCAAGCAGGTCATGGCCTATCAACCAAATCCTAAGGTGAATCAACACCAGCCCAAGAAGAACAAGGTGAGTCCTCCAGGAAAGAAGGATCAGGCTTGTCACCACTGTCATGAAGTAGGGCACTGGAAGAGGAACTGTCCACTCTACATCAATGACTTGCGACTAAAGAAGCAAAAGAGTGAAGCTGGTAAACCCAGCTCTTCAGGTGCGTTCTTTATGATTGAATTATTTACTCTAACTCATAAGTTAAATTCCTGGGTATATGATACGGGATGTGGTATTCATATTTGCAATACTATGCAGGGGTTTAGAGTTGAGAGAAAGCTGGCCTATGGACAACAATTCTTGCACGTGGGTAATGGAGCACATGCAGCAGTTGAAGCTATAGGCGTATTTGATTTAGTGTTGCCTTCGGGCCTAGTACTATCTTTAAATAATTGTCATTATGCACCGTCAATTGTTAGAGGTGTTATTTCATTTTCATGTTTGTTGAACCTTGGTTTTGAACATACTATTAATAGCAATGGAATTTCTGTTTCTTTAAATGGTGTATTTTATTTTAAAGCTATTGCTGTGAATGGTATTTTTGAACTTGATATGAATGATAATGATAATGCTTGTGTTAAAAATAATTCGATGTATAGCATCAACAATAAGAGAATCAAGAAAAGTCTGGATTCATCTTATCTTTGGCATTGTCGTCTTGCACACATAAGCAAGGATCGCATGAAAAAGCTGCAACATGATGGGCTTTTAGAAAAGATCAATGATGAATCATTTGATAAATGCGAGTCTTGTATTAGTGGGAAGATGACAAAGAAACCCTTTAATAATAGGATTGAAAGGGCTACTGATCTACTTGGTCTTATTCATACAGATGTGTGCGGACCACTTAGACATGTGTCAAGGAGAGGTGCTAGCTACTTCTTAACATTTACGGATGATTTCAGCCGTTATGGTTATGTTTATTTACTTAAACATAAACATGAGGTGTTTGAAACATTCAAAGTGTTTAAAGCTGAAGTAGAGTTGCAACTTGGAAAGAAGATTAAAGCTCTTCGATCCGATAGAGGTGGTGAATACCTGAGTCAAGAGTTTGTGGATTATCTAGCTAAGGAAGGAATTGTCCAGCACCTTACTTCTCCATATACACCACAACAAAATGGTGTGTCTGAGAGAAGAAATCGTACATTGCAAGATATGATACGATCTATGTTTAATCTAACAACTCTTCCCTTCTCATTCTGGGATTATGCCTTGGAGTCTGCTGTTCGCATTCTTAACATGGTTCCCACAAAGAAGGTAGATAAGACACCATATGAGTTATGGACTGGAAATGCCCCTAACTTGTCTTATCTTAAGGTCTGGGGTTGCGAGGCGTACGTTAAACGTGACTCGGGCGACAAGCTCCAACAAAGATCTGTAAAATGTATCTTCGTAGGATACCCAAAGGAAACAATGGGTTACTACTTTTATTATCCTCCTGAGAACAAAGTATTCGTTGCTAGGTATGGAGACTTCTTGGAGAAGGATCTCATATCTCAAGAATTAAGTGGGAGGATATATGATCTTGAAGAAGATCAAGATGATACATTACCTTCTGAAAACACTAACCAACTTCCTGAAGAACCAGAAAGTCTGGGTCCTCCACCAGAAGTTGAAGTGGTTCCCATTCGCAGATCCGTAAGGACTGTAAAAGCTCCTGAACGTCTATGTCTTAACGTAGAGTGTGAGGAATACATACAAGGGGATCTTGATGAACCGCCTAGTTATAAAGCTGCCATTAATAGTCCTGAAAAGGAAAAATGGTTGGTTGCTATGAATGGGGAAATGCAATCCATGAGAGACAATGAAGTCTGGATTGAAGTGGACCTTCCTCCTAATGCCAAGGTAGTTGGGAGTAAGTGGCTCTTCAAGAAGAAAACAGACATGGATGGCAATGTACACACCTATAAAGCCCGTTTGGTAGCTAAAGGATTTACTCAAACGTATGGTGTTGACTACGAGGAGACCTTTTCTCCTGTAGCTGACATTAGGGCTATTAGGATTCTCATAGCCATAGCTGCATACTATGATTATGAGATTTGGCAGATGGATGTCAAAACCGCCTTCTTAAATGGTCGCCTAGATGAGGATATCTACATGGCGCAGCCTGAGGGGTTTGTGAATCCAAAGTTTCCAAATCGTGTATGCAAACTTCAAAGATCCATTTATGGATTGAAGCAAGCATCACGACAATGGAACAAGAGGTTTGATAGTGAAATAAAGAAGTTTGGTTTTACTCAAAATCTTGATGAGCCATGTGTATACCACAAAGTTAGTGGGAGTGAAGTAATTTTCCTTATATTATATGTCGATGACATATTGATCATGGGAAAAGACATTCCAAGTTTGCATGAAGTCAAGGCATATCTTGGAAAGTGTTTTTCTATGAAAGATTTAGGGGAAGCTGCTTTCATTCTGGGAATTAAGATATATAGAGATAGATCTCAGCGATTAATTGGATTAAGCCAAAGTGCTTACATCGATAAAATATTGAAGAGATTCAATATGCAAGATTCCAAGAAGGGATATTTGCCGATGCAAGAACAACATGGCTTGAGCAAGAAAGTTTGTGCTTCAACACCTGAAGAGGTGAAACGCAAGGCAAAAGTTCCTTATGCTTCGGCTGTAGGATCTATTATGTATGCGGTTAAAAGCACAAGGCCAGATGTGGCGTTTGCTCAGAACTTAACCAGTCGATATCAGCAGGATACCGGTGAAGCTCACTGGACTGCTGTTAAGAATATTCTTAAGTACCTTAGGGCTACTAAAGATTTGTTCTTAGTTTATGGGGGTGATCCACAAGCAGAACTTGGTGTTACAGGTTACTGCGATGCTTCATGGAAAAGTGATAAGGATGATATGAAGTCTCAGACTGGATACGTCTTTGTCATTAATGGAGGAGCTGTGGATTGGAGGAGCAAGAAGCAGAGTACATTAGCGATGTCTGCAGCAGAAAGTGAGTACATAGCTGCATCAGATGCTGCAATGGAAGCCGTCTGGATTAGGAAGTTTGTATCAAGGCTTGGAGTTATGCCTTCGATTCAACGACCTATTAAAATGTATTGTGACAACTCAGCTGCAATTACATTTGCCAATGAACCTGGAATCATGAAGGGCACCAGACATTATCCGATCAAATATCACTATGTGCGAGAGCAAATAGAGATTGGGCAGATCGAAGTACTCAAAGTTCACACAGATGATAACTTGGCAGATCAATTGACGAAAGCTCTTCATGGCACTAAACTTTATAAGTTAGCTGAAGGAATAGGTCTTCGTAAGGCTGAAAGTTTCATGCCCATTTGTGATTAGTATTTGGATAAAGGATGTAATAGACAATTATTGATTTTATGAAATAAAGTATTGTTTATGTTTTATTGTCTTGTTGAAATATACATATATCCTGTTTTGCATGTTTATATCCTTGAATAATTTTATTATTCTAAATTTGTCCATTGTCGGTTAATGATATGGGAATATCATTAAATTAAGACAAATGTGAATGTTGGTTAAAGAGTATACTTGAAAGTATATTGATGCGTAGTCATACCAAATTCACATGATATTCTAAGTGTAGAGTATAGGACTTATCCCAACTAAGCATGAGATTACTTAATGGATCTTGTCATCAAGTAATTCATGAAATAGTTATCCTCAGACTTGAGATACCAGATAAGAGTCATGGATGTAGTGCATTTTTGTAAAGCAATCTACCGCTTACCGTAACTGGAAGTTATAAGGATTGTTTTCAGAAGTGTTGCAAAGTTCATGGGTTATTCCTGTAGTCAAGAAAGAATTTGTTCCTTCAAATTTTGTTTGAAGTATAATACTGCTGGGCCCCTCGTAGGGTTGACAAAATGTTTGCGTGGCCACGCCCAAAGTCTATCTGGAATACGTTCAGATGTTTTGGTAATTTTGTTCAATCAATAACAACGAGAAACAGAAACATTAATAAAGAGTGACTTAGATCCATTTCTTTATTAATAGAGTATTAGAAACAAAAGGATAATAATAATGATGAATCATTAAAGATTTTCCAGGAAATCTAGCTCGAGTCGGACTAGGGGCATTGGAGTGTTGCAAGACGCCAACCAATGTCATTTTACTATTAATAGTTAACCAAGTGGGAGTTGTTAGAAATGGTTAAAATATTAATACGTAAATGTCTAGTATCGAACCCGAGACCTCGGGATTGCACACATTACAAATGAGTATTAAGGAATAATAATAAATGTATTTTATATATTTATTATTAGCACGAGAACTTAACGACCGTTAGTGTTTTCCGTTAAATGACTAACGACCGTTAAACGCAAATTAGGAAAGAAGTGTTTGTGTATAATTAGGAAACAAGGAAAAGATCTAGAACCCTCTTTGGGGTAGAGATCGACCGGCCTATGGGTTTAGTCGACCCATATGGTTGCTTTTCCTCCAAGTTTCTAATCTAGTATAAATACAAACACAAGGGGTCTTGGTTTTCATAACTCTTGAACACACAATTATCCCTAAAGTCTTTTCTCCTCTTGGTTTGTGTTTGGTCGATCGTACAACCTTCTCAAAGGGTTGTTTGGATCGAATTTTTGTTAAACAAAAATTGTTCTTGTGTTTTTACTTGCATAAACTTAATACGGTTTAATTTGTGTGTACAAGAACGAGGTAATAACTCACTATAGTTATTATCAAGAGATCGATAAACAAAACGGTAAGGGGTTTATCATTGATCTAATAATCTTCAATTGTTCAAGAATTAATTGAAGTGCATCGGGTATGTTTTCTATTTAATGTTTATGTTAATAATTATATGTTATACTAATTGTTACACGCTTCCGCTATATGTGTACTTTGATTATTGAGTTTTATGATTGTCATGCTATGTAAACTTCAACCTAGCTAGTATATGCTAAACCACGTTAATCCTCGTGTTCTGAATCTTGTGTGATTCCGTATTTTTCATATTCATTTTCTTGATGGGATATTGTGTCTTTCGGCTACTGTTACATTTAATTTCGCGGCACATGCCCATAAACACAACATGTTGTACGTTAAACAAAGGCTAAAATCTGATCATAATGGGTTATGACATGATCAATGACAAATGATGGACAACTAATGGCCATAGTGATGTAAAAATATGATGCGTTTACATTTTGTTAGGCAGTAAAATGTAATGGTCAATATTTTCTCCCACGAACACCTCGCTTGCATATATGGCCACATGACATGCACAATCCAATTAATTTATTTGTATAAACCAAGGTTTTCAAGATCGGAATCCTACTTAAGATCGTTTTCGTATTTGCAAGATCGAAATCGTAAGATCGGATCGGTAACTTAAGATCTTACTATAAAGTCATTTTCTTAATAGTATTTGTCATATTATACGAATCTAAAAATTATTTTATATAATAAACACAAAATTATATAAATATTTCATAGAAATGTTGTGCTAAATTAAGATTATTAAATGTTTAAGAAGATTAACATTTTTTTTTTTAATAAAAAAATAAAATTCTACAAAACATAAGCCATAAATTTGTAGTTTTTTAGTTTGTGGTTCGTGAAAAGTAAGATCGGATCGGATTATATCTTAAGATCATATGGTCAAGATCGGGATCTTAAGCTTTCAAAGATCTGATGTAGGACCCGTATTGGTTTTGTTTTGCAGTATCTTAAAATTGTAAAATCCCAAAATCAGGATCAGTATCCTAACGACCATGGTCTCTGAACAAAGGAAATGAGATATATTCCTTTAATGTTTATTACTAGCAAGGAGAACGAACAAAATATATACTTAGGGCCCGTTGGGTATAGAGTTTTTTTTATGGGTTTGGACTCAAAGAAAGCTTAAAACCTTTGTTTGGTATGGATGATTGGTTTAAAAATTATGGTCCAAACTCCTAAACTCTACCATCCACAAACCCCAAGCTCCCCTTACTTTTCTACACTTTTCAATTTTTTTTTTGCCCATCTACACCATTCTCTCTTTCTCTCTCTTTATTTTTTTTTTTTTCTTATTATAAGAGCATTTGCAACGGTTAACGCACCCCTGCGTTAAGGTTTAACGCAGCTGCGTTAAGGGTGCGTTAACCATTGCAAGCAAGATGCGTTAACGCAGCGTTAAAGGGATGCGTTAACCCTTTAATGTTGCGTTAAGGGTTGTATGTGTAAAAAAAAAATAACACTTCACCACCCTATAACGTCCATTATATCCGTTATATTCAAAAAAAATCAAAAAAACCCCCCCTTCCGATTTGACCGTTTGAATCAAACGGCTATATTCTAAAAAAAAAAAAAAAAAAAAAAAAATAATAACAACAACAACATTCAAAACCATTTTCACTCCCCTATAAATACCCAATTAACATTACATTTTTTTTCAAACTTCCACAAATCAATCTAATATATCTTATACTTCCATTTTCGAACTTCCACAAAAAAAAAATGTCCGGATTTAACCCAAACGACGATGATAGTTTCATGAATCTCCTAAAGACTTGGTGGAATAACCCAAACGTCGGGTCATCTTCAAACCCGAACGCACCATCACCCAACAACCCAATCCCTAACCCACTCGGCTTGTCGAGCCAAGAACTTTACTTACAGCATCAACGAATGCTATATTGGGAAAAACAACAACAACAACAGAACCTAAACACCAATTCTCTAATCTTCAATTCACACAACAATCACAACAATCTCAAACGGAAACCCATGATGTTCCCAAGACACCTACGTCTCCTCCAAAGCCATACAAATGGGGTGGCAAACGAAAGGCAAAAAAAACGAAAGACCCCGAACCATTGGAGGAGGATGAAGAAAATACCGACTTCTTCAAACATTGGAACCAACACGAGGAAAAATTGCTTGCCATGTGTTATGTGGCCGCGACCGAGGATGCACAAGTGGGGCGTTCACAAGCGAAAGATACATTTTGGCAACGAGTGAAAAATGAGTTTAATAGACTCAATTTTCAAAAGCGAAACAAGGATATGATTCAAAGAAAATGAAAAACGTTGAACCGTGATTACACAAAGTTCAACACCTATTACAAACGTTCCCAACGCCAACAAAAAAGTGGGGAAAGTGATATGGATATCCTTAAAGGCTCCAAACAAATGTATCGGGACGAGCACAGAACCGCTCTGTTTAACAACGAGGAGGCTTGGGAGGTTTTGTGGGCTCATATGAAATGGGATGCACCGGAAGGGGTTGATTTAAATGGCGATGTCCCAAGCCAAACAAACGAGGCGTTGTTTGGTCGTGATTAACACCCACATCCTATGGGAACAAAGCGTGCTTCAAAGAAAGCTAGATCCAAGAGCACGACAAGTACGGGGGGGGGGGGGAGGGGCGAGTACCGGAGGAACGAGCTCATCTAGCCAATTCGGGGAGGCTATGACATCCAAGTATCGTTTGAAACGGGAAACCGCCCAAGCGGCGTATCGGGCGACCCAAATAAAAGATGAGACGATAACAAGATTGGTGATGGACACTGTTAGTGCAAGCAGTCTTGTTAGGGAGATTGTTAGTGCAAGCAGTCTCGTTTGTTTTGATTTATGACAAACATGTAACTTGATACATAATGTAAAATGTACAAGCTACTTGTAATCATATCTTGTCTCAACATACATTCAACACCTCTCGAGTCCTCGTATGATACAACACAGGTTCGTACATGTTTGTTATGTGGCATTATGATCAAACCCTTAACAAACCATTTAGAATGTTTAAAATACGGTTAGGTAATTAAGTATTTTAAAAGGCTAATCATTCTACTTAGAACCTCATTTTACACCTTTGCATAAACAAGTATTTTTACTTGTACATCATGTTTCCTAAGTTTAATAGGATAAGTACACTTTAGGTGTCAAACTAACATGATACATCTTGGTAAACATTGTAGAACACGATATTCATGGTTTCTGTGGTTCGTGTGGTTGTGGTTGGCTGTTGAAGATGAAGAACTTCATCTTTTAGAGAGAGAGTAGTGAGAGGGTGGAGAATACCGGTTAAAGATTAACTTTATTAAAAGTAACAAATGAATGATACACAATATTTCCACACCCCACATGGAGAGGCATGTGGGGTATTTATAGGCCCTATTACATTACTTGTTTGCCATTTACACATAAGTAGTCTCTGCGTTAGCTACTTAATACACATCTAGTCCAATTCACGTGAGTGACGACATCTTTATAAAAAAGCGAGTCTAACAAACATATATTAGTTAGGCTAGTATATACATGGTACATGATCACTAGGATACATGTTACGTACATATATACATTTACATGTTTATGTTTATTTCTTAAATTAGAAATATTTAACATGACATCATGACATGCATCACTTACATATCTTGGAAGATTTGTAATATATTTTGTATAGATCTTTAAGCTAACAAGTTGACTTTTGAAGATATAGCAAGATATGGTAAGATATGGAAAGATTTGAGAATCTATTAGCTGGCCTGACACGACAGATCCAAATAGTATAAAGGATGGATCCAAATTTAGGGATCCGTCGGATCCGCCGGGCAAAATTCTTGTTGGCTATAAATAGCAGCCCATTGTTTACCCATTGGATCATCCACTTAGAACACACATTCCCTCTACCCTTTGCATACATTTAGATCATTAGTTAATCATGTAGAAACACACATTAATCACCCTTTACATAATGATCATAATGTTACTAACTTTCATTATGTTGTAAGCATACACTCGTAATGATCCTGTGAAGCTAGATCAGAGATCGTGAGTCATCATCCATCATAAGCTTGCATACTTCCTGATCCACCATGAAGGTTAGAAGATCTTGAAGTCATCATCCACCAAAGCATTCCAACATATGAAGATTCAAGGCCACTTGACATCCTCAATGATTGAAGACTTCTTATTTAAGAAGTTCATGTAGATACCATATGCATACATGAAGATCCATCACAACAAGTTTAGGGAGCTTGTGATCTTCATCCATTGAAGGCTTCCTTTCAATGAAAGTTCATTTAGATTAGCCATTCATATACATGACTCATTTATGTCATGGATCATCATTGTAATCTATTCATACTAGATTAGATGGTTTCTATGTTGGGCCATAAAACATAGCGGGAGTGGTTGTACCCTTGTAAAGAACTCGGTATCTAGCTTAGTACCGGAAAAAGGATAAGCGACGACGGGAGTGGTTGTACCCATGTAAAAGAACTCGACATCTAGCTTAGTGTCGGTAATTGTATAAGCGACGTTAGGTTGGTTCTACCTCGAACTAGAACCCGGTATTTAGCTTTGTACCGGAAAAAGTGTAAGCGACGTGTGTAAGGTTTTCTCCGCCGAGAAGGGAGCTTGTTGATCTAGTGAAGTAACTCTCGAGTTGGGTACTCGGGGAGTGGAGTAGGGCGGAGAGGAGCTCCGTGACCGAACCACTATAAATCATCGTGTTCGGTTTGCGCTTTCTTTTACTTATCTCTTTACTTTTATATTTGCATTATGTGATTGACTGTGGTGTGACTTGTTGATAATACTTGTGTGACAACATGTTTCAACTTATGCAAGTTAGAAACATCTTTCATATTAGAACAAGCTTAAACGGACATTTGATACAACAAGTTTTAAGATTTTAAAACGATAACTTATTCACCCCCCCCCCTCTACGTTTTCACAATTGGTATCAGAGCCTCGTGGCTCTCATTTTCAAAACAAATGGTTTTTAAAATGGAGTACGATCCATGTATCAAATTACCTTTGAAGCGGAATATAATATGAAAAATGTTTCGCTAAGTATACTTAGAAATTTTGTTGTTAAATATTACTTTGTATACAAGCTTGAAGATGTCTTTGGAAAATCAAAAGAAAATATTTCTTAAAAAGATTAAGTGTCAAATTGTGTGGGTAAAGCTAATTTATGAAAAACACAGGTTTTAAAGGGGCGTTTGGGATAACTATTAATTTAGTTGAAAAATCACCTCCGTAATGTTTAGATAAGTCACATAAGTAGAAATGTTGTTAAATATGTGTAATATATGTTTAATATTAAGTCTAGCAAGTCCTACATGTTTTCTCTATGTCAAAATATGAGTTTAGGAGAATTTATCATAGACACCCACGGATCCCTTTGTTACAAAGGGCGGAACCCTCAAAAAGGATCCGCCAAATCCGTCACTACAGTATGCAGTTTTTGTCCAACTTCAAAAATTCATAACTAATTAACCGTAAGTCCGTAGAAGTCGCGCCACTGATGAACTCAAATAAGTACATTTTATTACCATCATTTATCCTATTTATTTGACTTGTTTTATTATATTATCTGTGAGAATTGATACGTTAATGTTTACTTTTGTAATTCTCAGGTAAAAACAAGTATTATGTGAAACTTGCGATTTTGGACTAATTATGGAGCAAAACATGCAAGAAGTTAAGAGTCTACTGAAATGTACAAGATCAAGATTATTCTGATCCAGATACGCCGCATCTTACTTATTATATACGGCACATCACTATCAAGATTTCACAAGCTACGATCCAAGACAGCAAGGACATGCGCCGCATCTAAGAATGGAGTTACGCCGCATCTTCTGGAGGTGTACGAATATTCCTAAATATATTAATCTTGGACCCCACACGAAGTTAAGTCAATGCGCCGCATCTACTTATCCTATGCGCCGCATCTTGCCCTCAGACAGAAACTATAAATACCCCAAAGTCAGACGAATTTCGGAGTTGGACAATTTAGCTAAGTACGAGACAGAAGAAACCCCAGGACGAATTCAGACGAAGTAGCAGCACAAGACACACCTTGAACGAAGATACAAGAGCTGTAAGAAGGTCCTGCATGTATTCAATTCATTAAGTAGTTTTGTTTTATTGTATTAGTACACTTTAATTCATCAGGATTGATGGGCTTGTGTAATGTGACAACGGAAAGATTGCACTCCCCTTAATATTGCTTTCCCATTAATTAAAGTTTATATGTTGATGTCTTTGGTGACTTTTATTAGTGCATTGATAACCTCTGTGTCTAGCTGAGCGTTGATCGGGTCGCCATGCCTCTACCCTCGCTTATTTATTAGATCGCCTATGCATTCTATCGTCTGTAGAAAAGTAGGAAGAAAGGATAAATAGGATAGTCATAAGTAATCATTAAGGGTTTACTCGCCGATAAGATTAGAGCCAACGAGAAAGGATTAATTACATACACTTCATATAAAACTAGCAATAAAACAAGTGACAAGCTACTTAACTATCAGGACAGGTCTTCTTATTGTCTCAAGTATTTATCTGTGTACGTGTGTGCTAATCGCTGATTCGTGCCTATTAGTTTAGTTTATATTTAATCATAACCAAATCGTGCCAGTCTCTCAGGCTGAACCCCCTTGCGTTAGATTAGGTTGTATAGCTAACTTAAGATATTAAAATACTGATTAGAATAACTAGATAATACGTTCCACTCTTAGTGATCGACACTCTACTTACCATTATATTCATACTGACCGGGTACACTGCTCGTTAAAGTGTGTGTGTTATTGATAAGTCGGTTAAATATAAATTTAAAACTTGAATACTGCTAAAACCACAACGACATACCGTGGGTATAATTAGAGCACTACGCACACGCACATCAAGTTTTTGGCGCCGTTGCCGGGGAGTGAATTGTTAATTTGATTAGTATTTTAATTAGGTTTTTCTTTTTTTTTAATTTTTGTTCTAACCGCTAATTCTGTTATATATTAGTTAATTTGCATTCATTGTATTATTTTGCATATTTTCTGTTTTTGTGTGTTTTTATTTTGTTTCTTTTCGTTTGTTTTTATTTTTGTTTTTATTTTCTGTATTTTCTTGCATACTGCTATCGTTGTACTGAGCTAATTCAAACGATACGGCGCATCTATTTTCATAGATACGGCGTATTGCGTTTAATTTTTATAAAATACAACGCGTTTAATAAATTCGATACGACGCATCTTTCCCCAAGATACGGCGTATTCCGTTTTTAATAAAAAAAAATTTCTAAACGATAACGCCATACGACGCATCTGCTTTAGCAGATACGGCGTATCTATTATTTTAATTAAAAACAGTTTTCGAATTATTAAACAGATACGACGCATCGATTTTTATCGATACGGCGCATCTTCTGAATCAAAAATCTTGTATTTTGAAACGTAACGAAAATACGGCGCATTAACTTTTGTTAATACGGCGCATTCAATTTTGATAAATATAATTGATTTTTGATAATTAAAACTGATACGGCGCATTCTAATTCTAAGCGGCGTATCTGCTTTCTGAATAAAAGTCTGATTTAATTTTAACGATTATAAGATACGGCGTATCCAACTTTTTGGATACGGCGCATCGTCTGCAGATATCAGTTATTTTTATTCTTATATCCGTTTCTAAATTCATTAATCTCTTTCTAGCGAACAAATCCTACTTACGATTTTACCTATGATGACAGGTTTTGCTATGGAAGACATGTCAGTGAACGGATATTTTGCTAAGGAACTCTTGCTTTCGGATTCATTCGTAGTGGAAGTTTTTGATGATGTCAACTTCAATGTGCTCATGATTGATGCCGAATTATTCTCTTGGGAGACCCCTCTTGAAGCTACTTATAAGGAATTCAAGCGCTTATGCAATATTGAAGATGGAATATTCTCTTATGATTTACTAATGAGCTACACTGAAGATGAATTGTTACTCTTATGGCCCATCATTGAATCTAAAGGATTAACTTGGACTACTATCGAAGAAAAAGATGGGAAATTCCAAATTGAATACATGAACTCAGCAAATGCAGTCAACAAATCGAGCAACAAAAGCTATGAAGTCCGACCTATACAAACTTCTTATATGCCTTATTCCAAACAGTATTGGGGATTTGATAAGAGCTATCTGGATAACGAAAGAATGTATGCTGAATCGGAGATACTATTTCATGGAAAGTTGGTTAGGTTGATGGATATCTCTTTAGAAGAGTGGCTTGAACTTAAATACGGTGATCCGAAATTTGCTCCTATGAATGAAGTCAGACGGATTATGACCTCATGGTTGACACGAAGTTTTAAAGGACAATTTAATGAGTTCATGGAAATCAGAAGGAACATGATTGGTAACACTAGCTTTGACATTAACCACGATCCTAACAATGTTGATTTTTCAAATTGGTTGGCTAGTAAGTTCAATAACCATAAGAGCATGGACCGAGCTACTAATGATGTGTTATGGGTGTATTGGATAAGAGGTGATGATGAGGAAGTGGAAAGCAACAATGGATCATCAGATGACAATTCAACGATCGAGGAAGGCATTGAAGAATTATTCCGCATAGACATTGATGTGTTCAATTATGAAACACCTTTGTCCAAACAATTCAAAGAATTTAATTACCTTCTTCAAATCGACGCTGATGTACTAACTGGAGATCTACTAGGATTCAAAACTTATGATGATTTCAAAAACACCTGGTACTACGAATGGAATGACCAAATACCATGGGTTTGGGATAAGCCATGGGAATTTGAGCATATTAATCACACTTGTAAACCTTTCCGCTTCAAAGATGGATTTAGTGAATGGCCGACCTGTGATTATAAGAGTGATGGAACCTGTAATGGGGGAAGTATAATTGGAATGAAATGGGTTGGAAACGATGTGTACTTTGAAGACGACGATTGGTATGAAAAAGTTGAAGACTGCCCTCGTAAAGCAGAGGCTTTACAAGAAAAAGGTAGAATTAACTACCTAAAAGAACTTAAGGGAGCATCGGACACTACTTTCTGGGAATGGGTGCATGGGCAATTTGATGATTACACTAAGCTTAGTCGACACTTGCAATGGGAATTGAAAAATGAGTGGGATGAGATTCAAGATTATTATCAGTCCTTTAACGCAGTTAATTATGATCCCTATGCTAATAACAATGAGTCGCGTGAAGAATTGATTGATGAACTTGATGACTATTTTAATAAGGATCCTTATTTTAAGTTTGTTGATAAAGACGATGAAGAATTCACCAAGAGAAAATGTCAACTACCTGGGATCCCTTATAATAAGCCACCCATGATTATTTCTGAAAAATTTAAAGTCATCAAATACTCTTTGGGACCTGATGAGGAATATGTTGCGGTAATGACCAAAAAATTTATTAGATTAAGTCGTACGGAAGAAAATGCTGCGGAGCTATACGGGAACATCTTTCGGATGAAAGAAGAAGGATGGCTCGTAACAAGATCTAAATAAGGAGCTGAACGTGAGTCTAACTTGAAGACTCTGGAATAAAGACAAGTGCTGACCGGGAGACAACCCGGAGAATTTTTACTATTCTGTTCTGTGTCGAGTCAGTCAGGCCCGCAGAAGATACGGCGCATCTCAATCCTTAGATGCGACGCATCTCCTGCACTGGTCATATCTTACTTTATTTTCTGCATTTTTATTTTTAACTTTAAAACTTTTTGTCAGTTTATTTTAATGCGGCGCATCCCTGGTTAAGGATGCGACGCATCTTCTATTCTGATTCGTATTTATTCCAGGCTCGATACGGCGTATCTTCTTCCATAAGATACGGCGTATCGACTGACCTGATGATTTTCATTTTAATTTTTAAGTTTTATTTTCGCTAACTACTAATGTATTATGCAAGTTTGAACCTTCTTAACTCAGGTGTGTTAAAGTCTTGACGGTATTATAGATTCCTGCAATTCATGTAGATACATCAATTATGAAGCTTAAACGTTCTCATCCACAAGGAAGTTGATTTTTGCTCTTACACAAATAATGGAGGATCATACCGAGCAAATCTCAGGAGAGTTTTTCTGTTATAATTCTTTTATTTTCCAGTTTTTAACCTTTGATACAAACAACGAGGACGTTGTTTAACTTAAGTGGGGGGATTGGAGAATTAGAACACTTACTTGTCCTAAACTTTTTCAAAATATGCTTAAAATGCGCTTAATATATCAAAATTTAAAATTTTTAGCATGATTTTGTTTAAAGTCTAAATTACATAGCTGCACACATGACGTTAATTTCAAAAATTGTGAACTTTTCAAAATCCACAAATCTATGAGTGTGCCGGTGACTTGTAAACTTTAGAACTTGGCTTGTATACTATTCGAGACCACCATAATAAGTATTATTTATATAATTGGAATGACTTGTCTAAATTGGTAAATTTTTAGGATTACACCCAAATAGCCTTTATATGTTATGTGATATTAGCTAACTACACTGGTTAGTTAACCCCCGTATAAACCTTTTGTTACTCTCACTTTTAGAGTAAGATACCCCTAAAAAAACACTCAGAGCCATTCCTTTCGTTTCTTACACATTTGTTATAATGTTTCGTTACACCCTTACACCTTAGCCTACCCTGTAGATTAAAATCCGTGGTTGGTTAATTGCTTTAAGCAAAGTGTGTTTCCTTACATTACCTGTGTTCGCGTGCGTAATTCATTATCTATGGTTAGGTCGGGAAATTGCACAATGCAATTGGAGTGAAAGTAAATATTGTATATCTTTGAGTTTATTTTTCGTGTGTTTACTACTTTCACTATTACCGTTATTTCTGAAGTCATGAAAAGTATGGAAAAATTATCCAGAGTTATCATTATAGTGATGTGGTGAAATTTTACACATATATGTTGATGTTAAAAAAAAAAAAAAAAAAAAAAAAGAAAAAAAAGAAAAAATGAGAAAAGAAAAAGAAAAAGAAAAGTTGGATGTTTGTTTAAACAACTTATGTAAAGTTTTATATTAAGTGGTCGATATCACCACTATTTGTTGTATATTATATCTATGGATTGAATGGGAGTTGGCCGTTATGGAACGCCAACTAAGGTTTATTCTTTGATTGAGATCTTGTTGAGTATAATTAGTGTCTACCTAAAGCGTGTGTTTCAAGTGTTAAAGCGTGAGTTATTCTATGATATGAGTCTTATTCATGGGATGGTTGGGATAGTGATTAACCACACTTAGGATTTTAATTTATCTGTTTTGTTTATTTTTCATTTTACACCAATTTGTATCCCAAATATTATCCATACCCTATATTATTCTTTATCCAAACCTTTGATTTATTGAGATTAGAGATTTGAGCAATCTTAAGTATCGTAGTCGTAGATTCGGCTATGTATTTATGATTTTGTCGCCCTTTTTGATATAATATTATTGGTGAAGATTACTCGGTCCTATCTTTAGCCTATTCGAGTTAAGGATTTGAGCAATTACAAGTATCGTGTTCATGGATTCGATCATGTATTTGTGATTTTGTTGCCTTTTCTGGAATTTGAGATCGATAGAGATTAAGAAGAATGATTAACCCTTAAACCTACAAACCCTTTTTACCACTTTAGACTTGTTATTCCTTGGCTTTAGTGGGGGAGATGCGTATACTTGCCAAGCTTATGATATAATATTCTTCACGACTGGACAGTTAAATGATTAGATTTGCTTTTATCAATATATTTTATTTTACTTCTAATTCGTTAAGTGTTTGGTTGTGTGATTATGACAAAAATGAATACATGCTTAAATATAAAAATAAATCCTAACATCTTTTAGGATACATTTTCATAAGATTAATTCTAAGGTTTACTTGGGGACAAGTAAAGTTCAAGTGGGGGGATATTTGCTGAACTCAAATATGTACATTTTATTACCATCATTTATCCTATTTATTTGACTTGTTTTATTATATTATCTGTGAGAATTGATACGTTAATGTTTACTTTTGTAATTCTCAGGTAAAAACAAGTATTATGTGAAACTTGGCGATTTTGGACTAATTATGGAGCAAAACATGCAAGAAGTTAAGAGTCTACTGAAAATGTACAAGATCAAGATTCTTCTGCTCCAGATACGCCGCATCTTACTTATTATATACGGCACATCACTATCAAGATTTCACAAGCTACGATCCAAGACAGCAAGGACATGCGCCGCATCTAAGAATGGAGTTACGCCGCATCTTCTGGCGGTGTACGAATATTCCTGAATATATTAATCTTGGACCCCACGCGAAGTTAAGTCAATGCGCCGCATCTACTTATCCTATGCGCCGCATCTTGCCCTCAGACAGAAACTATAAATACCCCAAAGTCAGACGAATTTCAGAGTTGGACAATTTAGCTAAGTACGAGACAGAAGAAACCCTAGGACGAATTCAGACGAAGTAGCAGCACAAGACACACCTTGAACGAAGATACAAGAGCTGTAAGAAGGTCTTGCATGTATTCAATTCATTAAATAGTTTTGTTTTATTGTATTAGTACACTTTAATTCATCAGGATTGATGGGCTTGTGTAATGTGACAACGGAAAGATTGCACTCCCCTTAATATTGCTTTCCCATTAATTAAAGTTTATATGTTGATGTCTTTGGTGACTTTTATTAGTGCATTGATAACCTCTGTGTCTAGCTGAGCGTTGATCGGGTCGCCATGCCTCTGCCCTCGCCTATTTATTAGATCGCCTATGCATTCTATCGTCTGTAGAAAAGTAGGAAGAAAGGATAAATAGGATAGTCATAAGTAATCATTAGGGGTTTACTCGCCGATAAGATTAGAGCCAACGAGAAAGGATTAATTACATACACTTCATATAAAACTAGCAATAAAACAAGTGACAAGCTACTTAACTATCAGGACAGGTCTTCTTATTGTCTCAAGTATTTATCTGTGTACGTGTGTGCTAATCGCGGATTCGTGCCTATTAGTTTAGTTTATATTTAATCATAACCAAATCGTGCCAGTCTCTCAGGCTGAACCCCCTTGCGTTAGATTAGGTTGTATAGCTAACTTAAGATATTAAAATACTGATTAGAATAACTAGATAATACGTTCCACTCTTAGTGATCGACACTCTACTTACCATTATATTCATACTGACCGGGTACACTGCTCGTTAAAGTGTGTGTGTTATTGATAAGTCGGCTAAATATAAATTTAAAACTTGAATACTGCTAAAACCACAACGACATACCGTGGGTATAATTAGAGCACTACGCACACGCGCATCAGCCACCTATCATTTTGAAGGGAATTAAGTCTACTTTCATTTAAAAATAATCTCATGTCCTAAATCTAAATTGAAGTAGGTAAAACAAATCAAATACTACAAACTATTCAAAATATTTAGTTTCATTTTGACACAGTAACTTAAACTTTTACGTCGGGCAATGTAAGTTGGTATTCTTTGAACATTGATATGATTTCTTTTGAAACTAAAGAATTTGCTAATATAAAGGAAACAAATCAAGCTTGGCATACATCGTCATATTTAAACGCAAAGTGATGAAAAGTATTTGTTCATTTATGCTATGCTATGTGACTATCTGTTCTAAGTTATTTGCATACTTGTGATTTGCCTGTTGGTAATTGTGATTGAATTTGTTGATAGGAAATACATAAGTGCTTTGACATGACAATTATTTGCTTGTTTATCAATTGCTTGTTTGATGCACAATAGGACTTTTGCTAGATCTTGTGCACTAAGTTGATAAACTGTGTTTGTTTCACTTATAGACTTAGATACTTTTGTTTGCATATGTTATGTGAAAACCTTGCATAACTTACTTAGGAATGAGAACTAAGTGAAACTAGTTTAGTGTCTTGAAAAGTATTGTCTTGCACAAACTTTAGCTCAAATGTTAAAATGTGTAAACATGTAGTATCTGTGAAAATGGTGATTGGTACATTTGCTTCTAATCATGATGTTTAATGATTTTGTCTTGTCATAGGATAGAAACTTACCTTTGAATGTTCATGTATACTAACCATGTCATGCAGGATGATAACATTTTGATGTTATCAAGTTTCCGTGTTTAAGCCACTCTTTGGCTTAACATCCATTTATGGTAAGTTATTATCATCAGATTGATATATGTGGAAACATGTGTTAGAACCTGCATTCTTAGTTTTATTCTATCACATATTAGTTGTTACATATGTTTTAGAAGAATTTTCGGGAATTGACCGACAAACGCAAATTTTGACATTCTCTCTGTTTGTTTTAGCACCCATGATCGGCGGATATGACGGATCCCAGATTTTGGATCCGTTTAGTATATCCTTTGGCTCCGCCATTCCTGAACTGGCAGATTACACGGCTCCCAAATTTTGGATCCGTGTTTGTTGTCGATTGGATCTGCCAGTATCAACAGTAACTTTTTCAAAATTCCCGACTAATCCAGAACCTTAGATTATTGATTCTAGTCCTTAGGATTCTTCTGCTGATCTTCTGGCACATTAGGATGTCATACTTAGAACTTTAAGAAAGCCACTTCCCACCAAAATTTGAAAATTCAAATTTTCATCCAAATTACCCTTCTGTCACAAGCTAGGAACCCGGAAATTAGTTCCTTGCAATACGTAGGATCACTGTGTATTTATGATCAGTACATACACTCACTGCATATTCCCGTCCTTTACTCATCCATTAGATTGATTTGTTAATTGACAACTTCTCAATAAATCCAAACTCCTCATTTGCAAAGATATCACAGATCACAAGTCCAACTCATAACTGTTGATATTATCTTGTATTCACGTATGTTGCCTCACTTGGTTAACATGTCATCCTTCAAGATGATTTACATCAAGTCATAACTCACACTTAGGTTATAGATGTAATTTTCAAGTCTTGTTATCCTTTTCTCAAAATAGGATTGACAACTTAAGTATTTCGTCCGAAATATTCAAGTATATCTGACTTACAAATTGTAGTCATTAAAAGTCATATCCAAAACAATCAACTCCCAAGTATTTTAACAACGTATGTTAAAACACTTACCCTATCATAACTAGAACATTTGTTCTTCATCCCATCACATTCATCCCCTAGGTTTCACAAACATAACCAAGCACTTCATTCACTAGTAAACCACAAGAATCAATATACATTCTTGTCATTTTCAACATTCATAGTACAACAGATCTCTGCATCACCACATCCTTAGTTAGACACTCCATCAACCAATCCTCAATCCTTTCCATCATTTGAATCAGTTGACAGCATTGCTCAAAAAGCCTGTAGTTCAAAACTCATACCAAATCAAATGCACAAACTCAACCATACTCTACCACCTATAGGATTAGAACCTTCAAATAAGCATGAAGCTCACAATCATTTACACTAGGTTTAAGTAGTACAACTTTCACAAGTAATCAAAGTATTAGTAATACTTCGTCACCAAGCTTCTGCTTATGTCTCAAATCAATATTTTAACAACATATGTTAAAATGCAAAATCTCAAAGACAACCTCATGCACCCCAAGTGACAATGACTCTTGAGGAGTATACATAAGAAACTCAAGTGAATTCTTCGTGTCATCCCCAAGTTTATTTAGGACTATCAAACACTTTGGCTTTATTTAGGAAAACATGATGTTTGGGAAAGCATCATGCCTTAGAAATCATGCGTTTAGGATAATGTATATCCTATGCATCATTCTCTTCTTGCAACATGAATGGTTATGTTACAAGAGATTTCTTTACATCTTATCTGCAAGCTTATCTCCCTCATCTTATCATACTTATTCTTATAAGCATGATAATCTTACTTGTTGAAAGATACTATATGTATCTATTTCATTTCAAGCGTACATCATATCCAAACCTTGCTCAAACCTTGTGCACATCCACATCTCTGGAGCATACACAAGATCTATAAAAGTTGGTAACTTTATTTAGATACTTGTTCCAAAGAACTTTCTTGAAAATATTCTCAAACACATCTCCTGGTCTTAGATAATCATATCACATAATTAATGTTGATCCCAGTAGAGCTTAACGATCTTGTTAATTATCTTAGATGTGGATCTAAGACAATAGGTATAGAAACTGTTCTTGAATGATTATCAAATATTATGAGGAAACTAATACTTGATCTTAAGAAGAATTATATAATGAACAAATTATCACAAAACACTTCAATATATTGAATACGGTTACTCAAAAGTAACAGGGTTACAAAATAACCTTGAAGCGATCTAAACAATACGTATGCTAACAATCGTGTACTAAACCCTAACCCTAGATCCTCCTTTTATAGACTTAAGGAGTCCTAGTCGGTTACAAAAACTTTCTATACAAGATAATATCAAATCGTATCTTTACAATAATTATCTTAACAAACTATACATATCTAATAAGCAGCAGAATCATTTCTCTAGCAGCAGAATCTTCGTAGGCTAGCAGTAGAATGACACTTAGCTTATTTCACCATTCATCAAATAAACTCCAGCAGTAGAATGTATACACTAGCAGTAGAATGATTCAACCTAGCAGCAGAATCATACTTAGTGTATTTTTCTTAAGTTCCATGAGCAGCAGCATAACATACAAAGCAGCAGTATCTTTAAACCCAACAATCCTCCCCTAAACTTGATATTTTTCTTCAAAAATCATCAAGTTTCTTCTAATCACAGACTAACACCAAGAGGATGCTTCCAAACACTTACTTCTACTCTGAAGTCTTAGATTTCAGCACTTTTTCATACTTCCTTATTAGCTCATATGCTTGTTTATCTGAATTTAACTCTCTTTGTAACTTTAACTTTCCAGGTTGTACCATCTGAGTAAGGACAGTTGTGTTGTTATTCAAGGGGTAATCTTTTTCCACAAGCATGTAAACCATCACACCTTGACCAACCAGTTCATGTACTCCACAAGATTGATACAAATACCATCTGTGAATTTTGGTATTTAACAATTCTTTCCATTCAAGATCACTACCTTGTGGCTCAAACATATTCTTCAAAAAGTAATAGTTGATCCTTTCATATATCACCTCTGGTCTCTTATCACCATAGTTTTCCCTTATACAGATTCCATAGTTGTACCACATCATCTCTATCCATATAATGTAACATCTGAGAAAACCTAACAAATCCATAATGTAAGCCATTTGTTCTCTTGAATTCCCAGTATGCTTCACTTCCATCTCTTACTGTGTGTGAATAAGAAATGATTGGATATTTGGTGTCTAAGGGAACTGCATTAGATACCTCAGGTTCTTTTTGTGGAGCAAAAACTGTGAGAGACATTACTCTTGCTTTATCCTCCTCAGTTTCCCTTTCAGATTCATGCTCACCAACACATGGTTCTTTCTCAACCTTAGTTCTTTTCTTCTTTGTACCTTCACTTTCAGAATCAGAACTTGTCACAAATACCTTTCTCTTCTTTTTCCTTCCAATAGACTTTCTCCTAACTCCAGTTTTCTTAATACCAACACTGGGTCTTTCTTTTTCCTCTTCCTCAGTCACTTTCTCAGAATCCACCTTCTCTTTAACACTTTTAGATACTTCCTTAGACTTTGTAACAGTAGCATCTGGCTTCATATAAAAATTTGGAGGCATCTGTTCTGTGAGCTTTGCAATTTCAGCATCTGACAAAGGTTTAACAGGTTTATTTATTCTTGCATGAGTCTCAAAATATGCCTTCTCAATAGCAGTTCTAGTCATCCCTCTGAATGAGCTAGCTTTCCAGTAAGCTTGATTCCTTAGATAAGCTTTCAAGTAATTGATCTCCTCAGCTCTTGAAGGCTTCTTCTTCTTATACTCACCTTTCTTTTGACTCTGCTTCTTTCTAAATTTTCCCAGTAGATCATCTATTGCATTTTGTTGCTCTCCAGGAGTATATCTTTCTCTTTCCTCCTTTTGAGCTTTCATGGCTACCTCCCAATCATCTTGTAATTACCTTTTCTTTTCCATTTCATCTTCTGCTTTCCATTTTGCTTCCATTTCTCTTGCAACATCTGCATCAGACTTACTTTGTTGTTCCTTTGCAGCAGCATCTAGAAACTTGAACTTCTGCTTGGGTTCTTCAACTAAGATACCTTTGCCTTTGTCTGTAGATGAGATAGTTGGTTGTGTAGGTTTGCTTGTTGGTGCAGGCTCTCTTATAACAACTCCTTTAGCTGGTTTTCTTGTAGGTTTTGGTATTGATTTAGATTGTTGTTTTGTTGGTGTGGAAACTTTGTTCTTCATATTAATCATAACTTGAGCCAAACTAAGAGCATCATCATCTGACTCTTCATCTCCATCTTCAGCAACAGAATGTTCTACACCAGCAACAAACACAACTTCCTTGTCCAATTTCTCAACTCCAACAGCAGTAGAACCTTGCTCTGGCTCAGCAGCAGAATGAGCAACACTAGCAGTAGGATGCTCTGAGCCAGCAGCAGAATCTTTCTTAGCCAATTTCTCAACATCATCAGCAGCATTATCATCTAAAATCTGCTCCTTCTTTTCTGATTCCAAAACCACCTCATTCCCAGACTTGTCCTTGACCACATACTCCTCATTTTCTCCTGAGTCCATGTCCATATCAGCATTTTCATCCAATTTAGTCTCAACCTCCCCTTGACCCTTGTTCTCCTCCCCTGAATTCTGGTCTTCATTCCTCCCCTGTTTGGGAGCATCCTCCCCCAAACTAGGTTTGGACTATTTGAAATGGGAAGTTCTTGATCTATTTAACCCCTCAAGATGCCTAACTCTTAGCTTGAGCCTTCTGATTTCAGCACCCTGAGAAGATTTTACCATCCTTAGCTGCTTCCTAAGATCAAGTACCTCCTTTGACAATTTTGTACATGTACCCGTCAATTCATTTAGAAGTTTACGAATATCTTCACCACTTCGGTCTGTGTTACCTGACCCGAGAGGTGGATCATCAGATTTGGCCTTTTGTACATTTTCCATCAAAATCTCTGGTTCAGTTTCAAGTCTAGCCTCAACACTTCGACCTGTGTTAACTGGTCCGAGAGGTGTATCATGGGCAATGTCATTGTGTACATAATCATCCATCAAGTCATTGGTATCATTTCTGTCCTCATCACTTCGGGATGTGTAACCTTCCCTGAGAGGTGAATCTTTGGACTTAAACTCAGTATCAACCCTTGGTTGATCACCTGAGTCCCCCTTTTTAGCCATATGACTGGGGTTTCCATCACCTGTTGCAAGTTCAAAAGAACTCTCAACATTAGATGTTGTCATCTTTGAGGTCTTAAGTATGTTAGCACTATCCTGTTCAACTACTAAGTTGGAAACAGTAGTGCCAGTGTAACACCCTAGGCAAATCCCACATCGGCTGTGGCCTGGAGAGATGCTGGGTTCATAAGATAACATTCGCCTTACAATGACACAACGCGTTTTGTGGTCTACTGCGAGTGGGGTTCTTAGGAACTGGCAGTTAAGCGTGCTCATGTGAGAGTAGTACTGGCTTGGGTGACCTGCCGGGAAGTCTTCAAATGAGGCCACAAAAAAACAAAGCCGTGAGCCTGCGGGCAAAGCGGACAATATTGTGGTCTGAGTAGGCGGGATGTTACAAGTGGTATCAAAGCCACTCCTGAGCCGTTCGGGATGGTGGGGCAAACCTCATCGAGGACGATGAGTCCTTAAGGGGGGGTGATTGTAACATCCTAGGCAAATCCCACATCGGCTGTGGCCTGGAGAGATGCTGGGTTCATAAGATAACATTCGCCTTACAATGACACAACGCGTTTTGTGGTCTACTGCGAGTGGGGTTCTTAGGAACTGGCAGTTAAGCGTGCTCATGTGAGAGTAGTACTGGCTTGGGTGACCTGCCGGGAAGTCTTCAAATGAGGCCACAAAAAAACAAAGCCGTGAGCCTGCGGGCAAAGCGGACAATATTGTGGTCTGAGTAGGCGGGATGTTACAGCCAGCCTCTCCCATCATGCCACCTACATCCCCTGTGGTAGCCTCATCTGCTTCCATACTAACACTAGTCTGAGGTAACACAGTGTCCTCTTGTTGTGAAGGCCTAGGTGATTGGGTCTTTTGGGTTGATTCAGACTCATCTTGGGATTGTTCAGGAGTGGGTGTGTGATGGGAAGCTGTGGGGTTTTTAGCTTCTTCACCCTGTGCAGCAGCAATGTTTAAAATATGTTGGGACAAAGGAGTTATTCTCCCAGAAAAACCAGTCCCATTTTTCCTTAAATAAGAAAACATTTTGCTGACTAATTCAGGACTTGGTTGAGTCCCTCTATGTTCCAAAGGTTCTTTTAATTGACTATTTATGATTAGTTGTAAAAACCTTGGGTAAACAAAAACTTTGCCAGAAATATTCTTTTTCAACCCTTCAAAAATCATAGCCGAAAAATTAAATGGTTGGCCTGTAGCCAGACAAATCAAGGCTGAAGCTTGAGTTGTACTGAACTCATTCCACCCAGTTGTTTTAGGGCTAAGACAGTGTAAAAGGGTGTGAATAAGGAATTTCCATTGTGGGCAGAGGAGGCGTTTAAAAAATTTTAAATTATCAGTTTGCCTCTCATACCCAATTTTTTCAAGTTCCTCAAAAATAGTAGAAGTAGGAAGACAAGTTGTTGCCTCATCATCTGCAAGATAAAGTATTCTTCTTACAGATGTCTCAGTAACGACTATTCTTTCTTCATCTACTGTGGCTATTAACATTTCTTCCCCATGTTTAGTTTCGGCCTTGACAGTAGACCAAAACTCTCTCATGTGGGATTTATATATGGTGGGATTCACTGTTAATGCATACCTTATTTGTGATGCATTAAGAAAGTCAATGACTTCAGTAAAACCCTCGGCTTCAGGGACCTTTTGAAGAAATGCAATTTGATTGTGGTCGGCAGAGTATTCGCGTCTCGTCATCGTGAATTAGGGTTTTGATTTTGGGGGTTTTTAATCGGATGATATAAAGATATGTTAGGGTTTGAATGGGTTTAATTTTGGGCGCACAAAGTTATTGGTGAGATCGAATTGGGTTTTTATGCCGTTTAGATCCAATTAGGGCTTTATTCGCGCCAATTTGCAAAATGGTCCCTACACTTTCAAACCAAGCAGCAGAATCCCAATAGTTTCAACTTGAGCAGCATAACCTTCAGCAGCAGAATGGTATGCCCAGCAGCAGAAACTTTTGAACCAGCAGCAGAATGTTCTCTGAACATTCCAAACATCTTTTTCTCATCAATCAATCATTCCCTTGTGACTTATCCTGCAAAAGATTAGTCTAAAACCACAAAAACACAAACAAGAATATTCCACAATAATCACAAGGCATAGCCATACATAGCAGCAGAATAACCAACTTAGCAAGAACTAGAAACAACTTATTTTATCAATAACAGCACAAATCCTTACAAACTTTTACAAAAACACATAGAGATAAGATTTTTCAAAGATTGATCATTCCTATACTAGCAATTAAAAATTGAAATCTACCCACATCAAAACCTTTTGTGAGTAAATCAGCAACATTATTGTCAGTATGTATTTTAACTATTTGAATAAGCTTTTTCTCATAGCAATCTCTAATAAAATGGTGTCTTATCTCTATATGCTTTGTTTTAGAGTGAAAAACAGGATTTTTGATGATGCACATTGTACTGTTATTATCAATGTAAATTTTGGTGTTCATAAAATTGTACCCATAATCCAGCAATTGGTTTTGGATCCAGAGCACTTGTCCACAGCAACTAGAAGCAGCCACATACTCAGCTTCAGTTGTGGAATTTGCCACCACAGTCTGTTTCTTGCATTGCCAAGAGATCAACCTATGTCCAAGGTATTGACATCCTCCAGTGGTTGACTTTCTATCCATACTTGCTCCAGCATAATCACTGTCTGAGTATGCCACCAGGTCAAAAGTTGAATCCTTAGGATACCAAAGGCCCAACTTAGGTTGACTCCTCAAGTACCTAAAAATCCTCTTAACAGCATTCAAGTGTGAGACTTTAGGGGACACTTGAAATCTGGCACAAGCACACACAGCAAACATAATGTCTGGTCTTGAAGCAGTTAGATACATCAATGAACCAATCATTGATCTATACAGATGTACATCAACCTCTTCCCCATCTTCATCCTTGAGCAAAGGCTTGTTGGTCTCTATAGTTGTCTTAGCTGGCTTCACATCAGTAAAACTAAATTTCTTCAAAATGTCAGCCACATACTTGTCTTGGCTGATGAAAATCCCATCTGACTTCTGTTTGACTTGAAGCCCAAGAAAGAAGGTGAGTTCCCCCATAGAACTCATCTTAAATCTATGATGCATGAGCTTCTCAAATTCTTCACATAACACCAAGGTTGCAAAAATCGCGAATCGATAGTCGGGCGGTCGACCACCTTGTAGCTTGTAATCGGTCTAGGCGGGATTAATCAGTGATTAATCGGATTGGCATTACTGACAAATTTTAGTTATTTTCGGCAAGTTTTGTGTATTTCCCGGTAAGGAATTTTCTAAAAAGCAACTTGTAATAGACTTAAACAGTTATTATAAGTGATCAAAATAAGTTTACAGTGAGTTTTGGGTACTTCCAGCAAGATTTATAGGTTTCCGGCAAGTTTGACCACCATTGACCCAGTTACATAAATTGGCAAGGTCGGTGGCCTTGTAGCACCTAATCGGCGATTAATCGGCCTTGTAGACCTTTTTTTGCAACACTGCATAACACCTTGTTTGTAGACCCAAAAATGATATCATCTACATAAACTTGGACTAGTAGAATATCATTTTTGTCATTCTTAATGAACAATGTCTTATCAATGGTTCCCCTGTTGAAGCCATTAGATAACAAATATTTGGACAAGGTGTCGTACCAAGCTCTTGGAGCTTGATGTAAACCATATAGTGCTTTCTCCACCCTATAAACCCTATCAGGATAATTAGGGTCTTCAAAACCAGGTGGTTGCATTACATATACTTCTTCATCAATCTTTCCATACAAGAAAGCACTTTTCACATCCATCTGATACACTGGGAAGTTCTTGAATGAAGCATAAGCCAAGAATAGTCTGATTGCCTCTATTCTTGCTACTGGAGCAAACACCTCATCATAATCAATGCCTTCCTCCTGAGTATATCCCTGAGCCACCAATCTAGCTTTGTTTCTGGCCACAATTCCTCTTTCATCTCTCTTGCATCTGAACACCCATTTTGTTCCAATTGCCCTCTTCCCATTAGGCAAATCAACTAATGTCCAGACTTATTGAAGCTTGAACGGCAACAATTCCTCTTGCATAGCTTCAACCCAACTAGAATCTTGCATAGCTTTATGAGTAGTCTTGGGTTCCACTTGTGACAGAAAACAAGCAAACTTGCAATTTTGTAGATCTTTGTGGCTATTCCTCTGATGTAGTGATTGAGCAAATAATCCTTGATGAAGCAAATCACTTAACCCCTTTGTTTTACTTCTGGTCTGAACAGCAGATTGAACATCACCAATTATCTACTCTTTTGGATGATGTTTATGAATTCTAGTGGTTGGAATAGGACTGACTGGTATCACATTCTCCATGTTGTTTAAATCAGCCTCTGCACCAAACCCTTCTACAACTTCATCATCTGTATCAGCATAAATATTCTCCAAACCAGGTATCTCATCAGAAGAATCATCATTAGAAAACCAATTTCCTTCAGCAGTAGGAAATTTAGGTGCAGCAGTAGAACTACTAGGCTGAGAAGTAGTATCTTTTGGCTTAGCAGCAGAATGAGAGATACTGCTGCTAGCATTGCTCTGCACATTATCAACATGTGGCTCTTCAGTAACCACTTTTTCATCACTTGAAGGTCTTTTCCCACCTTCAGAATCTCCATTAGGTCCATCATGAACAGCATCTGATTGTGAACTCTTGCCCTCATTCTCTCTTGGTGTGAAAAGCTGATCAAGCTTCCATCTCTCAATCAAGACAAACTCCTTTGCAGATTCATCATCTTTAGCTTGTGTACCTGCATTAGGGTTAGCTTGTGTACCTGCAGACATGTTAGTTGAACCTGCCAATACTGGCTCATAATTCATGGACTTAGTCAAAGAATCAATATCAAAGAGCCATTCAGGTCCTTTTCCAGCAACACTAGGTGTGGTTTCACTAAACCTAACATGTAAGTTTTCTTCCACATGCCTAGTCCTTTGATTGAATACCCTAAAAGCCTTACTATTTGTAGAGTATCCAACAAAGTAACCTTTGTCTGCTTTCTCATCAAACTTGCCTAGTGAGTCAATGGTATTTAAGATAGTGACAGGACACCCAAATGGTTTCAAGAAATCTATCATAGGTTTCCTACCATGCAACAATTCATAAGGGGTCTTGTTATGAGGCTTAACTACCTTACTCCTATTTTGCACAAAGCAAGCAGTATTCACTGCTTCAGCCCAAAAGGTAGTGGGTAATTTTGACTCTGACAACATAGTCCTAGCTGCCTCATTTAGTGTTCTATTCCTCCTCTCAGCTACACCATTTTGTTGAGGAATTCTAGCTACACTAAACTGTCTTAATATATCTTTTTCCTCACAGAAATGATTCATCACATTATTCTTAAATTCAGTTCCATTGTCACATCTGATTATCTTAACTTTGTGATTAACTAGGTTTTCTATTCTAGTTATAAAGGCCTTAATAATATTAGAGGTCTCATCCTTAGTTCCTAGAAAGAATACCCAAGTAAATCTGCTAAAATCATCAGTGACAGCTAAGCAATACATCTTTTTATTCAAGCTTTTCACAAAAGTTGGTCCAAACAGATCCATGTGTAACATATGCAAGGGCTCAGAAATAGAGTTCAACACTTTGGACTTACAAGAAGCTCTATGTTGCTTTCCCATCTGACAAGCAACACAGGTTTCAGGATTATCAAAAAAATTTGAAGGTAAACCTCTTACAAGGTTGCCCTTGACCAGTTTATTTATTGTTTTGAAATTCAAATGGCCCAATCTTCTATGCCAAAGTTTGGATTCATCAATTGTGGCTTTGGCAAACAGACAAGTTAAATATCTTTTGGGAAGGATGTTCTTTATGTCCACACTGTATATATTATCTTTTCTAGGGACTCTAAGTTGCACTAATTTATCATCAGGCAGCTTGTAGTCAGGAGATAAGACAAGACACTCAGTGTTTGTAAAAAGAACAAAATTCTTTTTGTCACACATTTGTGAGACACTAAAAAGATTGAACTTAAGTCCATTGACCAAATACACTTTATCAAAATCCAAATTGCCTGTTCTAATAGTACCTTTTCCAACAATTTTACCTCCTTTGGGGTCATTCCCAAAGGCAACATATCCACCATCCAAAGCTTGAAAATCTTCCAGGTTGCTTTGGTCTCCAGTCATGTGTGAAGAGCATCCACTATCAAAAATGCATTTATCCTTTAGCTCCTTTTGTAGATTGCCCTGCACAAAGAGTAAGAGAATTAGTTTCTCTTTGGGACCCAAGCCATTACTGACTTGGATCTGCCTTGTGCATCATGATAGTCAAATTTCTTTAACTCCATTGGTGCACTGCTGTGTCTGAGAACATGATCTAAAACTTTAACTTTAGGTTTCCAGACCCAGCAAGCTGAGGCCTTAACAGCATAAAAATGATTGCCCACAACAGTGTCTGTTATCACTTTGGGCTCAGCAGCAGAATCTGCTTTTGCCTTAGCAGTAGAAGACTTCGTTTTCTTTGGAATAGGCCTTGTTGGTGCAGCAGCAGTAATTACCCTAGAAGCACCATTTCTCAACAAAACTTCCCTAGGAACCATGTTGCTATTGGGGTGAGGGTGAGTCTTTCTAGCAGAATGCTTATTGTTCACCCTTGAGTGTTGGTTCCTAATAGGTCTTTGGTAGGAATAACAATCTTCCTCTAGATTCTCAAAACTACCATAGTTATAACATGCCTTCTTAAGTAACTGGAAGTCACTACCTAATTTTTGTGAAACTAGGCTGTTCCAATTTCTTTGATTTCCTCTTAGCAAGTTATTAGTTTTTCTAGGAAATTCTCTAGGTGACTCATCAAACTCAGCCATTTTCCTAGAGATACTGCTACCTAACATAGGTTTAACAAACTCAACATTTTTACCTTTTGATTCAGCTTTGTTAACCTGTGTGACTTTTGATTCAATAGATGTAAAAGTATTTTTCTTTTTAGCTTTAGGTGTTGACTCAGTCTCATTATCCTCATCATCTGACACCCAATCCTCAATAATTGGTGCATCAAAAACCTTCTCATCAACCTTAGGTGCATAAGTTCTATCAGGTTTTTCAGCATTTGTTTCACTGGATTCACCTATAGGTTGTGCATCTATCTCAGTAACAAAAGATAACTCCTTCCTAGGAGGGGCAAAGGCACTTTTGACTGGGGGTGGTACTTCATTGTACCCTAAACCACTCCCCTTTCTCAGAATTTGACTTTCAATTGACTTACCTAAAAGATCAGTTGCAAACTGTTGTTTTTCAATCCTAACAACAGGTTTCTCCTTATCAGATAGAGCCAAATCTCTAGCCTTTTCAGCCTCTTCTACTCTTTTGTTTAGCATATTAATCTCACAATCTTTCTTAATAATCTCAACTTCTAAACCATTGATCTTATCAACATACTCTACTTCATTCTGTCTAAGAAAATCAAGTTTTTCTTCTATTGAGTTTAGGCCATGTTTATAACCTAAATTATCAAGTTTTAACTTTTCTAGTTTCATTCTTAAACTTTCATTCCTAGATTTTAATTCCTCAATAGTATCTATGCATGATTTAAATGAACAAGAAGACTCATTTGATACCTCAGAGTCTGATCCAGAAGAAGAGTAAGCCATGAGAGCAAAGTGTTGTTCTTTGGATTCTTCTTCAGCCTTCAATGCATAGTTGGGTCCCTCCTCAGCTTGGTCACTCCAGTCAAACTCTCCCAAGCCATCACAAGAAACCATAGCAGTAGTAGGATTTGCTTCTTCAATAGGAATCTGCCTTGTGTTCTCCTTATTCTTCTTGGGTGCTCTGCATTCCCTAGCAAAGTGACCCTTTCTTTGGCAGTTGTAGCACTCCATCTTTGATTTATCAAACCCCATATTGGTTTGACCTCTGTACTTGATTTCCCTACCTGTTTTCTTGAGAAACCTCCTAGCTCTCATAGTAAGCATGGCCATCTGCCATTTCAAGTCAATCTCTTCAAGGTCATCTTCATCAATCTGATCCAAATTTTGATCAGTAACAGAAGTACTTGGAGGACTTCTGGTAAGATCAGCCAAAAAGGCACAAATAGCAGCATCACTGATGTTGTCACTATTTGTACTAGCAGTAGAACCAGCAGCAGAGACAAGATGACCAGCAGCAGAATGATGTTCATGTGAACTACTAGAAGCCTTGCTGTTTGAGGACACAAAGTTAAGGTTGTTTGTGCCAGAGGATGAACTAGAAGATCCCTTGACCTCAAATTCATATACCTTTAGATTGTTATACAAATCATCCAAAGTCATTGTTTCAAAATCACTCTTATTTCTCTCCAGACCACTGTATGAGTATTCCATTCAGAAGATAAGCTCCTCAGAAACTTCATATTAATGTCTTCTTAAGGCATTGATACATTCATAAGTTGTAATTGACTCACCAACCTCTGAAGCCTATCATAGGTAGCATCAATATTTTCTGTACTTAAGGCAGCAAATGTTTCAAATTGATGCTTAAGCATATTCTTACTTGACTTTTTGGTGGCAGCATTCCCACCAAATCTGAGTTCAATAGCAGCCATCAAATCCTTAGCAGTCTTTGTGTTACTGAAACTCAGTTGATACTCATTGGGTATTCCCAGCAAGAGAGTATTATGAGCTTTAATCTCCAGTCTCCTCTGAGCCTTTTCTTCATTAGTTTTAATGGGCAATATTGACCCATCAGCAGCTTTAGCAGGTAGTTTATCTCCATCTTCAATGACTTCCCACAAGGAGTAGTCTAACATCTTCATGCACTGCTCAATCCTCATCTTCCAGATTTCGTATTCACCAACCTTGAGCATTGGTACCTTGGAGGCAGTCACCATATGATGAGATTCCGATTCCATTGCAGAAGTAGATGTTGAACAGATCTTGATTAACAAAAATTCTTCTCGATATCAGTCTCTAGATCACAAGCTCTGATACCACTTGTTGATCCCAGTTGAGCTTAACGATCTTGTTAATTATCTTAGATGTGGATCTAAGACAATAGGTATAGAAACTGTTCTTGAATGATTATCAAATATTATGCGGAAACTAATACTTGATCTTAAGAAGAATTATATAATGAACAAATTATCACAAAACACTTCAATATATTGAATACGGTTACTCAAAAGTAACAGGGTTACAAAATAACCTTGAAGCGATCTAAACAATACGTATGCTAACAATCGTGTACTAAACCCTAACCCTAGATCCTCCTTTTATAGACTTAAGGAGTCCTAGTCGGTTACAAAAACTTTCTATACAAGATAATATCAAATCGTATCTTTACCATAATTATCTTAACAAACTATACATATCTAATAAGCAGCAGAATCATTTCTCTAGCAGCAGAATCTTCGTAGGCTAGCAGTAGAATGACACTTAGCTTATTTCACCATTCATCAGATAAACTCCAGCAGTAGAATGTATACACTAGCAGTAGGATGATTCAACCTAGCAGCAGAATCATACTTAGTGTATATTCCTTAAGTTCCATGAGCAGCAACATAACATACAAAGCAGCAGTATCTTTAAACCTAACAATTAAACTCAACATAAAATATGTCACCCTTTAGATCATTCAATCTTAGATTCCAAACACAAAGATTAAAATCTGTTGACACATATTTGTCAAATTCCCGTGTATAACATGACATCTTCATCACCTTAGTTTTAATAGAAATAGTTGAGTCTAATTAAGTCAAGTATTGGTGAATTATCATCTTTATATACTTCAAATAGACAAAAATAGGAATTCCTATCTTTCATAAATGAGAACGACTACTGGAGAACCTATTGCACTAGAAACTCAATTTAACCTAACGGTTAAATTGCTTCCAGCAGAGAAGTTGGGTATGTGGAATCAACCGTATAAATGGTCGTGTTTAGCCTGAATTGAGCACCGCTAGTAATAGTCTCATATTCATTCTCCAACTTGAAAAATCTGTATTCCTATACTTGCCTAAAGTAAGTATTAAAATACGATAATTTATCTTGTCTTAGGAATATTAATCAAACAAGTAGTAGATATGATTATTCTTAGTATAATCACTTGTATTTCATATACATGTATTGATTACATGTTAGTTGTTTGATATGATTAAGTAACTTGACATAATCATGATAACTATTTTAGTGATAGTCAAATGTGTAAACCTTGGAAAGGTTTTGTCTGCATGCTTATATATGTTTCATGCTACTAGATGTTAATATGATTTGCATGATACTTATTTCACAAGATTAACATGGTTCTTGTTAACTCACGATATGTCATTGTTAATACATGGTGTTAGATAGCTCTTGTCTTTAGTTGACATTCATTGAGCTTTTTCGTAGGATAGTCTAAATGATGCATGCTTCTAAAATGATAGAATTGTTTGCATGAACCTGTCGTTTCATTACTTTTGTGACCATGTCACACTATTTGTTTGCCATGTGTGCACCTATATGTCTAAGTGCTTTTTGGTATGATGAACATTTAGAAGTCATTTTATTTTACACAAATATCATTGTGTTAATTAATGGGTAAGTGTGCTTAAGTGACTAAGCCTAACTTCAAAAAAAAAAAAAAAAAAAAAAAAAAAAAAAAAATTCACAATGTAGTATCTTAAACAATGTCATGCTATGATTATTTTTCTTGATGCTATGTGGTAACTTTGTGTCTAGTAGTAGATTATTTACTTTTATAAGATGTTGTCTTATGATATTCACATCTTTTGTCATTAAGACTTTTGTCTTGTAGGTTGATAACAAACTATTTGTTATTTCTCTTTGTTATGCTTATCTTGCATAATTGTTGTCTCATTATTGCTACTTAGATTAGTAATATGTTTATGGGATTCATTTTCTTGCATATAGCTTTAAAAGCTAATAGGATTAAGTTTTAGAAGTTTGAAATTTGTGTTTGGATATCTTTCAACATACCTCTCTCCAAATCATATTGTTGCTTCCGCTTTCCTAACAACATCTCCATCATCCTTTAGTTATAACAATACATCTTCCATGAGGAAACCACATGCCTCGTCGTGCGATCTTCTTGCATTGATAGAGAAGAGCTACATAACTTCGAGGATGAAGTTCTTAGTATGTTAAACAACATCCGCAAAAACATTGCTAAGCTCATCGCTTGCATTGTCATTCGTAAGTCAATACAGTACACATACCTCTTAGATCCTCAAATACCGACATGTAGGTTCACACCATTCATTTGAAATCAGTTCACACAATCACAAGTGTGTCAAACCCTCTTAACCCAACATCACAGTCTTGTACCAATACCTCATCAAGTGAAAAACACATCATGTGTTTGACAAACCTCTTAAACGTGAACCATTAAGTCTCCTTAGACTTTGACTAGGATTAGTAAAATCAAATCCGTAGTTATAAGTAAATAGACCTTAGCTTGAACCTTCGTTTGATCAAAAACGACAAAACATGACCAAATCTATTCTGGTCTCACGGAACCCTTGGATAAGACGGACGGAACCAAAAATTTGGTTCCGCCCAATCCGCGGGTACTAGGCTCAGTTTTCAACCTTTTAACAGACAACCCTCTCACAACCGAGTCTAGGATTTACTTTCAATCTTCATTGTCTAGAATAACTTCATTATCTAGAACTCCTTCACTGTCTAGGAACACCACCATAGGATCTCATCCTTTTCATTTTTTGATACATATCAAGCACGTCATTGTCAGTGCAAATAGAACCATCACTCTCAACACGTTGGTCCAACCAACACTCTCATCATTTGATGTTATTTTCATATAGGTATATGGAATCTTTATTCCTAAGTGATCATTGTATTCACTTCCTTCATTTGAGCATCTATCATCTTTGGTAGATGATAATATCATAACCTTAACCGTCTTCAATACTCATATAGCACTTGCTATACAGTTTCTGAATTCATTATAACCACCACCTTCCATCACCTCTTTCACTAATCATCAACCCCATGGATTAGCGAAAAACCCACTTGCATCAACCTTTAGTCATCAATTGAGCTATCACTAGTAAACTAACACCAACACTAGCATCACTAACTTTAACTCCACTTCATTTCCTCATCATAGGCATTGTTTTGTAAATGTAATTCTTATTAGAAGATTACATTCTTTATAACAGTTTACTAGATAATCACGATTGATATCACAATTGGTATGCTGCATCATTTTTTCTTTGATTAGACAATCACAATTGGTAAGTTGCTTGTGATTAGATTATTGATATGTTGCATAATATTTTTCTTTGAGATAAAATATATTGCACTAACCATTTCATTGTAGGTTCATCATCATATACGCTAGATCGTATATAGCTTACTCATTATAGGATGAAGTTTGCATCGATTATTTTTCTTCTTTTATAAGTGCTTATTGACGCTCTCAAACTAGGAGGATTATCAGTCTAGCACTCATATTGCATCGTCTATACACATTGGTCGTATATGACTTAAGACATAGCTTCTAGTGCACTAATCTTTTGTTTTGTAGGTTCATCTTGACGCCCTAAAGCAAGGGGGAGCTTTCGTCAAGCATTTTTTGGATGCATCATATACACGCATTGGTGTATATCACATACTTGTCTAAAGACAAATATTGTTTTATACTAACCTTTAGTTTGTAGGATTCTTCATCCTTGGATCATATACGTCGGTACCCTAGCAACGGGGAGTATTGATCAAGGGGGAGCATATCATGTACTAATCCTTGTTTTGTAGCATTCATAATCCTTACATCATATACGTTGGTACCCTAGCAATGGGGAGTATTGATTAAGGGGGAGCTACAGTCAAGGGGGAGCATGCTCGCATTCTTAAGAATTCTCATTCTTCGACACACTTTTGTGTTTCGACAAAAAGGAGGAGATAGGTCAACATAGTCGAACATAGCTTACCCACGTGTATCGTTGGGTATTTGCATTTCATTCATCATGCATTTTTCATATATATTCTTTTTATGTTGCACACCACTAACCTTTATGTAGGTTAAAAGTCTTAACTTGATCCATGGATATGCTAAACAACCTAGGGAACGCAACAACCATAGGAGATTGGAGTAGTCTATTTAACTTCACTAGGGATGATGCAAGCTCGCCATTTCGGGGAGAAATGAAGTTAACTCCAAGGACACACCCTTTTTGCTTCGACAAAAGGGGGAGAAAGGTGTAAACGGAGAAAGTAATAGGCTAGAAGAGTTGAGAAAGGTGTAAACGGAGAAGGTAATATTAAAGGTAGTACGGACACAAGTAACTTTTTACATTTTACTTTCTATCACGTTTACATATTTTGTCATCATCAAAAAGGGGGAGATTGTTAGTGCAAGCAGTCTCGTTGGGGAGATTATTAGTGCAAACAGTCTCGTTTGTTTTGATTGATGACAAACATGTAACTTGATACATAACGTAAAATGTACAAGTTACTTGTAATCATATCTTGTCTCAACATACATTCAACACCTCTCGAGTCCTCGTATGATACAACACAGGTTCGTACATGTTTGTTATGTGGCATTATGATCAAACCCTTAACAAACCATTTAGAATGTTTAAAATACGGTTAGGTAATTAAGTATTTTAAAAGGCTAATCATTCTACTTAGAACCTCATTTTACACCTTTGCATAAACAAGTATTTTTACTTGTACATCATGTTTCCTAAGTTTAATAGGATAAGTACACTTTAGGTGTCAAACTAACATGATACATCTTGGTAAACATATATTAGTTAGGCTAGTATATACATGGTACATGATCACTAGGATACATGTTACATACATATATACGTTTACATGTTTATGTTTATTTCTTAAATTAGAAATATTTAACATGACATCATGGCATGCATCACTTACATATCTTGGAAGATTTGTAATATATTTTGTATAGATCTTCAAGCTAACAAGTTGACTTTTGAAGATATAGCAAGATATGGTAAGATATGGAAAAATTTGAGAATCTATTAGCTGGCCTGACACGACGGATCCAAATGGTATAAAGGATGGATCCAAATTTAGGGATCCGTCGGATTCGCCGGGCAAAATTCTTGTTGGCTATAAATAGCAGCCCATTGTTTACCCATTGGATCATCCACTTAGAACATACATTCCCTCTACCCTTTGCATACATTTAGATCATTAGTTAATCATGTAGAAACACACATTAATCACCCTTTACATAATGATCATAATGTTACTAACTTTCATTATGTTGTAAGAATACACTCGTAATGATCCTGTGAAGCTAGATCAGAGATCGTGAGTCATCATCCATCATAAGCTTGCATACTTCCTGATCCACCATGAAGGTTAGAAGATCTTGAAGTCATCATCCACCAAAGCATTCCAACATATGAAGATTCAAAGCCACTTGACATCCTCAATGATTGAAGACTTCTTATTCAAGAAGTTCATGTAGATACCATATGCATACACGAAGATCCATCACAACAAGTTTAGGGAGCTTGTGATCTTCATCCATTGAAGGCTTCCTTTCAATGAAAGTTCATTTAGATTAGCCATTCATATACATGACTCATTTATGTCATGGATCATCATTGTAATCTATTCATACTAGATTAGATGGTTTATGTGTTTGTGCCATAAAACACAAGGTTTCTATGTTGGGCCATAAAACATAGCGGGAGTGGTTGTACCCTTGTAAAGAACTCGGTATCTAGCTTAGTACCGAAAAAAGGATAAGCGACGACGGGAGTGGTTGTACCCATGTAAAAGAACTCGACATCTAGCTTAGTGTCGGTAATTGTATAAGCGACGTCAGGTTGGTTCTTCCTTAAACAAGAACCCGGTATTTAGCTTTGTACCGGAAAAAGTGTAAGCGACGTGTGTAAGGTTTTCTCCGCCGAGAAGGGAGCTTGTTGATCTAGTGAAGTAACTCTCGAGTTGGGTACTCGGGGAGTGGAGTAGGGCGGAGAGGAGCTCCGTGACCGAACCACTATAAATCATCCTGTTCGGTTTGCGCTTTCTTTTACTTATCTCATTACTTTTATATTTGCATTATGTGATTGACTGTGGTGTGACTTGTTGATAATACTTGTGTGACAACATGTTTCAACTTATGCAAGTTAGAAACATCTTTCATATTAGAACAAACTTAAACGAACATTTGATACAACAAGTTTTAATATTTTAAAACGATAACGTATTCACCCCCCCCCCCTCTACGTTTTCACAGACACTGACGGGAAGAATCATCAAAAAATATAACCTCCAACCTCGTCACTAGATTTAGTATTGTTTTTTTTTTTTATGTTGTAGTTGTTTTGTTTTTTTTTTTTTTTTTTAATTTTTTTAATTTTTTTTTATTTCGTTATTATTATTATTATTTTTTAATTTCGTTGTAACTTTTTTTATTAACTATGTAATGTAATATGTTTTTAATGAATGTTATGTTTTTAATAAATGAAGTATTATTATAAGTTTAGGGGTTGACTTTGAAAATATTTGAGTTAAAGTTGAGTGAATGTGAGTTATGATAGTGGGTGTTTTTTTGAGTTAAAGGTGAAAAGGTTAAAGCTGATGTAGTGCTGACGTGGCAGTGTGTTAAAGTTTAAGTTTAGGTTACCATTGCAAATGCTCTAAAATTACATTTTTTTATTTAATTTTTCTCTCGATTCATTTAATTTAAACCTATATTAAATCCAAATACTAATCTAAATCCAAATACTAATTCAAATTCAAATCCTAATCCTAAACCCATCTACAAACCGAACGGGCCCTTAGAGCACTCCCAATAATAACTCAGCTTTAACTTTTAACACACTGCCACGTCAGCTTTAACACAATCACCTTTAACTCAGCTTTAACACACCCAACCATAACTCACCTTTAAATCAAATATTTTTTTTACACAAACTACCCTTAAAAGGGGGGAAAGTGATATTTTTTTTTTTTACTAGAAATACCCTTAACGCTGCGTTAACGCAGCGCCCTCCCAAGGGTTAACTTGGTTTTAACGCACCCTTGAAGGTGTTTAACGCAGCTTTAACCCACTCCGTTGGGAGTGCTCTTAATATATATACAGAATCCAATCGATCGACTTAATTAGTGCTTCTATTATAATAGAACGAGCGGCGTAGCCCGCGCGTTGCCGCGGAGTGTTTGTATACAATAGTATTGCATAAGTAGATAATACATAATTACAATTGTCACGCGCTTTTCGTTGCAACATTTATTGTTGTATGAAAGCAAGAGCGAAGTTTAATTGCGACAATTCCACAACGTTGTCGATGCCTATAATTGTATGGTTGATACGTATTTTGGTTAAAAGTTTAATACATCAGCAGTCTCGCAACATTTTCCAATATGTGGATCAACGCGCTACCGAAACATCATTTATGCAAGGCATTTGCAGCACAAAGGTGTGCCTTCATTAACATGATCAAAGCTAATACACTTTGGAGTGCCTCATTTTACTGGTTTGGTAATGTAGCAGGTATACCAATCATAAAAAAGTATACATTCAAATTATGCATACATATTAATGAACTGGAAAGCAACCACCTGACTTTAACTAAATGCAAATATAAATTTTCAGTCTTTAAAATACAGTTACATAATACTGGCTTCCTCTTTCTCTTGAGTCCCCTGAACGCGTTTTGTCCTTTTTGGGTGGGAGTATTGATCCTAACAGGAAAGAAGCCTCCTTTTCAACGTTTTCCTACTGAGCCAACAATTTTAAAGGTTGTCCAACAAAAAAAAAAACTCAAAGTTGTTACATTAACTCAATTAAAGATAGCAATGAGATCCATGCAACGTAAATTAGTTGTGGCCCTTCCATATTTTACCCGAGTCCCTAGAATAATAGGTATATCATACTTTTGTGAGGCCAATAAAACTGACTATCCAATGATAAACTAAGATTAGTTGTGGCCCTTCCATATTTTACCCGAGTCCCTAAAATAATAGGTTTATCAAACAATTACTTATCTAAGAAATCCGCCAACACAGGCTATTTTTAGACATTCCATCAAAATCCAGTTCTAACATAAACATTCGGATTCAGTTTCTACAAATATGATCGAAATTTAATCTGCTTTGGGTTGTATACATAAGCGGAATAAAATAATCTAGTGTAATTAAAGACAACGTATAAAATTCTTTCAGTCCATATAATCTAGTGTTTTTTGTTTACAAAATAAGTTGAAAATGACACGGTACCTGTGCTCTTGCTTATGCCTCTATTTGAGTTCCCAAAACAAACCTGAAAAGCATAAATTCGTGGTATATCACATCGGAAACAATTAGTTTTGCATACAATCATGTAACATATACACTAATATATCAAGATGCAGTAAATGGACTAACCTCTCAGCAAACAACGGTTCTTCTATGTAGGTATGGTGTTCCCCCTTGACTCTCCTAACGTCGAGAACTGATAAGTCCCATATAACGACTCCCTTTAGCCCGCGTCTTGACACCATAACCATCATTATGCCATAGTGCCCTCTATCTATACTGTCTATAACCCCTGTCGATAGTGGCCTTTTTACCGACTCAATTATTATATAAAATAAAGTGTAAAAGATGGCTAGAAAAATCTTATTCACCTTCAACTACAACACGACTTGATCTTGCAGACTCGATATCTGTGCCATGGGCGGTCACACCACTGGCCGAAGGTCCTTCTTGTAAATCAGTGTCACCCAATAAAGAATGGCACGTTATTTTTTATTCCTGCATTATTGAAGTGCTTTTCAACACCATCGGAGTTGAGTCCTTTTGTACATTTTAACTTTTCAAAATTCTTCAGCTGGTATATTGTCCTGCCAAAAGTAGCATTTTGTGAGCTTACCATTTGATGAACAAATCATTGCGTCAATATGAGACTACGAAAATTATCAATGAAAGGCTCTTATGGGTATAAAATTGTTGTAACCTGTCGAATTGTTAGCCCTAATAATGACCTGCATACAGAAATGGCAAAACTGAAATCAATGAAACACCTAACCAATATAAAATGATAAAAAATGGCAATAAAGCAAAATGGGAAACTAACCGTTGGTTGATGACTCCCGCATCAGGTATGGCAACCATCGTCGCTGATAATGGTATCAGTTACACGCGTAATGGTAATAAATAAGGCTCAGATAAATGCATAAACGCAATACCTGTAAAATTATCATCATTGCCTATAGAAACAGAAAAGTTGGGTCAGATTTATTCGTGGCCTGGTGCACGGGTGAAGGTTGTTGAGGCGAGCATTTCTTGGACTCTGCCATCCGTACACACAGTGCAGCAAGAGATCATATTTGAGCAATGATCACAGTACAAAATATTAGGCTCAGATCGGAATACACATATGTACCCGAAGCCGGCAAACTACTGTGGCTGCAACCCACAGGTCGCCTCGCCAAGGTACCGACTTCTGGAAGGAACATGTTTCAGTTATGCAACTGCAACCATCCACCATCATCGCCATTTTTTTTTTATATATGGAAATGCAAACAGTAATTTATCATCATCGTTGTTCACCCGACATGGCTGCAATCACATTCTCGGTGCGACTGCCTAGCCAAGATATGGGTGTTGGTGACCCACACATAGTAAACAGTCATTTACCGCCATAGCAAACCACGAATGAGCAGTTGCCCCGCCATGACGGCCAATTACCGGCACCGGCTGCAACCACAACACAAAGAGATAGTTTTCTGAGTTTTCCGAAGGCTGACCAAATCAGTCCGTTTCTAATGAGTACACAACATCAATTTTTCTTGTATAAACCATAGACCCTTACAGATAAGGTTTAAAAGAATCAAATATGAAGTTTACTTAATAATATTTGAAGCATGTACTGATAATCCAAAGAGTAAAAACAGTTTTTTTTTTTTTTTTTTTTTTTTTTTTTTTTTTTTTTTTTTTTAATTATTATTATTTTTTTGTGACTTTAGTATGCCAAAAATTACCTGCGAAACACAAATCCAAACGGCCCTTTAGTAATCCAATGATTTGAAGGCCATGAATAATCATTCCAATGTTTTGGCTTGCGTTAATCCATGGCATGTGTGCGCCTGTGGAGGTTGCTGAGGCGAGTGATACTCGTTCTCTGCCATCCTTCCACTGACGGGAAAGTTGAAAGATCAAGAACATTTGAAAACACCCGCATTGGCTGCAACCACAATCAAGGCGTGGCTGGCCTGCCATGATAAGGGCATTACTATATATATAATGCAGCGTCACAAACCGACGCCAGTAACGCACACATAGTAAACAATAATTTACCACCATAGCAAACCACGGATGAGCACCTGTGGAGGTTGCTGAGGCGAGTGATACTCGTTCTCTGCCATCCTTCCACTGACGGCAAAGTTGAAAGATCAAGAACATTTGAAAACACCCGCATTGGCTGCAACCATAATCAAAGCGTCGCTGGCCTGCCATGATAAGGGCATTATATATTATAAACACTCATTAGGGTATCAATCCCAACCAAAAGGTAATTTTTCTTAACGAAAAAACTAATCTTTTATATCCATACATTTATTAAACCCCAAAAACATACCCATACAAAGGCATAAAAATGTTACTCTAATTAGTTGTATATGTTGTAACAACAACTATACCCAATCCCTCCTGAGGGGGGTATAGCTCTATATGAGAGTATAGAATAATTTTGGGATATAATTAACCCCCTCTCGTTTAATAACAGACCCCTTAAGGTTACATCTCTTGCTAATCTTCATAGCTGTAACCAATAAGATTGATATTCTATAAAGAGAAGTTGGTTGTTACACTTTTGTACTCAAAACTCATGTATGTGAAGGTTTCTAAGTTCATTACCTCCGCCAATATGTCTGCCCATTAGAGCAGCAGCAATTTTCCATCCTTCTCGGCCAAGTGGTCTCATTGGAACCATCCAGTATGCCACGACTGTTACAACTGTTGTTGCCACTATGGAAAGAAAAATGAACAATATAAATGGAAAATAGCAGTAACAGTGGAAATCTATCATTACAGACATAAAAATTCTTTACAAAATGCCTTAAGCCATGATTTTGCTCCTAATTGTAAAACCATACAGTTAGTTATGAATACTTATGATTAGCTTTGTATTATTATACATGACAATGATAACCAACTTTTAGGTTGACTACAGATTGATTTAAAACAATCCATGGCAATAATCACGGACGACAAACCATTATATCCTATGTATTACCATCACTTCTAGTGGGAAAGCTATAACCTTTTTTCCGAGTTAAACATCATTATCCAACTTTTTAGTATAAAGTCTTGTGAAACGAAAAGAAAAAAAAAAGGAACCCGCAACAAATAATTATAGTGCACAAAATTAAGACCAACTTCATACAATAAAACAACCAAAATCTCAAAAACAATAATCCCAAAAAAAATATATATATAGAAAAGATTGAAACTTGATAAATATTTAAAAAATAATAATAAGAATCGGTTCAAAAGCTATTTAATCATCATAATCATAGAAAATCATAAAACACATAATCATCAAAATCACATAAAAACCTCTAAAAATATGAACATATTCAAAAATGTATACTAATGAAAAAACCTTACATCTTATATGTGAAATTATTGTATAAAAATTAGGGTTGTACCTACCTCACAATTACAAATTAGTGGTTCTTCAATCTTCAGTTTGGTCTACTAAATCAAAACCCATATCAAAAACACAAACAAAAAACACATAATTGGATAAAAAAGAAAACACCTTTTTTTTAAAGATAAAAACATCAACTGGATTAAAATAAAGAAAATATCTTACCTTTGGAAGAACTATTGTTTTCAAAATCATCATCTTCTTGATGACCCCTTTTACTTGATTTCATTTTTTTTCCCTAATTTTTTAGTAACGGATTTTTTTAGGTGATGATTCAGGCCCTATTTTTTTGTTGTGTATTGATAGAAGATTATTTAGATTGATTTCGAGTGAAGAAGAGGATGATTAGGGGAAGGAGCGAATGACTGGAGATGGCAGTCTCATTAGGAAAGTGGAGGATCTAGATTATAGTGGAAGTGGATGAGGCGGTGCATTTTTTTAAATTTAATTAGTGGGAAAAACGGAATTGGTAATTGTAATTGTGGTGGATGGATTAACACTGCTACCACATTGTGAACCACACAATATAATAGTGGATGGATTAATTCCCTTGTTAATGACTGTTTTTTTGCAAATGACCGAACTACAGCATATCTACAGGAAAAACAGTTGTTTGCACAGTAACACACAGTAGAAACCAACATTCTGTGCCACACATTCGTGCACTAAGTACTTTGTTAATGATGTTTTTTTGCTAATTGCAAAACTGACGTTTAAATAGATTGTATAATGTCGGTTGGATAACATTTTATTGTAAGTTCATGACATAAGAAGAAAATTAAAATGAATAGAAACAAGAACAAGCACTGTTTTTGGATTAATGCGCGTCAAACTTTTTGGAAAGATCCAGAAAGATATAAAATTCCTAAAAGTAGTTTAAGAGTGTGACCTCCAATAAGGAAGAAAGCGAAAGTGGACAAGTGGGTGGGGCTTAACTTGTTAAGCGAGCCATAAGTGGGAGTAGTACCGGGTGGGTGACCACCCGGGAAGTCCTCACTTGTGGTCCACTCGCAGACCATATTATTCCGGAGATATATTTGCAATGATGGTTGGAACCCCTTAGACCTAGCCGCTGGGGGTTCGAACTTGAGCAATGGCCCGGTTTTCATCCGGCTGTTACTCCAGCAAGGTAACTTGTGTGGAGGCAGTACGGTTTTCGGGGGAAACCCGTTACCACCTGAGATCAGCGTGGACCCGGTTAAGACAACATAGTCTGGCGGGGTGGCGATGGGGCCTTCGTTCGCGAAGGTGGTCGTTTCTAAGTTGAAATTTGCCTTTCAAAAAAAAAAAATGAAAGCTTAAAATAATTCCATGTATATATAAGTTTTCAATATCGGGATTTTACTCGGTATCGTTTTTGTTTTTGCAAGATCGGATCGGGATCTTAAGATCCTACTATAATGGCATTTTCTTAATAGTTTTTGTAATATTATTCAAATCTACAAATTATTATATATCATTAACACAAAATTATATAAATATTTCATGAAAATGTTGTTTTAAATTATGAATATGGAATGTTTAAGAAGATTAAGCATGTTATTTTTTTAAATTGTATAAAATATGATCCATAACTTTTTAGTTTTTTAGTTTGTGATTCAAGAAAAGTAAGATCGGGTCGGATTTGATTTTAAGATCCTATGATCAAGATCGAGATCTTATAAGATCCTAAGTGTGCTAAGATCATACATAAGATCCGGAGATCAAGATCGAGATCTTATAAGATCCTAAGTGTGCTAAGATCATACATAAGATCCGGATCGTTTTTACTTTGTAGTATCGTAAAATCGTAAGATCTTAAGATCAAGATCGGGATCGTGACAACTATTACTATAAACAGTCTTTATATAAGTCTGCCTAAGTTTTAATGTTTATCTGTCTACATTTGGGTTTTAAATCTTGTGATATTACTTGTTCTTAAATCATACGGGGTTTTCTCTATTCCTGTTATTTAGAGAAGACGAGTTTTTTTTTACGCAGATGTACGTGACGTCACTGTCCAGGTTTCACATGACCGTTTCTGATCTTTCCTTGGGCACTCGCAAATGTACACACCTAACGAGAATTTGACTTCTTGTGAGGAAACAATACATCGTTCATAAAATGCCAAAATTGAAGAATGAGACATAATTTAGTTTCCGTTTGTGTACCTTGGATAAAATTTTACCACAATAGTAGTTTGATAAAATTTTACCACAATAGGGAAGACAAACACAATTTCGATCAAAACGATTAACTTTAATAACAAAATAAGTTAAATGTACCAACTAAGCAAGCATTAGTACACAACATCTTTCGGATTGAGTGATTTATTAAATTTCAGGAGTTCTTACGAAAATTACCACTACGAAAAAAAATCAATCATTGTCGAGTGACACCCGGGGCCCTCTATAGTTCCACCCCTGGGTAATATGACTGTATCAATCGAGTTACATTTTCCATGTGAATCACTGATACATATAAACTAAGAAGAAAATTATATTTTCACCAACAATGAAGCAAACCAAAATAGGTTGAACTAGTTAAATAGATCAAAAATGGCCCAGCCCATCCCATGTTAACTTGCCCAAAAAGTGGGTTACCTTTGTTGTTGTTGTTTTTTTTTTTTTTTTTTTTTTGAATCTTTTTGATAGAAAGTGGATTAACACATTTTAATAAGATACAAGTGGATATATAGTCATATATTTATCTTTAAATTTTCTAGATAAAACTTTCAAAACATTTTCTGAAACATCATTATGCAATACTCTTGTACCACATAAGACATAGGACATAAATTTAAAATTATACAAAACATACTTATACCATCACTGGATATTTACATCAATAAATTGGTACCTAAAGTTATTAAATGCAATCTCACACAAAATAGGTGATTCTAACCCATCAAAATTACTTTTTACATTATCATCATTTTTTTTTAAACATCTATATTATCATAACTGAATAAAACAAAATGTAAGTTTGACCAAATTTAACCAGTTTGGTTTATTTCATTCCTTCCACCATAAGTCCCAAACAAACAAATAAAAAACACAAAAATTTTTAACCCATCAAATTTACTTTTTACATTATCATTGTTTGACTTCCAGTTTGACCAAATTTCACCACATTTACAAGTCCCAAACAATCAAATAAAAAAACACAAATTTTTTTAATAAATTAAATAATATTGAACAACATATTCATCATATTACATAATATCTTGAACCACATTCAAGAACATAAACATAAACCAACATACAAAACAAATAAATTAAATCCAATTTTCGCACTTTTATCGGACAAAAAACATCCTTAAACTTGGAAAACATCCTTAAACTTGGAAGGGAGGAGTCCAGTTCTTCGAGTACTCCTCATTCGACACTTTACTCCCATTCGTCCCTTCGACGAAAGCATAGTACCTCAAAAAGAAAGCCAATGTCAAAACCAACCACTCCAAACAAAACATCACAGCACACAAACCACCCGCCAGTTTCAAAATAGTTTCTGCATTTTCCTCTCTAACGTACGAATTCAACGCGCTTAGAAAGTTATCAGTAGTAGTGAAAATCAGCACAGAAACCGACCCTTGAAAAATTGCTGTCAGCACAGTTGCTACCATATGGATCGCGTACCTGTAACAACAATAACATTGGTTAATAAACAAAATGTGATTACATATGACCCAATATATATAGCCAGCTTACGGCTTATTTGGTTTTCGGCTTATGTTTCAAAAGCTCACTTTTTGTGGCTTATTTTGAAACTTTTCGCCTTATATAAGCTTATCATGTCATGATAAGCTTATTATAAAAAGTTTCAAAATGAGCCAAAAAAAAAAAGAGCTTGTGAAACATAAGCCCAAAACCAGATAAGTCATAAGTCAGCTATATAAACCGAAACAAACGCCCCCTAAACCTAAAAGTACAAATAACAGTACCATTTATTGGAGCCTGCAGAGACTGCATTGCATCCAGATATAGCACCCGCGATTGTGATTAAATGTAAAAGGACTAATAGCGCGCCTGCCCCGGACGGGATCAGGCGGAGGGAGAGGGTGAGGAAAATGCAGCTAGAGGCCGCGCCGAGGAGAATGTAGTTGCAAATAAGGAAGAATTTGTGGGTTTTGTGGTGGGATTTCGCGTCGCTAGATAGACCCATTTTGGGATTGTTTTTTCGCTTTCTGGTTTCGGGTTTTGATTGATTTTGAAATGAGCTATGAATTGGTTTTGTGAGTGAAATGGGGTTTGTGAGTGTCTTTAAATATATGGGATTTGAGATTTTAAGACCGTTTTTTTAGTGTAACGGATAGTTTGAAAAAATATGACTTTTGCAACGGCTAGTGGGGTTAAAATAATGTGATTTGGATTTTTTGGATTTTTAATTTGAAAAAAAGAGAATATATCTACTGTAAAGTTGATTTTGACTTTTGGTTTTTTTTTTTTTTTTTTTTTTTTTTTTTTTTTTTTTTAAATTCTAGAATTATTTTGAGATAAATTAATACGAATGGCACCTTTTTTTCTAACCTGTTACTTATTGGTTTGAGCTTATAGCTTATTTTATTTTGAGCTTAAGTTTCATAAGCTTATTTTTTATGGTTTATTTTGAATTTTTTCGTCTTACATAAGTTTCTTATTTTATACTACCTCCGTCCCATATTAAATGTCAATAATGGAATCTTGGGATGTCCCAAATTAAGTGTCAAGGGAATATTTTCAACTAATGAGAAGAGACTTTAGTGGGTAATAGTGATATTTGATTGGTGGAGAGTGTAGTTAGTGGAATTTCCTAAAACTTTGTGCATTTGAAAAGTGGACACTTAATATGAGACGGAGGGAGTAATAAGTTTATATGAGCTGAAAAGTTTTTAAAACAGTCACAAAAAATGAGCTAATCAAACATGTCTCAAAATTAAATAAGTCATAAACCGGTCATAAAACCGAAACAAATACCTACTACATCTTGACTTCTGAATATCCCGCCCTGACAAGATCAAGTTTTTTTTTTTGTTACATATTGAACCAAGTTATTATGTTACCCGCAATGCATAGTACTGTTAACATGGAAAACATGTGTATAAAAGTTACTTCATTTATGGTATAATTGTGTTTTGTTCTTTACTGTTTTTACAACCTCAGTTGTTTATTTTTTTTTACATTATAAACGTTAGAAAGTTATGTATCATTAAAAATTTAAAAACAAAAAAAGAGAGTGTTGACACATATGTACAGCTAATAGCAACGTGGTCGTTCGTACTGTGAACAATTGTTTAAAGTGTGACTCATACAAGGCAAAGTGCTTTTCCAAGAGATCACTATCTATCAATTCGAAATTTACTAGTATTTTATATTACACGAATACTCGTGTAAAGCGGTGGTGTATAGCGGCAAATAATTATACTTATGAAATTGCGATTTTAGTTTGACTTCTGGCGCTAAAATTTACGAGTTCAATTTATAGTCATTCAGAGAAAAAATCTTCGGGCTAGAAACAAAAATATTTAAAATATGAATATCGTGATAGATGTTATCATTTATAATCAATGTAGTACATTAACATTATTCAATTTTAAGTTTTTTAAGTTTGCAAAAAATATACTCTTTCCGTCTCAAAATAAGTGTCCAGTTTGACTTTTCAGGTTCAACTTTTACCTTAATTTTTTTTTTTTTTTTTGTATTATATAGTATTTGATGAAAAATTATACCAATGAAAAATACACTTAAAACCCAATCCATTCATATATTTTGCACCAAGTATTATATAATACCCGCAAAAATAGAGAAGGTCAAAGTTGAACCAATTTGACTCTGAAAAGTCAAACTGGACATTTATTTTGAGACGAAGGTAATAATTGACTCTCGATTACAGATAGTAAAGTTATCTATTCTTCAAAAATGAATAAAAATGAATTTGTGTTTGTTGAATAGTTTAGTACTAATCCAGTATTAGCCCAGCCTTATCGAGTGTAGGCCCATTATATGTCCACAATCCACACCAAAGTAAATGTTGAGATTACATAGTATTCTTTCTCGCAAGTTATTTAAGATAGAGATTCGAAGAATATTTAATAATATTGTCATTAGCATACTAATTTCAATAAACGAGTCGAGTCAAGCGGGCTAAAAATTTCTGATTACCAAAACGAGTTTGAGCTCGAGCTCTATCTTAAAACTTAAATTTCTAGTCAAGTTTGAGCTCTAACTCTAGCTTTAGCTTAAAACTTAATACTTTGATCCAGCTTGAGCTTTAGCGTTAGACTTAAAACTTAGTTGAGCGTAGGTCGAGTTTCAAACTTGACAATGTTTGACTCGACTCTACTCCTGCATACCCCTTAATATGACAATGTTTGACTCAACTCTATTGTGGAACCTTAGTCGAGTAAATTTATTTAAAATAAAATATTAAATAAAATTAAATAATTAAATATTGACCTAAAAATTGTGAATTGTTACATTTAATTAGTTTTATCACATGATGGCAATGACATTTTGTGAATGATGACAATTATATTTCAACAGAATTGTGACATAAACATTACTTTCATTGTTAGATAAGCATAGGAAGATACTTGATACAACATTATAAGAATATAATATGGAATCGAGTATTTTTGCAAGTAAAGATAAAGTTAAGAATGATATTAATAAAGGAATACATTGCTTTCATTGTTAGATAAGCATAGGGAGATACTTGATCCGACATTATAAGAATAGAATATGGAATCGAGTATTGTTGTAAAGTAAAAATATCTTGTAGAATTCTCAAATACGAATGTTTTATCTAATAACAAAGGATTGGGATCCTCCCATGTTCTATTTAAACATGAGATGTCATGTTAGTTTTATGATGACAAAAAAAATATTTTTTTAACAAAATAAAGGTCCCACAATAGATTATTTAACTCACATAAATTTCAACATTACCTGATATGTTCAAGTATCTCAATCCAATAACAAACTATCTACAATGATACAATACTGCAATACTGCTTGTCCCTCAAAAGACGACATTTGAGGAATTTCTATTACAAGCAACTATAATGAGATTTGATAATTGAACAATAAATGTTTCTTATCTGCGTCTTTATTTATTTCGTTTAATGATTAAAGTACGAGTATGTTCTATAAAGAGCATTTATGATTGTTCAACCTTTTTAATTAAAAGCTAGTTTAACAACAAGGGTTTAATTTTTAAAGGGCAAATGCTAAATTAATACATTAAACTTTCCACTTTTTGTCATTGTATGGTCCCAAATTTTTTTTTCGCAAATGTATGACTGAACTTATCAAATCGGGTCATTGTGGGTATATTTTACACCTGACCACTTCTAGCTTGTGCCAACTTCCAGCGTGTCCGGATCTTTGTTTTTAACCCGGTTTACCTAAGCCAGCGTGTCTGGATCATACTTAATAATACATTGGACCACACAATCCAAAACCTTATCCAACTCTTTTCTTTTCCCCTTTACCCCACAAACCCTAGATTAATATATCACTAGATTCTTGTCTGTTACAGCTTTTTATCTTCAATTCATGTGGGCACAAGGTAACATACACTATATTATATTGGTCCCCCACATTAATTTTTATTTTTATTTTTGTTTTTATATCCTTATATAAACATCTGTATTTAAATTTTATAGGATGGCTCTTCCAGATAACTTCCTCATTGATGTCTATTTTGATGGAGTGTTTTATTTCTCACCATTAAGGTACGAAAATGGTGCTTGTTATCATATGAGTGTTCGAAAAAATAAGATGTTAGACTATGATAGTTTGCGTAAGTATTTAGAAGAGACGCTTGAAGTATCCTTTTATGCCATGTTTTTTAAGTTACCAGAGTGTGAGTTAGAAAAAGGATTGAAAATAATTGGAGGTGATGTCGAATTGGAATCAATGTATGGATTTGCTGAAACTTATGGGTTAGTAAACATGTATTTGGCACACATTCCTCAAAAGTTGGATGAATATTACATTCCAAACTTGTGTTTGGATGATTCTTGTGATGAGGCCACTTCTAAGCTTAGGATTAATGGGATTAAGCAAAAGGATGCTGGGAATATGTCATGGGATGAACTAGTTGGATGGGCTGAGGAAGAAGCAAGTCGCCTACATTCACCAGTCAAGCCTAGAACAGTTAGGAGACAACACCCCACTGAAACACTAATTAATGATCAAACACAAGTTAATGTTGATGAGGAACATGTTGGTCCTTCTGATGCACAACAAGGTATTGATGAAACAGAAGTTGATTTTGATGAAGTGGTGTTTGATAGTTCCGATGCACAACCGGTTAACAATGAAACGCCAGTTAATGTTGATGAAGTGGTGTTTGATCCTTCTGATGAACAACAAGTTAACAATGAAACGGCTGTGAATGTTGATGAAGTGGCGGTTCATATTTCTGATGCACAAGTTAAGAAGGTAGTAGATAAAGGCAAGAGTATTATGATTGAGGAAGGTAAAGCACCGAAAAGAAAGCCTCAGGCTAGAAAGGCTAAGGGTATTGTGATCGAAGAAAATGTGAAATACTCAATGGATTATGATTCAAGTGATAGTGACAGTGAATACTCCGATAAGTCTGTAGATTACTTGTCAGAATGTGAAGATGACTTAATCGAACTGAGGAAGAGAAAATCCAATGCAAAGATGGCCCCCATGCCAACAAAGCAGACATCATTTGCTGAAGAACATGGTTGTGAGAGCAGTTCTAGACAGAAGAGATCCTACGCTGATGGTGAGAGTGCAACAGTAGCTCAACATGAGGCATTCATGGAAGGTTTGATGAGGAACTTGAGGCAAGCTGATGAGGATCTTTCAGATCCATTTACAATAGTCGAGAAAAAGCTGGACAAGTATCCTACTTATGATGCCGATACCCATTGGAGAATGAAGAAACCATCGGTAATGTGTTTTAGTACTTAACAAAGTTTTTTGATTTTATATATATATGTGTGTTTATGAACTGTTTCATTGAAGTCACTTAACAAAGTATTTTGATTTCAGGTTGGTGAAAAGTTTGTGAACGCTACTCAATTCAAGGAATGCCTGACTTACTATGCTTTGGCCAACGGTTTCTCCATTTGGTTAGAAAAAAGCTCAGCCCGATACGTAATAGCTAGGTGTGGGTTAAGACCAGAGAGGCTAAAGAATCCAAAAAAAGGGAAGAACAGTAAGTGGAAACAATACCCTAGTCGGAAGGAAGGTAGAGTATCTGAATGTCCATGGAGGTGTTACGGAAAGCAATTGACGGGTGAGAAATCATTTCAATGCATTTCTCTTCATGATAACCATAGTTGTGTTAGAGATTTTAAGTTTGGAAGTTTAGTGAGCTACAAGTTTATCGGTAAACACTTTGGCAATAAGATTAGGATGCATCCAGAGATTAAGTTACATGAAATTGCCGAGTTAGTGAAGAAAAAATATAAGTGCATTGTAAGTAAGAGCCAATGTAGGTATGCAAAAAGGTTTGCGTTGAATGAAGGGCAATCAACTGTTGAGGATCATTATGGTTATATAAGGTAATTAAATGTACATTTACTGTTTAGATACCATTTGTGTGAAATAAAATTTAAATATGTAATATGTAAATGCAGGGACTGATTGAAGCAGTAAAGGATGTGATGCCAGATGCGGAACACAGACAATGCGCTAGACACATTTACGAGGGGTTTAAAAAACACTATAGTGGGGTTGAGTTTAGAAGCTTATTCTGGGCAGCTTCAAAAGCTAGTTATCCGGGACTGTTCAACAGGATAATGGCCAGGATGAAAAGGGCGAACCCAGGTGCGTATCAGTATCTATTAGATAAGGATCCAAAAACATGGTCGAGAGCATATTTTCACATAGGATCCAATTGTGAGGCTGTAGAGAATGGTTTTAGCGAGTGTTTTAATTCTGTGCTTTTACAAGTAAGAGATAAACCATTAATTAGTATGTTGGAGGCGATGAGGGTTATAGTTATGGAGAGAATGAATACGATGAGGAAGAACTTGGAAAAATGGAACGAAGACATTTGTCCGAATATTCATAAAAGGTTGGAACTACTTAAAGATGATCAAAGGTAATATCATTAGCATGTGTAAATTTATCTCAGTCATAACAGATGAATTATAACTTGTTTCCCTTACATTTATGTCTTCTGTAGTGTTTGGAGTGTTATCCCGGCTGGTGGAACGATTTTTGAAGTGAGAAATGGATCAGATGCATTTGGTGTGGATGAACAACACAGAACCTGTAGCTGCAGGATGTGGCAGCTATCAGGTTTGCCATGCACTCATGCCATTGCAGTTATCTTCAAATTGAACAGGAGACCGGAAGATTATGTCCCAGACTGTTTTAGAAAGCAGTCTTTTTATGCTGCCTATCATTCATACTTAAAACCTTTATATGGAGTCTCATTTTGGTCTGATTGTAGTGAGATGTCTAGGGTATTGCCTCCAAAATCAAAAAAGATGCCCGGTAGGCCACGAAAAAAAAGAATTAGGTCCCGTCATGAAAAAAACCCAAACAAAGTGCCTAAGAGTGGTATTCCAATGACTTGTCAAAATTGTTTGCAACAAGGTCATAATAAAAAGACTTGCAATAATTCAACAGTCGTGAAACCACCGAAAGCCCCAGCTAAGAAAGGTAGAGCTTTTAAAGATAAATCGGTAGTTGATAAGGATCCCATGGTACCACCATCCATTCCTATTCCAGGTTATCAACCAATTCCACAAGTGGTACCACCATCAGAAGTGTTACCAACTAAAGCACCTTCAATGAAAACTAGGAAAAGGGTGAGTTTTGAAGACGGTCTTAGGTAAAGAGGGACAGTGCAAAGGGGAGCAAACAAAAGGGGAAGGGGTAGGTTTTTTTTCTGGTTCAAGGTTGGGGAGATGGTTTGGCGTTGCTGAAACAGATAGCGTATCAGATCCAATAGTTGAACCTACTCAAAGTCAGGATGATGAAGCAACTTCTCAGTCTTCTACCTTTGTAACTGATGAAGCACCTACTCAGTCATCACAGACACCATCAGCTCCAAGAGGAAGGGCAAAGTATGTGAAACCAAGAGAGAAAAGTGAAAGAATCCTGAAGAAGAAACTTGCAAAGAATCACCCAGGAATTGGTAGCTCAACTTCCAGCCCTCACACTTTGGAGTGAAATGCATCCTATTTTCAGTCCACTTCTTTTGTATTTATATGCCGTGGACTTAAACAATTATATGTAACTAATGTTTTAACTGTGTGCACTTCTTTTGTACCTATGTGTTGTGCACTAACTATGTAATCCTGTCTATGGGTATTGACAGTTGACCTTTTGTAATTGATGCAGTTTGGTATATAGTTTTATGCAGTTTGAATCAATTCCAGTTTACATTTGTGTTTTATGTAGTTTTATGCACTTTCAACTTTAATGCCCATTTGACAACTTTATTGACAGTTGACCTATTATGCATGTACCTTTGACATCTTTGACATTGTTCATTCAAATGTTTTTTATGCAGTTACAACTTTATTGCCTCCTAAACATACATTGGTAGCACAAAATAACCTTGCATTCAACACAAAAATGCTATGTAAACATAGCTGTTACATTTAGGGTGATAAACCTTGCCATTCATCACAGACTACCTTGCTTCATCACAGACTACCAAAAGCCAACCTAACTAAACAACACATCCTAACCACTATCATATTTGTCACTACATAATCCTGGTTGCAACAATAAAACCAAACGCAATAACTAAGACAGTTAGCACAACCACAGTTTTGTGATACACTCCAACTTTTGACTTGATAACAGTCACTTCTTTCTTCAACTGACCCATTTCCAAACTAGTACCTTCAGAGTAGTTTCTTCTCTTGAGCATGTTCTTCAACATTTTGTTTTCTTCATGTAAGTTGAAAAAGAGATACCTGTAGTAATCACTTGGTAGCTCTGGATCTAAAAACCCATAAAAGGTACACTTTTCATCTTCATCCTATCACAACCACAAGAAAATTTAAAGGGTATCCAAATTATAACAACACCATTCCATATAAACGATTAAACAAAAATGAAAATTCTTACATAGATAGGGCAAGCCTTAAATCTTCTCCCCGGGTTATCAAGTGTCCAAGAAACTTGTTCTCGCACAGGCAAACGACACTTACAATGCGTTGCATCCATCACTTCTTGCATTGTCATTCGATTGGATCTTGAAAAAGATGATGAAGACCTCATAGTTTTTTTTTGTGGATAGGGTGATAATTAGGGTTTTGAATGAGTGGTTGGGGTATGTGGGGAATGAAGAAAAGTAATAAAGGGGTTAAATAATTGAAGTGGGACACTCTGGAAGAAGAAAAAACGTGCTAAAAACCACATGGCAGCCACGCTGGAAGTTGGCACAAGCTAGAAGTGGCCAGGTGTAAAATATACCCACAATGACCCGATTTGATAAGTTCAGTCATACATTTGCGAAAAAAAAAGTTGGGACCATACAATGACAAAAAGTGGGAAGTTTAATGTATTAATTTAGCATTTGCCCATTTTTAAACTGCTACTTGAAAAAGCATTTAACGTTATTGTTTATCTTTTTAATTTTCGTCATTTCGCACTTTATAATCTTCGATACAACTAGACAACTAAACATTATCTAGCGTAAACCGGTAGTTCTACTTTTGCAAACATAAGGTTGGTGGTAATAGTGATCATATTATCACAATTGTCAATTTAACGCCACATAAACTTTTCAACACCACCAATATCGTGTAATAAGACAACCAACATCACCAACAAAACATACCACACCTAAATGCAAATATATCCATAAAAATCAATATCATACACACAACTGAGATAAGAAGTCGGTCGTCCCTAAGACTGACTTCTTCCTTTTCTTCACCCAAGACGCATTTTCCGGGATGTGTGTAATAAGGAAGCACGTGTCCTTAATGTGCCAAAGAGGCAAAAGATGCGTCGTCTTTCTTCTATTACCATTAGACCATCCGTATTGAATGGTCATCTTCACTTGGTCACCCTCGGTCACACTTGGTCATCTTCATTACGCCCCCAATTGAAGGGCGTGTCCTCAAGTGATTTTAGGCAAGACTCGGTCGACTGCACGACCAAGTCCTCTCCCTTTTGATGTATGTGAGATTACATAGTATTCTTTCTCGCAAGTTATTTAAGATAGAGATTCGAAGAATATTTAATAACGAGCGGGATAACCCGCGCGTTGCTGCGGGGTGTTGTGGTACATACTTGATGACAGTAACGTAGGTGAAGATGAGCTTATGATAAACCTGTACACATTACAACATTGTGCGAAATGATGAATCATGTGCAATAATAATGTTTTCGTTCACATGTTTGTATATCAACAAATAGTGCATTTGGTGGTTGAATCTATTCTATATAAAGCCCTGTATTAGACTCAAATAGTTGATCATTATCGACAAAATCGATCTTATTTGTGCATCCATGCAAATAATCTAAAAGAAAGAGAGAAAATTTTATTTGGCAATGAGAATCAGTTATTGCAAATTAAGAGAATGAGACATAAATTTTGCCAAACCAAAGGCAAGTAAATTAAAAAAAAAAAAAAAAAAAAAAAAAAAAAAAAAAAGGTATTAGTAGATTCATTAAAAATGTAAATGATAAATTATTTGTTCATCACTTTCTTTAAGTAGCATTTTATATGTCTCTGAAATAATCCGATTAATATCGAACCATTTAAAACTATCAGAATTTGTAAACAATCATTCCCATTGTATACAATCTCGTCTATCTTATTAGCTTCCTTTCAAGTTTAGTTAACAACTTCTTTTAAACATACATTGAACCATAGAATACATAGTGTCAAATACATTGCACAATAAACCTATCCCTTGGCTACATATTGTTGGATTTTTTAACATTTTGCACGTGCATTCTAACTAATATGTTCTGTAAGTGGGACTTAAGCTTGTAAAACTTCTCAATCTGGTACCGGTAACTTGAAATCCACCAAATTAAGGATCATTCAAAGCGGGAAAATGAAATGCAACATGTGTTTCCATCTCCCCATAACGCATTTAAAAAGATGCAGTCAAGTAAAAAACACATCCTTTTCCAATGGCTGAGAGTAGCTGTGTTAGAGTTGTGGATAAATATTAATACGTATATGTCTATAATCGAACTCGAGACCGCGGGATTGCACACTTTACGTATGATGATCAAGTAAATAATTAATATATATATTTATTATATGTATTAATTATTTGGACACGAAATAATACATAACGGATGTTATGTAAATTAACGGTGTTGGCTAACGACCGTTAAGTTAAAAAGGAAGGACCGTTAGTGAAAATTGGGAATCAAAGAATGATCTAGAAACCCAATACTTGGGCTAGGGCCGATCAGTTGAGGGTTCTAAACCCTTAGTCGATCCATGTCTTGGGCAAGAGGTTAACTTCACTATATATACAAACACATTGGGACTTTATTAAGTTGGACTTTCTTGTACCATGTACGATAACCAATGATGTTTGCTTGTCTCTTCTTTTTCTTCTTTTGAATACAGTAAATCGATCTATCACTATCTTTGAAGATATATTGACTTTATTGAACATATATCAATCACTATCAATAATAAAGAGATCGACTTTATTTGTTTTTTTTATTAAACAATTGGATATTGGTTTAATAAACGTGTCTAATCACTAGCATCATTGCTTGATCGGTTATAGTACGTGTGTACAAGAACGTGGTACAATCACACTATTGATTGTATCTTGGATCGATTAACAAAACGGTAAGGGGTTAATCAATAGATCCCTAATTCACATAAACCCTAATTAGGGTTCATCTTTATTGAAGATTTAAAGATTGGTTCTTGTTCTTGCTAGAACCTAAAGGTACGTTTTCTATTTATGTTTAAGTTAATTATTTATATGTTATACTCGTTTACACGCTTCCGCTATATGTGTACTTTGTGATTATGAAGTTTTATGATTGTCATGGTTTTCAAATTCCAACAGTGGCATCACGAGCCATGTATAACATGTAATTAATTACTTAAACAATAATAAACGTATCTTTAAATTGTTTAGAACATACATGTTTTATTTTCTAGGGTTTTGTTTATTAAAAATTTTGTTTTTTTTTATAAAATTCGAAACCCTAACCCTAATTTAGGGGGGGTGTCGATTTGTTCCATAATCCCTAATTAGGGTTTGTGGTTTTCATAATTAATTGTGATTAATTAGAAACCCTAGGTCTTTAACAAGTTGTTGTGTATGTATCTTGTGACCTAATTGCTATGTGATATGCATGAATCCGTGACAAAACATGCATGTTAGTCACGGATAATTACTTGAATTAAATTGTTTAGTTGTTGCTACATGTTTAGATAAATCTAAAATTAGGGAAGACCTAATAATATATTAAATTAATGAATCGGTTATGTGCAACGTGGTATATTATTATTAAAACTTACGCGGCCAATTGTTGGCGACTGTGGTCCATTGGGTACAATGAGCTCGAAAACCAATGGGAGTTTTATTGATTCTATACATAATAATTCACATATAGATTATTAATAGGATTTGTTTAAAAGGTTGCATGTGGCTAGATGTTTCACTAACAATTAATTGTTTTTCTTATTAGTTGATTATTGTTTTCTTTTAAATTACTTGTTTATTGTTTTTATATGTGATATGTTAAAGTAAGCAATAAAAAGGGTAATTTTCAAAGAAAAATTAAATTGGACTAATAACGGTGAAACATAAAGTGATAAAGTATCGATCTTGCGGTGTCTTATGTGCCGATAGTGGTCCGATTCGCACGGTAATCAGCTCCCAGGTGAGACTAGCAAGATCTAAACTTTGTTACTTAATTTTTAAGATTAAGATCATAAACTTTTGCTTGATTGATGTTTTTGTACAATAGTGTGTGAAAGGCGGACCAAAGTTGACAAACTGTGTGGGGGGTTTATCTGGAGAGGGGTTTTTTAAGAGATTCGCTCCTACCGGCTCTCCGGGCCCGCTTGTGCGTCAACTGCGACTTACCTATATCACTATTTATGTACACTATCATCTTAAGGGTGATTTACCTCAATTCCACGCGCCACTTTTGTGGCAAATATCCGAATAACATGTAAGAGTAGGATATGTGGGCGATAATTGTTGGTACTTCTTTAATTGGTGAACCCAATACCTCAAGTACATAGTTTTTGGTTTACTCTTAACTAATTGGTTAATAAAAATTGTTTTGAAAACTAATGATACAAAGATGAGTGCATGCGTCTTTGTACATGTTTTTGTCACACCAAAAACTAAATACCCTATAATTTAAGTTACATGCCATCTAACTATAAGGAACACTTGAAGTTAATTTTGGGTATGCGTGAGACCTGGACCAAAATTAATGACAAGGTAAATTTCCGAGTGTGCGTGAGACCACACATGGATGAATTTACTGTTTCTAAGTTAGACAACTTAATTAAGCTGATGCGTGAGACCTAGAGCTTAAGGCATGAGATGGGATGAAACATGCTTACATTGCAAATTGATGAATCAATTTGATGTAAATCCCATAATGATCTAGGAATTGGAAAATTGTTTGCCAATTATTGTTCGACAGATTACCTAGTTGAATACTATCATTACTAGCAGATCAACTGATGTAATGGTACTATGTCAATTAGGATCCTAGCTTTAAGAAAATACTATGGTTTATATGAATATTTACCAATGGGTATTTTATTTTCTTAAAGAGCTATTATCGAAAATACTAAACTGAATTTTGTAAATTCTTTTAATTGTATTAATGCAATGATAAATCGTAAACATGGGTTATTCTTTATGAGTAAATTGATCTACACCCGTAGGGGTTTTGGTTAGAGTCAATTTCATTAAAAGAATAAACCAAGTCTCCTTTCATATGAGAAGCGTGAGACTAAATCCTATTCCTTTTCATGAATGAGAAAGGTATGATGGAAAATTAGAGTTGTCTAAATTCTAAATACATAACTCATAGCAAGTTTTAATCGTTAAGGTTATTGCGAATTTATGAGTTATTAAAATAGAAGCTAGACTAATTACTGCATAATGGTAAAAGACAAGCTAGTATATCTAGTTGTTTTGTTTTGACCAATTTGAAGGTACTACGTACAATTGTTGGAATTGTAGACCTATTAAGGAAGAAATTGCATGTCAATTTTCAAGTTAATAGTAAGCAATGTGATGAATCACATTTGGCGTAAATGTGGATAGTCCATCAGTTACTAGTAGAATACAATCTTTTAGAACCTAAGTAATTGTTACGAATAGGTTTTGTCAAAGATGTAGGAAAGTAACAAGGACACTCTTTCCTTTCACTGGTTTATGAAACACTTATTATGGTGTCGAATTCAGTGGGAGTTTTGTGTTCTCATTATTGAATAAGGGGTTATTGTAAGTTCTCTAATTCAGTGGGAGTTACAAGATTTATTGTCTTGATTGTAACTCAGATTATCTTTTGAATGCCTCAAGATAATTACTTTCCAAATATAGATACTAATATTTTCAAGGATAGTCATGTGCGTTTCCTTGATTGATTGAGTAACTCTATATCTACTAGTTATGATAATGACACAAATCATATTGATCACATTAAACAAACGCGTGTAGTGTTGTCTATGTGGTACATGATGTTGTTCCATGCACAAGTGGGAGAAATCTTTATTGTGTGCAAGGTACAACATATAAAGAATATGATTTTGTAGATTCTCTTAACCGCAAGGTAAGAGATTCTTGTTCTAATATGATTATACATATCTATTCTTAAAAACACTTGGAGTTAATTTTGGGTATGCGTGAGACCTGGACCAAAATTAATGACAAGGTAAATTTCCAAGTGTGCGTGAGACCACACATGAAAAAATTTACAGTTTCTAAATTAGATACTTATTAGAACTTGTGTCAATGTGATAACAAGATTACTTCAACTTTAATATTTATGTATTACTGGAATGACATAAATGCATGAAGTAATATAATATTACTTCAATAATTATGTATTCTTTGAATGACATAAATAAATGAAGTAATAAGTTAACTTGAAAATACTATTGAAACCAAATGATGGTGTTCATGATTACTTTAGTTATAAATATTTATACTTTATTGTAAAGTTATAAATATGAAGTCTTTTAAGACTTAGTATAATCTAAAGTAAGACGTTAAATTGTTATGTCTTCTTTATTAAAGACATATACAAGAAGTCATTGAGTTGATCAATGATTTATAACGTGTAGTGAGATTATAACGGTTTATGTCTTCTTGATTGAGACATGAACATGAAGTGACTTATTTAATAAGTACTTGAGTTATAATGCATGCAAGAGGCTTGAAATTCTATTTCACCATTAAGATGACTTAGTTGGGAAATAGGTAAGCCAAAAGGAATACAAAGTTATCTTTCATATTGATTAGATTATCTCACAATATGAGTTCTAATGAAATACCACATATTTGTGGTGTGTTCAGTTAGGAAAATCAAACTTTATTTGTATTGTTTGGTTAAAGATAACTATAACTTCTTTTCTTCCAAAAGTTATCAAGGTTAGGAAATTAAGTATGGATTGAATATACTCAATTAGACTCCTAGAAGATTTATAAGACATTATTTATTATGGAATGTGATGAATCACATTAAGTCTTAAAATGAAGTTCTGAATTTGTTAAACTTCTGATGAAGCTAGATTTTAACAAACGAATGTCAGGAACTATCAAAGTGTATTTGTAATGTCCCAAATAAGAACAAGTTGGTGTTGCTTTAATTGCTAATTATTTATAGATAGTCTATAAATTACAAAAGGCAAGTGGGAGTTTTATCTTGTAGAGATAAAAATACAAGGTACATAATCTTCTAATATACACTAGTGAAAATCATGACGAGGCTTAACATGTAAATGATAAACCTCAAGATGATGGAATTATCATTCATAGATCCACTTGGATATCTCAGATATTTGATTAATATGCTAAGGATCATATGATGAAGTATTACCAAATAATGAATTGGGTAAATTACTCATACTATGAATGTTATAGATGCTGTTCATAAAGATATTCAAAATTTTACAAATTTGGTTTATCTTAATTCTTAATAGTTAGAGAATGATGATGAGTCTATTTAAAGATAGAAAACCCTAGTGGTTTAAATCTTTATGTAGAAATCATATGGACAATATTGTACACATATTTAATGAATATCTTGTGACAAGATTATTAATCATACTTAAGTAATTAACTATGATTGAATACTCTTTCATAAGCACATTAAATATATAAAGATAATAATTGTCATATCTATTTTCATTTATATGAAGGATGACAATGGAATATCAAAACTCTTTCTTGAGTGATTACTTGAGCGAGGACGGTAAGTAATCGAAAGGATTTTTAAATTCATAATTATTTTGGAAGTGTAAAAAGTGTAATAATCCATGAATGGATTAATGCATGCATCTATGAAATATTCTTATGTTTAATTATTAAATCCATTGTTTGATTTATAATTGAAATAAGACAATTTCTAAGTATTCCTAAAAGCTAGTGGGAGTATTATGTTTAATTTCTTAAATAATGTATGTTGTATAACATATGGGAAGTAACATTCCATGTAAGTTAAAATGTTAAGTCTTAACTTGGAATGAAACTTTACTTGAAAAATTTAAGAAGTAAAACATACAACCTTGAGATATATGTTTATTATTATAAACATGTGCGGTAATTAAATCTAATAAGACATAACATATCATTTAGAAAGTCTAAATGAAAATATATCTTTTGATAAGTTAGAACATGAATAAAATCTATGATTGATTCTAGGATTTTCATGTATATCATTGTTGTATCATGTTTGAATGATTTAACAACATTTGATATCTAATAAAAGATATTTGATAAATTGTGTAATGAATATTCTAATTGAATATGTTTGGACTTAGAATAATGATCCTCAACCTGGAATTGCTCCTAAATTCTAAGTATAAACAATATGGCAAGTTGTTGCGTAATTATAGCCAACAAATCTTGAAAGATTGAAAGGCATCAAAATTACACAATTGATATTAAGTTTACGGAATAGAAAAAAGGCATATTGTAGTTTTATACAATAGTGTTTGTTTGATTGAGATGACACTCAATACTAGTCATGGTAGGATTTGATCCTTGATAATGGCCATGTAAACTAGTTATGCTTAACTAAGAAGCATAGTTGCATTATACATTAAAGAATTAGAATACTTTAAACTTTAAAATTGTTTGAAAGTTTAATTGTCATAAATTGATGGTTGAGGATATCACATCATTTATGAAAGATTGTGTGACTAAATCAAGATAGTTGGATACACACATACAAGAATTTTTATAATTCTTGAAATAAGTATTCTCAAAATTTTATAGATCAAAGTTAGTTGATTTATGCCTTGTCAACAAGTATGATAGACATGACTTGAGGCATAATTCATTAACAAGTAATATCATGCATTGATCTATTTAGTGTTTGGATAAAGGACATTAAACAATTATTATTTATAATGAATTAAAGTACTTAGTACGTTTGTTTTCATTAATAATAAATTGTGTTCTATATTTGCATGTTTAAATCCGTGAATAACTTATGTTATTCTAAATTGTCCATTGTCAATTAATAATATGGGAATATCATTGAACTAAGACAAATCTGAGTATTGGTTAGAATATACTTGAAAGTATATTGATGCGTTGACATACCAATTTCACATGATATTCAATGAATTGAATATAGGACTTATCCCAACTACATAAGTTTACTTTATGGATCTTGTCATTAAGTAAATTATGAAAATAGTTATCCTCAGACTTGAGATACCAGATAAGTGTCATGGATGTAGTGCATTTCTGTAAAGCAATTTACCGCTTACCGTAACTGGGAGTCATAAGGATTGTTTTCAGAAATGTTGCAAAGTCTATGGGTTATTCTTGTAGTCAAGAGAGAATTTATTCCTTCAAATTTGTTTTGAAGTTTAATACTGCTGGGCCCCTCGTGGGATTGACAAGATGTTTGCGTGCGCACGCCCAAAGTCTATCTGGAATACGTTCAGATATTTTGGTAATCTTGCTCAATCATAAACAACGAGAAACAGAATTGTTAATTAAAGAATGACTGAGATCCATATCTTTATTAACGTGGTATTAGTAACAAAAGGATAATAATAATGATGAATCATTAAAGGTTTTTCCAGGAAACCTAACTCGAGTTGGTGTAGGGGCATTGGCGTGTTGCTAGACGCTAACCAATGTCATTATACTATTAATAGATATCCAAGTGGGAGCTGTTAGAGTTGTGGATAAATATTAATACGTATATGTCTATAATCGAACTCGAGACCGCGGGATTGCACACTTTACGTATGATGATCAAGTAAATAATTAATATATATATTTATTATATGTATTAATTATTTGGACACGAAATAATACATAACGGATGTTATGTAAATTAACGGTGTTGGCTAACGACCGTTAAGTTAAAAAGGAAGGACCGTTAGTGAAAATTGGGAATCAAAGAATGATCTAGAAACCCAATACTTGGGCTAGGGCCGATCAGTTGAGGGTTCTAAACCCTTAGTCGATCCATGTCTTGGGCAAGAGGTTAACTTCACTATATATACAAACACATTGGGACTTTATTAAGTTGGACTTTCTTGTACCATGTACGATAACCAATGATGTTTGCTTGTCTCTTCTTTTTCTTCTTTTGAATACAGTAAATCGATCTATCACTATCTTTGAAGATATATTGACTTTATTGAACATATATCAATCACTATCAATAATAAAGAGATCGACTTTATTTGGTTTTTTTATTAAACAATTGGATATTGGTTTAATAAACGTGTCTAATCACTAGCATCATTGCTTGATCGGTTATAGTACGTGTGTACAAGAACGTGGTACAATCACACTATTGATTGTATCTTGGATCGATTAACAAAACAGTAAGGGGTTAATCAATAGATCCCTAATTCACATAAACCCTAATTAGGGTTCATCTTTATTGAAGATTTAAAGATTGGTTCTTGTTCTTGCTAGAACCTAAAGGTACATTTTCTATTTATGTTTAAGTTAATTATTTATATGTTATACTTGTTTACACGCTTCCGCTATATGTGTACTTTGTGATTATGGAGTTTTATGATTGTCATTGATTACTAAATTCAACAAGCTGACCCTGTCATTCACTTTTTAGGAAGCACCTATCGAAACCGATAACTTTCCTACACCCATTGATACACCAAAGGTTCCTGATACTCTTTCGTCGCATTCTCCTGTGTTTCTCCACGCCAAGTGCCATTGTTCCATAAGCTCCTCCACTGATGTTCCTGAAATCGAACTCTGTTGTTAAAGTAACTATCTAAATACATACCCATATACCAGTATCATTCAAACATTCATGAAATAATCAGTGACGTGAATGTATGTTGTTAAGGTAAACAATTGCGTGAACACATGATAGCTGGGTCATTTATCAATTGTGACTGATAGATAGTATAACTTCATCATCAGGCACACGTCTATTAGTTATAAGGATTATAACACATTCATTTCCAGCATGTTATCATGACGGTTACAACATTGTTTAACTAAAACTCATTGTCACAGGAACAATTATATAATACCTTTAAAGCCATATTCATTGACTCGCATTATCTAAAATATAAGTTGAATGAAATAGCTGAAGATACAAAAAACAACAGACATGAGATCAAGAGCCCCTTTGATAAGATTATAATTTGCGACAACATGACCATACGTACCCCAAAAAAATCGAGATTCCTTGTAAAGTTTCACAAAAGGTTGAGTAGTGTTAAGCCTAGGGAGTTTAAAAACTGGGCCATAGAGAGTTGACCTGATCCACACAAAAGAGAGTTGAATAGGGCGTTGTGATATGTATGTTGGTTCCTCAGCTTATTGACTTTGAAGCTGTCGTAGCTCCATGACTGCCCTGAACAACAATATTTTATGTTGTATGTTTACAAGGGGCATTTTTTTTTGTCGGCTCGCCCGGGGCATCCAGAAACTCAGGACCGGCCCTGACAACATGGCTACACTATTAAACGTGTTCGGCTAATCTATTACTCACCTTCATTCATAAAAGCTATATATAGAGCCACGGGCGTCACGAACACCTAACACATTGCATACATACATACATACTTTATTAATACATAATTGGCTGACGCATATAACACATGAACTTCTACTAAAATTAACAAATATATTCACTTGGATCATATCAACTAGCTATTAGCATGGTCATCATTCATAAACAACTAACAGCATACTTAAAACATGAAAACTAGATCATTTGAGGCATAAATTCAAACACCTCATTAACCACATAAACATACTTGATCATAACATGAACTTGTAACTTAACAATCAGTCATAACTTCTATAAATTATGTACATCCATGGACCTTGATTTCCTTGTACTATGGATCTGTGAGTTGTATTCTATAATTTCACATGCTTAGCGTTCACACATTTCATTATATGACTTAGAATATGCATCTTTGAGTAAAAGTCAACTGCTCAATTTTTTTGAAGGTGAAAGCAACTAAAGTAAAAATTTGTAGCACAAGTCTATTCCAAAGTTCATCAATTCAATTATGAACATCAAATAACAAAATTCCCACCATCCGTAATAAAGCTCTCCACCAATTCAACAACAGATGTTAAAAAACAAAATCCAACAACCAATTTAAGATAAATCAATCAAGAAACTGAAAATATTTATAGGTATCGATTATGGTATTTGATTATTGAAGATACTCAAATTTCTTTTGATTTTAAAATTTGTTACAACTTTAATTCATTTGACGTCCACATTCGTATGAAATTTTGTGGCTTCTGAATGGTTATAATCCAGATATTAATATGAATCGCGTGACATTTTCCGATTAAAGTATTTTGAGCCTATATGCTTCCGGTTCACGAAATCCTTAATTGGATAAGACAAATTGTCAATTGAAATTTAAGACACGGGAAATCAATAAGAAAGTGTTTAGAGTATTTGTTGAATGTTATGATCTGAAAATGAGACCAAAATATAGTTAATAACCACCATACTAAATTTGGTTATTTACTAACCATTGTGATGGTTAGTAAAATACTTGGAAAAGTCGAACTGGTTGGATTTGGCGGGTAAAACCAATAATACTGATTATTTAAGTGGTGTTGCCCTTTGGACCAGTAAGGGGCGCTACCCCTTGGCCCGCCAAGGGCACGCTGCACCCTTAACCCCCGCAGTATGTCGTGGCAGCATCATGCATATTATAACGAGTGTGCACTCCACATTTTCAAAGTGACCTTAAACTAAACTTGCATAAAACCCGTTGATCTCAAATAACACAAAAACCCGTTGATCTCAAACAAAACACAATCATCTATATTTGATAACACTAAAATTACCAAATAACATTCATAAAATTTGAATATCGCTTCAATTATAACACTTAAGCAATCATGAATTTTATTTAATACTTCGAAAAGTCAATACGTTGAAACAAAAGCGATGACACATTACACAAACATATCTAACCATCAGAAAAAGGAAGAATACCAACATAGTAAATCTTAATCAAAGATTCAATTTCACCGTCTGTAACTCAGTGGACGCTGCGGATTCATCACAAAACTATCTTCATCGTTTGAACTGTCATTTGGTGGACGAATATCCCCAAATGTTGCGGGTTTTTCGTCCCTATTTTCATAATTATCTTCATATATAGAAGTGCCTCTGCCAGGACAAACATCTTGAAATGAAGGCGTCTTATGATCATTGTCCTTATTCACACCACGGGTTCCATCATCTTCATAATACGAAGGTTCTTTTGGAGCAACTTCTTCGTATGATGGGGGAGATTTTACGTTAGCATGACCATCGTTAGCAACTAGATCACGCTGTTCGTGTTCAACATGTGAAACTGGTTGTGTTGGCACATTATCTGAGTACGATGGTGGCTTGACATAGAAGGCTTGGTTTTCTTCGTTATTATTTATATACGAAGAGGGACGTGGCTGTGTGAATGAAGAGGGTGCGGATTGGTATTCATCCATGGGATCTGATCGATCACAACCCGTTGAAATTTGTATGAAATGTAGAAGGCGAGAGGTATTATTTATGTAAAATTCTATAGGGTTGGTTAACAAATGACCACCGTAACATGACGTTGCGTTTGCTACGTACTAATTCATTATTATACAATTACAGCTTGGATGAATGATTAGTCAATGGTCTTTATTTAAAAGCAAAATTGCTGCTAATGTGTTTTCACACCTGTCAAAAGTGAAATAAAAAGTGTTTTGCTCCCGAGTAACATTTAAGGAGGAAAAAGAAAGGAAAATGACTGAAAAAGAAGGGTGATTTGGTTGATTTTGAAGTAAAATGTTTCCTCTCAAAATTAGGCTGAAAATGTTTACTTTATAGGCTTCACTTTTTCTTATTTAAAAAAAAAAAAAAAAAAAAAAAAAAAAAAAAAAAAAACCTTGAGAACTGAGCACAAAGATAAACTTTTTTCTTGTGTTAATGCAACTTTTGTTGGAATATGTGAATCATAAATCTATAGACACATAAACATCAAGACACGCAGCGGAAAACAGGATCTACAAAACATGTAATTAATTAACTAAATATAAAAGAAACGCGTACCTTTTGATTTCTAGCAAGAACAAAAAACCTATTTACCAAGAACGAGATAAACCCTAGAATTAGGGTTAAGGGGATGTCGACTATATTATAGTCGAACAGGGCAAGTAACACAAGCTAAAGTAAGCTTGTTCTTCGTTCTTGTACACACGTATTACTAGCGTTTCAATGTGAAAAGCTAGTTTCTTGATCACGAAACAAACCAAACACTTTAGATGTATAACTAGTATCGAATATCCCTAGGTGATAGGGAATGTCGATCGGTTTTACAAGAGGAAAGAAGAAGGAGAAGTTTGGCTTGCTTAGAGATTCAAGATTAGGGATTTATGAATAGAAGGGATTGTATTTATAGACCCTTAAATCTTCCTCTCCAAGTTAGGGTAGAATTAGTTTCCTAAATCCCCTATGGCCGGCCCCTATCTACAAGCCCAAGGGATTTCAAGAATCTTCTTGGCTTGTATTTTCATCCTTAGTCCTTGTAGTTAATATTTAACGACCGTTAACCAAACCCCGTTAAATACTAACTACCGTTAAGTGTTTATTCGTGAAATGAATAATTAAATCATAAATCTATATTTAATTATTCAAACCATTGAGACTCATACGTAATGTGTGCAATCCCGAAGTCTCGGGTTCGAAACCGGTCATACAAATATTAATTTATATCCATTAACTCTAACAGCTCCCACTTGGATATTCATTAATATAGTAATGACATGGGTTAGTCTAGCTTAACCTTCCCAATGCCCCCAGTTTGATCCGAGTATGGTTTTCCTGAAAAAAACCACGTGATGATATTATCATCATACTTATCATTTTGTTTCTAATACCGCGTTAATATGGATATGGATCTATGTCATTCCATAATTAACAATAGTTTCTCGTTTATACATAATTGATCAAGATTACCAAATCATCTGAACGTATTCCAGATAGCCTTTGGGCGTGGCCACGCAAACATCTTGTCAACCCTACGAGTGGCCAAGCAGTATTAAATTTCAACACAAAGTTGAAGGAACAAATCCTTTGTTGACTACGAGCGTAACCCTTAGATTTCACATCACCTCCGAAAATAGCCCTTATATCCACCTGTTACGGATAACGTTAGACTATCTTACAGAAAATGAGCTACATCCTCGGCAGTCACCTGGTATCTCAAGTCTCAGGATAAATATTCATGATTTACTTAATGATGACGATCCATAAAGTACAATCATGTGGTTGGGATAAGTCCTATATTCAATTTATCCAATATTGAATATCATGTGATATTGGTATCTCAACCTTACAGTACATTCTACCAATCCTCACATTTGTTTTTATTTAATGATATTCCCATATCATTAATCGACAACGGACTATTTAGAATAAATTAATTATTCACGAATTTAAACATGCAAATACAGGATACAATATTAACAAATGATAATAAACGTTATCTGCACTTTATTTCATTAAAAATAATATTGTTTATGCATCCCTTATCCAAATACTAAATAGATCAATGCATGATAATACCAATTAATGAATTATGCCACAAGTCATGACAACCATACTTGTTGACAAGGCATAAATAATTAATGTTGATCTATCGAAATTTTGAGAATACTTATTTCAATAATGAAATTCTTGTATGTGTGCATTCATCCATCATGATATCGCCACATAATATTTCATAAATTGCACGACATCCTCAATCGCAAATTTATGACAATTAAACTACCAAACCTTGTAGTTAAAGTATTTTAATTCTTTATGTATAATGCAACTACGCTCATATTGAGCATAACTAGTACACATGGCCTCTTAATAAGGATGAGCTCCCACCATGACTAGTATTGAGTGTCATCTCAATCTTACCAGCATCATTGTATCAAACAACAATATGCTCCTTTTAAAGTTCCGTAAACTTTATTATCCATCGTGTAATGTTTGACATCTACAAATCTTACAAGATTTGTCATCTATATCAAAATCTTTGCCATATGGTTCATATTTAGAATTTTGGAGCAAATCCAGGCTGAGGATGTAAATTCTAAACCATATCCATTACACTTAGCTATCTAATAATTTTTAATTAGATACCAATGTTGTCAACCATCTTGCATCCAAGCATGATACAACAAATAACATGATGTACATGAATAATCCTTTCGTCAACCTTAGATTTATTCATGTCATATCTTTTCAAAGATATGTATCTATCTAGCCTCACTAATAGATTATCATGTTTATTAGAATTAGTTATATTACCGCTTATGTTTATAACAATAAACATATATTCCAAGGTTTTATTTTCTAAATTTTCATGTGAAGTTTCATTCCAAACTAAGACTTAACATATCAACCTTAATGGAATGGTACTTCCTATATGTTATACAACATATATGAAATAAGAAAATAAATATAATACTCCCACTAGCTTTCAGGAATATCAAGAAATATCTTATTTTAATTATAAATCAAAACTAGATTTAATAACTAAAATTAAGTATATCTTCTAGATGCATGCATTAATCCATTCACAAATGATTTGCATTTTATATACTACTAAAGATTATTTTAATTCAAATACTCATTTCAATTACTTTCCGTCCTCGCATAAGTAATTTCCCAAGAAAGAGTTTTGATATTTCATTGTTAATTTCATATAAATGAAACTAATAATGACAATCATAATCTTTTTACATTTAATGTGCTTAGAAAGAATTTCAATCACATTTAATTGTTTAAGTGTGATTGATAATCTTTTCACATATTAAATATGTATACGAATTTGTCCATTATGATTTCTACACAAGAATTTAAATCTCTAGGATTTTCATTCCCTTTGTAGAAATTCATTTCCATTCTATAGTGTTACTATAGAGTTTAAGATCAACTACGTTTCCAAACTAGTTATCTTCTTGGACTGCATCTTATTATTCATAGTATGTGTAATTTGCCAAATAAACATTTGCAATTTATTAACAGGCATACCACGATCCTGTAACTCATAACCCTCAACATATTCTACAAATATTTGAGATATCCTTGCGGATCTATGAAAAGAGAATTCCTATCATTTGAGATTTAACATTACCATGTTTAATCCTCATTATGATTTAGCTAGTGTATTTTAGAAGATCACGTATCTTGTAATTTTATCTTATCAAGATAAAACTCCCACTTGCCTTTTGCAATTTATAGAATATCTATAACTTCTTGGCCAATAGAGCAACACAACATTGTTCTCTTTTGAGATTTTTACAAATACATATTGACAGTTCCTAACATTAATTTGTTAATAACCTACCCAACAAGTAGTTTAACAAATTCTGAACTTCAATTTTAAGACTTAATGTGATTCAACACATTCCATAATCAATGGTGTCTTATTAATCTTCTAGGTTGGAGTCTAATTGAGTATATCCTTTCCATACTCAATTTTCTAACCTTGATATCTTTAGGAAGAATAGAAGATATAGTTATCTCAAATCAAACAATGTATCAAGAGTTTGATTTTTCTAATTGAACATACCATAAACACTATGTATTTCATTAGGATTAATATTGTAAGTTAATCTTACAATATGTGAGATACATATATTTCGTTTTGGCTTACCTATTTACCAACTAAGTCAATTTAATGGTACAATAGATTTTCCAAGCCAATTGCATGCTTTATAACATAAGTGCCTTTGATCAAGTCACTTCATGTCTATGTCTTACCAAGAAGACATAAACTGTTATAATCCCAATATCCGTTATAAGTCATTAATAACCTCAATGACTCATTGTATATGTCTTAAAAAAAACATAACATGATTACTGTTGATCCCAGTTGAGCTTCACGATCTTATTAATTACTTTAGATATAAACCTAAAGCAATCGGTTAAGAAACTGATCTTGAGTTGTATATCAAATATTATGCGGAATTTAATATTTGATCTTAAGAAGAATTAAACACAAAACGAATTATCAAACAATACTTCAATATATTAATACGATTGCTCGATGGCAATAGGGTTACAAGAAACCTTGAAGTGTAAAACAATAACGATACGTCTATCTAACCTAACCTAACCCTAGATCCTCCTTTTATAGCGTAAGGAGTCCTAGTCGGTTTACAAGACTTTCTATGCAAGAAAAATATTCTTACGTATCTTTTCTATACTTATCCTTAACATACTATACATATCTAATAAGCAGCAGAGTAACTAGTCTAGCAGCAGAGTCTTCGTGGGCTAGCAGCAGAGTTACACTTTGCTTATTATTCCAATCCAGCAGAGTTTTAGTCTAATCAGCAGAGTCACTGAACTAATCAGCAGAGTTATACTTAGTGTATTTCTCGAACAGCAGCATCTTTAGACCCAACAATCCTCCCCTAAACTTGATATTTTTCTTCAAAAATCATCAAGTTTCCTTTAAACCCAGCTAATCACTAGGAGGATGCTTCCAAACACTTTACTGTTTTGAAATCTTCTCTTGCAGAATCTTTCTATACTTCTCAATTAGCACACCTGCTTGATAATCTGATACAAATGGTCTTTGCAACATCAACTTTCCTGGTTGCATCATATCAGTGAGAACATCAACATTGTTGTAGAAAGGATAATCTTTTTCTATCAACATGTAAACACCAAGTCCACCATCTCCAATCAGTTCATGTACTCCACATGACTGATATAAGTACCACTTAACAACTTTCTTTGACCTTCTTAATTTTTCCCATTCAGTATACATTGCATCAGGCTCAAACATGTTACTCAGCCAAATATAATGTACTCTTTCAGGCACTGACTCTGGTTTCTTGTCACCATATCTTTCCTTGTAAAGTTCCCAGAGTTTTACAATATCATCTCTATCCATGTACTCCAGCATCTGATCAAATCTAACATATTTTTCACATTTCAAATTAGATCTCATAACCTCCCATTTAGCATCACAGACATCAAACACATCAGCAGTATTGTTACACCCCGTGCCCGCTTAGACCAAAATTTAAAACTTTTTACACGGAAACGACTCACTTTTTCGGACACCTGCTTACTCTTTTGACCACTGACAAAAATCTATAAACTTTCAGACCTTGAAACTATTTTTAGATGAAAGTATACTCAATTACCTTCAAAACGATAGGTGGCACGACCCATTTCGACTTACGGATTAAAAGATATGATTTTTCGAAAACTGCCAAAAATCTGCACAGTCGGCTCTGACAGCGTCAAGCCTTGATAGGCCAGACGAATTTTTGGAGTTTAAAGGGTGACGGCGTCAAGAAGGCCATCAAGAACAAAACTCAGAGCCTTGATAGGCCAGAGAATTTTTGGAGTTTAAAGGGTGACGGCGTCAAGAAGGCCATCAAGAACAAAACTGCAATTTCACCACTAAAACCCATTTTGACCCATTTCATGACAAAACCACTTATACCACTTCCGTTTTACACCAAACTTGACCAACTTCATTATATTTACATAACAAACATGTTCCAATGACGCTTGACCCGTTTACAATCCAAAATGGGTATGTTCACACATAAACCAAACACCCCTTTAACTTTTACTATAAACACCTAAAACACTCTCGACACATCATTAGACCACCAAACCATTACACGAATTTGACACACATTATAGGACTCATAAAAGAGACTCTCGGGGGTACAACATTGACTCGATCTCGGTATTCTACCTAGCTCCTATGCTTATTATCTCCCAAATCCGCTTCCAAATCCCTATGTTATAATCCAAGCCAAGTTATCCTCATCGCCATTAACCTACAAAACGTTGACAACTAGAAGAATAAGCTTACGCTTAGTAAGTAAAACGATAATCACATAACATCATACTTCAAATCAAACACATAAGCATCACATATCTCCAAACACTTACTTAGCTATTCCACTCTCTAATTCTTGCATAATCACCTAACATCAACTTACCATCACAACCAAATTCACCACTTAGATCCTATTCATCCTAGCATATAAGCATATATCCAACCTCTTATCACTAATCACAAACATACATAATACATACATGTTAGACATCCATATAATACATGCCATCATCATTTTACTTACCTTGGTCCAAGCTAAACAACATCAAGCACATCATCAACAACAAAATCTTCCATCATCATCATCATCATCGATCATCATCATCATTCAATAATCAAAACCTAATCACATAATACTCAAATACATAAACAAGGGTTATCAAACCCATCAAAACATAATCATCTTCTAACCCATATCATCATATGATCATATCTTGATCATATGATGATTACCCACTTTACTCATGAACTATAACTTCATTAAACAAGACAATAGATCACTTACTTGTGATGATTATTACTAAGGGAAGGCTATAACACTTGATCCTCATCATCTTCTTCATGGATGATCACCTACCTACTTTCCCTCTCTTTTCTTCTCTCTAAAATATCCGGCCTTCTCACTCTCTCTCAAAAATGAGAGAATTATCTAGATAAAACTAGATATAACTAGTTAGGTACAAGTTTGGGGCAAAGGCAAGGATGGTCCCTCAAGTCTCTTTTCTTCTATTTTGGCCACACTAACTTATAATACATGTTTAACACTTGGCAACTTAAGCCCTTATAGTTACTCAACACATTTTATATGACTACATTGTCATACTTTGACTATTAATTGGCTATCAGTTTGACTAAAACGTTACATTTATTTACTAGCCAATCACGTAAGGCCTTTATCTATTTTCATCTAGGGTGGGGTTCCAATACCCGGGAAACGGGTCTAACACATCAGCAGTATAAGATATAATTGGATACTTTGTTGATAAGGGGACTGCATTGATTATCTCAGGTTCTGGCTGTGGTTTAGGTACTGGTTGTGGTTTATGAACTGTGAAGTCCATAATAGCTTTCATAGCATCAGCTTCTTCTTGTTTGTTCTTATAACAATCTTCAGTTTGAACTCTTCTTTTCTTTCTAGCACTCATCTTACTTCTTGTACCAGTCCTCTTATAACCAATGACTTCCTTAACTTCTTCCCTCTCAACCTCCATGGTTTGCTTGTCATCTTGCTTCTCCAAAACACTTCCAGATGCTTTCACATTATCAAATTCCATAACCTCTGGCTTTCTCTTCTTTTCAGTTTTGAAACCTTTTCTTGGATTCAACATAGCATAGGTTTCATAAAATTCCTTTGTAATTATGGCATCTGATTTTCCCTTGAAATCCTTCATCTGATAATTTCTTGCATTCTTCAAATAATACTTCATATCATTAACTAATGCTTTCTTTGTAGATGACTTTGGTTTGTATCCATGCTTCTGTCCTTCTTTAATTCTCAGAATCAGCTCTTCCCACTTAGCTACTCTATTCTTTCTGAGTATAAACTCCACAATCTCTTCTGTCTTTTCACTTGCATCCAACTGCTCATCTTTCATTATCAAGGAAGCTTGACCTCTTACAATCATATCAGAATCTAAGAAATATTGCAACTGTTCATTGAACTCTTCTTGATTAACCTCTTTAGATTTGGAGCTTTCCATAAATTCAAATATATTTCTTTCCTCATCAGCTGCCACACTCCTTGCATATTCCTCATCATGAGCAATCTGAGCTTTTTCATCAGCCAATTCCTTTTCTTGAAGTTGCCTTGTAACCTCTGCATCAAAAGCTATTTGCTTCTTAGTTTTTGGTTTCAACTTTTGCATCCTTTCAAGTTCTTCAGCAACTTCTTTATCATGATGTGTAGATTCAGCAGCAGGTTTTTGTTGTGATGGTGTGGGTGTTTTAGTTCTAATGTTCAAGAGTACTTGAGCGAAGGTAATCTTTTCATCATCTGATTCAGCAGATTCCTTTTCTCCTGCACTCTTCTCTGTATCAACATCAGAGTCCTTTAACCCATCAGCAGAGTGTTCTGCTCCAGCAGAGTCAATCTTTTCACTCTTATCACCAATAACAGCAACATTTTCACTTGATTCCTTGACAACCTCCCCTGAACCTATTATAACCTCCTGATCCTGATCATTCCTCCCCTGTTTGGAAGCATCCTCTTCCAAACATGGTTTGGAACTCTTCTTCAGCATCCCCTCAAGATGTGTAACCCTGAGCTTAAGTCTTCTGATTTCAGCACCCTGAGAAGCTTTGACTGTTTTTAACTCCTTTCTAAGACCAAGAACCTCCTGTGACAATTTTGTACATGTATTCGTCAATTCCTGTAATTGTTTCATGATATCCTCACAACTTCGGTCTGTGTTACCTGACCCGAGAGGTTGATCACTGGAATTGGCATTTTGTACAGGGGTTTTAACCGTCAATTCCTCTGTTTCAAGTTCAATGCTAGCCTCAACACTTCGACCTGTGTTACCTGGTCCGAGAGGTGTATCATGGGCATTGTCATTTTGTACATCAGTTTCCATCAATTCATGTGTTTCATCCCTGTCCTCATCACTTCGAGATGTGTTACCTTCTCCGAGAGGTGAATCTTTGGACACAAACTCAGTCTCAACCCTAGGTTGAACATCTGAGCCCCCCATATTAGCCATTTGGCTGGGGTTACCATCAGTTGTATTAGGTTCGTGAGAACTCACCAGCAGAGTCATGAAAAGTTTAACTAAAAGTCAACTTCCCCAAAATCTCCAAGTTTAATTTCCCAAGTAGCTTAAATACAATACCAACTCCTCATTAAATTCTATAAATCCCTCAATCGCTTAACAAATCCCCAATTGCACAAACCCTAACACCAAAAACAAATAACCATGAGTTCATCCAAAGCACCGATCATTGACATTTCATCAGATTCCTCTTCAGATAATTCACAAGGATGGGCAAATTATTTTCCTCCAAGTTCATCTTCAGCACAACAAAAAGGCAAAGCGATTGTGGAAGAAGAATATTCTGATCCGCTTCCATCGACTCCATCTTCCTTTGTAGATTCTAGCGATGATAAAGAAGCAACAACATGGCCAAAATCCATGACATACTATCAAGGTTCTTGGGAAATAGATCCTCCTAATCATCCTTTGACTGTCGAGCTTCAGAGACAAATGGAGAAAGCTGCTGCCGTCTTTGCGAAGTGTGTCAATCCGCCTCAACCAAAGCCAAGTACAATGGAGCAGGAAGTCCCTGGTCCAAAGAAAAAGCCGGAGAAGAAACAAGCTCCATCCACAAGCCAACAGCAGAGTCCACCACCAAGACCAGTGGTACTTGCACTTCCCTGTCCTAGAGAGTCAGAAGCCATGGGTACTAGAGGACCTCGCAGCAAAGTGATGCCTGACTTTGTTGGAAAGGGAAAGGAACAAGCTTGATTTGGGATAGGTGTGTTTAGGTTGGGAATCCTTGGGCCTTGTTTTCTTTTGAACTTGTTGTGAACAATGGATGTATGGAAACTTTATTATGTACTTTTGCTTTTGTGATCAATAGACTTTATCTTTCCTTGCTTTACTTGATTGTGTATTCATGTATATCTGCAAAAGGTTAGTAGAAAACCACAAACACAAGCAAGAATATCCCACAATAGCAGCAGAGTAGGCATAGCAACAAACAACTAAACAGCAAACAATTTAAGAAACAACAAATTTTGACTAAACACCAGATGTTGACTAAACAACAACACAAATCCTTACAAAATTTTACAAAAACATACAGAGATAAGATGTTTAAGGATTAAAGATTTATCATGCCAATACTAGCAACTAAAAATTGAAATCTACTTATATCAAAACTTTTGGTAAGTAGATCAGCAACATTATTGTCAGTATGTATTTTAACCACTTGAATTAACTTTTTCTCATAACAATCTCTAATAAAATGATGTCTTATCTCTATGTGTTTTGTTTTAGAATGAAAAACAGGATTTTTGATAATACACATTGTGCTGTTGTTGTCTATATAAATTTTGGTGTTCATAAAATTGTACCCATAATCCAGCAGTTGGTTCTGAATCCAGAGCACTTGTCCACAGCAGCTAGAAGCAGCAACATATTCTGCTTCAGTTGTTGAGTTAGCCACCACAGTCTGTTTCTTGCATTGCCATGAGATTAGCCTATGACCAAGGTACTGACAGCCTCCAGTGGTTGACTTTCTATCCATAGTAGCTCCAGCATAGTCACTGTCTGAGTATGCTATTAAGTCAAAGGGTGAATTATTAGGATACCAAAGGCCCAATTTAGGTTGACCCTTTAGGTACCTAAAAATTCTTTTGACTACTTCCAAGTGGGAAACTTTTGGGGACACTTGAAATATAGCACAAGCACACACAGAAAACATGATATCTGGCCTTGAGGCAGTCAGATACATCAATGAACCAATCATTGATCTATAAAGATGTACATCAACCTCTACCCCATCTTCATCCTTGAGCAAAGGTTTGTTTTTATCCATTGGTGTCTTAGCTGCTTTCACATCATTGAAACCAAATTTCTTCAATATATCAGCCACATACTTGTCTTGGCTAATAAAAATCCCATCTGATTTCTGCTTGACTTGAAGCCCCAAAAAGAAAGTGAGTTCACCCATAGAACTCATTTCAAACCTGTTGTGCATCAACTTTTCAAAACCTTCACATAACACCTTATTTGTAGACCCAAAAATGATATCATCTACATAAACCTGAACAAGTAGGATATCCTTTTTGTCTTTCTTAATGAACAATGTTTTATCAATGGTTCCTCTGCAAAAACCATTGTTCAACAAATATGTGGATAAGGTGTCATACCAAGCTCTAGGAGCTTGATGTAGTCCATACAGTGCTTTCTTCACTTTGTAGACCCTATCAGGATACTTAGGGTCTTCTAACCCAGGTGGTTGCATCACATATACCTCTTCAGGAATCTTTCCATACAAGAAAGCACTTTTCACATCCATTTGATACACAGGAAAATTCTTGTATGAGGCATATGCCAAAAATAGTCTGATAGCCTCAATTCTTGCAACTGGGGCAAATACCTCATCATAATCTATTCCTTCTTCCTGAGTGTATCCCTGAGCCACTAATCTAGCCTTGTTTCTGATAACAATTCCTCTCTCATCTCTTTTGCATCTGAACACCCATTTAGTACCAATTGCTCTTTTTCCATTAGGCAAATCCACCAATGTCCAGACTTCTTGAAGCTTGAACTGCAGCAACTCCTCTTGCATAGCTTCAACCCAACTTTCATCTTTCATAGCCTTGTGAATGGTTTTGGGTTCTTCTTGAGATAAGAAACAGGCAAACATACAATTTTGTAAATCCTTGTGGCTATTCCTCTTCTTAAGTGTTTGAGCAAACAATCCCTGATCAAGCAAATCACTCAGACCTTTTGATTTACTTCTGGTCTGCATAGCAGAGTGAACATCACCAATTATCTGCTCCTTTGGATGATGCTTATGGATTCTGGTTGTTGGTGTGGGACTAACAGGTATATCAGTCTCCAAATTGGATAAATCAGCTTCAGCACCAAAAACATCAACAATTTCATCATCAGTATCCACATACACTTCTTCTATTTCGGGTAACTCATCAGAAGAATCATCATAAGAATCACCATCTTTATCAGCAGTAGAGTCCTTGGGCATAGCAGCAGAGTTACCAAACCTAACAACAGAGTGTTTTGGCCTAACAGCAGAGTGTTTTGGCCTATCAGCAGAGTGTTTTGGCCTGGCAGCAGAGTTGAGAGAACTGCTGTTATGTGAATTCCCTTGTTGCCCATCAATTTCTGACTCTTCATTCCTTTCCTTATCATCAATCTTGTCATCATGAGAAGGTTCATCAGCACCTTCTGCATTAACCTTTGGTACTTCCTTATGAACAGCATCATCATCTGAACTCTTTCTCTCTTTATCTGATGGAGAGAAGTACTGATCAAACTTCCACTTTTCAATCAAAACAAACTCCTCTGTAGATCCATCCTTCTTTGCTTATGTACCTGCATTGGGGTTAGTTTGTGTACCTGCAGACATGTTAGTAGTACCTGCAATGACTGGTTGATAATTCATACTTTTGGTTAAAGAATCAATATCAAACATCCATTCAGGACCTTTTCCATCAACATTAGGTGTGGTTTCTCTAATTTTAACATGTAAATTTTCCACCACATGCCCATTCCTTTGATTGAAGACCCTAAAAGCCTTACTTTCAGTGGAGTATCCAACAAAGTAACCTATGTCTGCTTTCTCACTTAACTTCCCTAAGTGGTCAATGGTGTTTAAGATAGTGACAGGACACCCAAATGGTCTAAAGAAATCTATCAGTGGTTTCCTACCATGCAATAACTCATAAGGGGTCTTATTGTGAGGCTTAACTATCTTACTTCTATTTTGCACATAACAAGCAGTGTTGACTGATGAAGCGAAAAGTGTACCGCTTTTAGGGGGTCATTTAAGCCCTAAATCGTATTTATTTGATCAAATATTGCCCTAAATCGTTCCTTTTGTCATTTTAGGTACTTTGAAGAAGAAATCTGGAAAATGAAGCATTTTGGACGTTTTTGGAGCATAAAAGTGAAGAAAACGACAAAGTCTCAAAATCTGCTGGAAAAGTACCTGTGACGGCGTCAAGCACCATTGTGACGCCGTCAACCCTTGACGCGCCAGAGAGGATTTTGGATGATTAAAAGGTGACGGCGTCAAGAAGGCCATCAAGAAACCCTAACCGCGGCGAGGTGACGGCGTCAGCTCTATAACGTGACGCCGTCAGATCTGATTTTCTATATATATTCTCATAATTTTAGTCATTAGTGTGCAACTTTGTGAGGAGAAACCCTAAGACGATTTTTCTGCTACTTTTAAGGGTTTTATACCCTTGGATCTCCCATGTTCAATTGAAGATAAGTAATCAATTAATCATTCAATATGTCTATGTGTTGTTTGATTATATCTTGTTCTTGTCTTTTATTTAACATGCTAGGCTAGATTTATCTTGTGTTTGCTTAGATCTAATGAAACCTAACTATTGATTATTGGTTGTTGGTGTGTTATTAATTGTATTGGATGATTGTTTATCGATGTTAGGCTTAAGAAAACTGGCTAACCTCCTATACGGTAACTTGCTTGAACGTCTTAAGAAACATGAACCAATGCGTACTAAGGTTTTTATGGTTGTATTTAATGCATGAGCGAATTCTAGTGATCCCATGTTAGGAGCTTCTTAGCCGGCTCGACATAGGAGTGAAGTAGGAGCTTATAGAGTTGGGGAAGTACGTACGCCACCCCACGATTGGTATTAAGGAATACACCCGTCATCCACGCAATTAATACACACTAATCAACCGGTAAAAGATAGTTAGGGAGTAAGGAAATCTAAGTAAACACATTTCTCTCCATATAAGTTCCACAACCTTTTTATTTTCAGTTATTTTATTTTAATTGCAATTGTAGTTATTTGGGTTAGTTGACTAGCAACTAATTCCGCCCACTCCTTCAAACCTGAGATTTTACTTGCTTTTATAAAAATATAAAAAATACAAAAATAATCTTCCCTCACCCTTAGACCTATTAGAGTAGTTTTTCAATCCTAACGACACTATTCCCCTAGAGAACGATCAATCCCCCGGTACTTGCCACTACACTATACTACATCGGTCAGGTACACTGCCTGGTGGGGATTGCAAGCCTCTTGAGATCCCTCGAGAGGTAAAACCTGTTGTAAGGTCGCAAAACCACGCATCAAGTTTTTGGCGCCGCTGCCAGGGAATAGTTATTGTTTAGGTTGAATTTTTATTTTATTAGGTCTACTCATTAGATTCCTATCTTAGTGAGATTTTTATTTTCTTTTTATTAGCTTTCTTGTAGTCTATCTTTTTCTTTGTGCCCTTTGTTTGTAAAACCATTTTTATTTGTCACTATGGCGGATGAAACTCCATTTAGATCATTGACAATAGAGGAACAACTATATTTCACTAATAGATTTGCTTCCTATCATTCCAATGAATTTTTGTGTGCTCTTAGTGATTTCCAAGAGGAGTTGGGGGTAAAGTTAGATGGGTTTAATGAATTCTATGCATGTGTGATTTCTATTAGACGATCATTATCAGGATCAATTCCTTTTAGTAAGACCCTTTGGATGAATTTTGAGGAAAGCTTCCTAACCATGACCCATAAGTGGAACGAATTAGTGGATTTGTATGAGCAAAAAGACCTAGTTTCTAAGAACATGGACTTAGAGTCAAACCAAGATTCTGAGATGGTTAGTGTTGAACTACCTAGTTGCATGAGTGGGATAGATTTCACCAAAACATACGACACACATGAGGGTAGAGTTGAGCCACCTAAGTGCATGTCATGGTTAGGCACTACCATAATACATGATGAACACATAGGTAATCTTGATGTGATGAAGGATATAGTAGAAACCCCAAGCCCACCAAGTACCCCACAAGTCCTACCATCATTTGAGGCACACACACCACCCGTGACTTACCCAGAAGAAGTAGAAGAGACTATAGGAACCCCAATAGAGGTAGAACCCTTGGACCAAACACAACTAGAGGAAATAGGTTTGAATGCTTTTAGTGATCACAACCTTTCTTTTAGTCCTATGGAAGTTCCTAGTTTTGATGAGCCGGAGCCTCAACAAAAACCGTTACCTAATCTTCCATCCTTGGATGAAAATTTAGGAATTGAATTAGGTCCCGATCCACCCATCAAAACATATAGTCCGGGTAGTCTTAAGTTGAAGGTAGTAGACATTAAGCCTTGTAGTGAGGAAGACAATATAGGAGTGAAAAATGACCTTACATGTCTACATCACCCATTCATGATTGATCACAAGAAACATTATGGGTTTAAACCGGGTCTATTGGGTCAAGATGGATTCCCAATTAGGAGTCTCTCGAAGTTGTTAGAAAATAATCCCTTTTTAGGAGAACACTTTAACTCACCCATTGACCAAAGTGAACTAGGTAAGGTTATGATGAAAGGAGCACACCCCTTTGAGCATATAATTCATCCACCAATCTTTCCTCACGTGGCATACTTCCACCAAGATGGTGTGTATCGCTACTATCACCCGCACTTAATCCTAAGTGTAGGAAAAACCTCTCCTTTATCCGTTAAATAAGGGTAGAGTCAGGCTCGTGACTCGAACAAAAACAAGCGCTTCTTGGGAGGCAACCCAAGCTTTATTTGCTTTGTGTGTTTATTTATTTGTTTGTTTGATTTTATTTGCTTCCGTATGTATGTTTAATTATTATTATTATTGATTCATGTTCGAAACTAAATTGTGAAAATGCTTTATCTTGTTTTTAACTTCGTCTTAACTACATATAAAGGTATTTTGCAAAAGATAAGTGTAAGGGAAATCCAAATCGGTTTATTAGAACAAATGAACATGAATCATAACAATATTAAATTAACATACATATTAGTAATTGTTTGAGTCAAATGCTTGTATCGAGTCATAATGATATTTTGCAGGATTTCCAGGAAATAAGGATTGAGTTTTTTTCCAGAAATTTTCCGGAAACTTAACATGAAAAATCTGTCAGATCACTTCTGACGGCGTCAGATCCCAGTCTGACGGCGTCAGGAACAGTTTTATGGAATTTTTTTTTGAAAGTTTTGTTTTTCTTCCGGAATCATAAAATGCTTTATTAAATCTCTAACTTATAAACTCCAGGAATCTGCAAAATAATCATTCCACAAGCATTATATCCTTATACAGATTTATCCCGCCGATGTTATGCAGGTTTTCGTGTTTGTTTTCTCAGGTTTAACAGGTTTATTTTGGACAAGGAGATGTATGTGGAATCTAGCTTTTGGCGCTGCTTTAATCTTGAAGTTTCAACATTACCTTGGAAGAAGATCTAACCATGTTACCTCTTTATCCACCGAGCGAATCAGGGGAGTATTTGATTTCATTCTTTTACCTTATTTACTTTTACATCTTGTTATTTGAACATTGGGGACAATGTTCATCTTAAGTGTAAGGGGGGTAAAGTACGATACCTTAGAGAATGCTATTACGCTTGATTTTTCGTTTGTTTAATGGTAGATGTGTAATAAAACCGAGAGAAATACCTGTTAAGGCAATTTTAGTGCCAAATTTAAATTTTTTTACAACATATAGGAGTGAAACTTTGGTCTTAATGAGCATCTCACGGATAGGAGTTATATGACTAGCACAAAACCGTACCACTAAAAATTTTTTCCACCCCCAAATATGTGAGGTTCGCCCCTAGAATTGGTAGGAAAAGCATTTATGCTATGATGTGTGTACTGGTAGCACTTAGATTCTAGAACTTACGTTAGGACCATTCCGAGGCCACAAGTGAGACTACATTCGTGTAGTTAGATTTACTACATGATAAGAGGCATTAGGATTAACCCCTTGTTTTACACCTGTGTTTTTGTTATAATTACATTGGCTACATTGGTCAAGTAATTCTCCCACACCCTTTGCGTTGTACTCATTTTTAGTACACGATACCCCTAGTACACCCCTCAGAGCCTATCTTTTCGTTTTTAACTTTAAGCATTTTACTTAAAGTAAGAATTTGTTTACACCCCACTTAAATGTACACCCAAATCGCCTTAGCCTACCTTGTATGCACTCATTTTTAGTGCATTATTGTGACAACATTTGTTTAAACCCCAAGTTAATTATCTAATTGATTACATGGTTGCTAAGTCGAGTCATATCCTTGTACATATTGTTTTGGGACGATTGGGACTCATGGGTAAAGTACTAGTGTAATGGAGTAATGGGGAAGAACAACATTATTACCCCCATATATGCTAAATATTTTAAAAGTACTCCAACTGTTTCAATTATCTTAATTCAAGTCATTAGAATAGTTAATTGTAAAGTTATGTAAAAGTTCAAGTGTAAGGAGGATACAACCCCCCTACGATGTATTATTTTGGATAGTAGGGCAAGAGTGTATGCAAAAAAAAAAAAAAAAAAAAAAAAAAAAGAAAAAAAAAAGTAGAAAAAACATACGGACTACCATCCCGTTTCATTTTATGTTTATTTTATCTTTTTGTTATTTTTTTTTCATTAGCTTAAGTCGAGTCTAGTCTTGGCTTAGCAACGCCATATTGTACATGTAATTAATCAAGATCTTTAACTCGCCACCAGTAAAATATCCTTTATCCAACAAAACCGTGTTTATCATATCCCTACACCTAACGTTATAACCCGTTTAAAAGCCCTCTTTGATAGTTTATCTTAGGTGCTTACGCCTAGTGGAGGAGGTTTTTGATCCTTTCCCAAGCCTATGGTAATCTATTTGCTATGACAGGTAGTGAGAGATATTATTCATTTTCATTTATGAGATATACTTTTATGACACCTGAGAGATGTGAGTATCTAAACACTACTTGTGAGGTGCTAGTTTGTAATCTCCGTGCTTATTATGATTAAAGTGGAACGACTATTTGTTGTAATTACTTTTATATTAGCGTTAAATGACCCCTAACTTGTATTTTGATTAGAATAAAAGCGCATTTGCTTGAGGACAAGCAAATCTCAAGTGTAAGGGTATTTGATGAAGCGAAAAGTGTACCGCTTTTAGGGGGTCATTTAAGCCCTAAATCGTTCCTTTTGTCATTTTAGGTACTTTGGAGAAGAAATCTGGAAAAGGAAGCATTTTGGACGTTTTTGGAGCATAAAAGTGAAGAAAACGACAAAGTCTCAAAATCGGCTGGAAAAGTACCTGTGACGGCGTCAAGCCCCAGTGTGACGCCGTCAACCCTTGACGCGCCAGAGAGGATTTTGGATGATTAAAAGGGGACGGCGTCAAGAAGGCCATCAAGAAACCCTAACCGCGGCGAGGTGACGGCGTCAGCTCTATAACGTGACGCCGTCAGATCTGATTTTCTATATATATTCTCATAATTTTTAGTCATTAGTGTGCAACTTTGTGAGGAGAAACCCTAAGACGATTTTTCTGCTACTTTTAAGGGTTTTATACCCTTGGATCTCCCATGTTCAATTGAAGATAAGTAATCAATTAATCATTCAATATGTCTATGTGTTGTTTGATTATATCTTGTTCTTGTCTTTTATTTAACATGCTAGGCTAGATTTATCTTGTGTTTGCTTAGATCTAATGAAACCTAACTATTGATTATTGGTTGTTGGTGTGTTATTAATTGTATTGGATGATTGTTTATCGATGTTAGGCTTAAGAAAACTGGCTAACCTCCTATACGGTAACTTGCTTGAACGTCTTAAGAAACATGAACCAATGCGTACTAAGGTTTTTATGGTTGTATTTAATGCATGAGCGAATTCTAGTGATCCCATGTTAGGAGCTTCTTAGCCGGCTCGACATAGGAGTGAAGTAGGAGCTTATAGAGTTGGGGAAGTACGTACGCCACCCCACGATTGGTATTAAGGAATACACCTGTCATCCACGCAATTAATACACACTAATCAACCGGTAAAAGATAGTTAGGGAGTAAGGAAATCTAAGTAAACACATTTCTCTCCATATAAGTTCCACAACCTTTTTATTTTCAGTTATTTTATTTTAATTTCAATTGTAGTTATTTGGGTTAGTTGACTAGCAACTAATTCCGCCCACTCCTTCAAACCCGAGATTTTACTTGCTTTTATAAAAATATAAAAAATAAAAAAAGAATCTTCCCTCACCCTTAGACCTATTAGAGTAGTTTTTCAATCCTAACGACACTATTCCCCTAGAGAACGATCAATCCCCCGGTACTTGCCACTACACTATACTACATCGGTCAGGTACACTGCCTGGTGGGGATTGCAAGCCTCTTGAGATCCCTCGAGAGGTAAAACCTGTTGTAAGGTCGCAAAACCACGCATCATTGACTGCTTTAGCCCAAAAGATAGTGGGTAACTTAGACTCTGACAACATTGTCCTAGCAGCCTCAATTAATGTTCTATTTCTCCTCTCAGCAACACCATTCTGCTGAGGAGTTCTAGCCACACTAAATTGTCTAGTTATTCCTTTTTCCTCACAGAACTGATTCATTACATGATTCTTAAATTCAGTTCCATTGTCACATCTGATGATCTTAACCTTGTGATTAAATAGGTTTTCTATCCTTGTAATAAAAGCCTTAAGAATGCCAGGTGTCTCATCCTTAGTAGCTAAGAAGAATACCCAAGTAAATCTACTAAAATCATCAGTGACCACTAAGCCATACATCTTTTTGTTCAAACTTTTCACATAAGTAGGTCCAAATAGGTCCATGTGTAACATAAACAAGGGTTCAGTTATAGAGTTCACCAATTTGGACTTACAAGATGCTCTATGTTGCTTTCCCATCTGACAAGCAACACATACTTCAGGATTCTCAAAAACCTTTAAAGGTAATCCTCTGACCAAATTCCCTTTCACCAACTTGTTGATAGCCTTGTAGTTCAAATGTCCAAGCCTTCTGTGCCATAGTTTGGATTCATCAATAGTGGCTTTGGCAAACAGACAAGTTAAATCTCTTTTGGGAATAATGTTCTTTATGTCCACACTGTATATGTTGTCATTTCTAGGGACTTTAAGAAGTACTAATTTATCATCAGGTATCTTATAGTCGGGAGATAAGACAAGACATTCAGTGTCTGTAAAAAGAACAAAATTCTTTCTGTCACACATTTGTGAGACACTAAAAAGATTGAACTTTAGTCCATTTACCAAATACACTTTCTCAAAATCCAATTTTCCAGTTCTGATGATGCCTTTTCCAACAATTTTACCTCCTTTAGGATCATTCCCAAAGGCAACATATCCACCATCCAAAGCTTCAAAGTTTTCCAAATTGCTTTGGTCTCCAGTCATGTGTGAAGAGCATCCACTATCAAAAATGCATTTATCCTTTAGCTCCTTTTGTAGATTGCCCTGCACAAAAAGTAAGATAATTAGTTTCTCTTTGGGACCCAAGCCATTACTGACTTGGATCTGCTTTGTGCATCAAAGTAGTCAAATTTCTTCAACTGCATTGGTGCACTGCTGTGTCTGAGAACATGATCTATAACTTTAACTTTAGGTTTCCAGACCCAACAAGCTGAGGCCTTAACAGCATAGAAATGGTTGCCCACAACAGTATCAGTAACAACTTTAGGCAAAACAGCAGAGTCTGCCTTAACAGCAGAATCAACTATGTCCTTCTTTATGGGCCCTTTTGGTGCAATAGGAGAGATAACTCTAGAAGTACCATCTCTCATCAAAACTTCCTTGGGAACCATGTTTCTTTTGGGGTGTGGGTGAGTCTTTCTAGCAAAGTTTCTATGTTTCACCCTTGTGTTTTGGTTCCACACTGGTTTTTTATAGTAGTAGCACTCATCTTGCAGATGATCAAAACTACCACAACCATAACATGCCTTTTTAAGTAATTGAAAATCAGTACCTAATCTTTGTGAAACTAGGTTGTTCCAATTTCTCTGGTTTCCTCTAGGCAAGTTATTGGTTTTCTTAGGATATACTCTAGGTGTGTTATTATACTCAGCCATCTTCCTAGAGATACCTTTACCTAGCTTAGGCTTAACAAACTCAACCTTTTTAGCCTTAGGTGCTTTTGATTCAACAACAGCAGGAATTTCTTCCTTTTTGTTCTTAGGGGTTGAATCAGATTCCACAACTTCATCATCACTGTCAGACTCCCAATCTTCAATAAGGGGTGCATCAGACCACTTTTTCTCAACCTTAGGTGACTCTATTTTGTTTTCACTAGTTTCACCTACAGGTTTAGCCTCAGAATCAGGTATGAAAGACAATGTTCTAGTAGGAGGGGCATTTGCACTAAGTTTCTTAGGGTGAGCAACAACATTATATCCTAGACCACTTCCTGAGTCTGCAAAGTGTCTTCCTATTGGTTTACTGAGAATGTCAGTGGCAAATTGTTGTTTTTCCACCCTAACAATATGTTTTTCAGTCTCACTTATAGCTGAATCTTTAGACTGTTCAGCCACTTCTATTTTCTCCATAAGAACCTTAATCTCACAATCTTTCTTAATAAGTTCATTTTCTAGAATAGTGATCTTATCAAGATATTCAATTTCAGCCTTTTTATAGAATTCTAGCTTCTCTTCTAAATTCTTTAAACCATATTCATAACTAAGATTGTCTAACTTAAGTGTTTCATTCTCCATCTTAAGGTTTCCATTGCTAGACTTAAGTATTTCAATTGTATCAGAACATGATTTAAAAGAACAAAATGATTCATTGGATACCTCAGAGTCTGATCCAGAGGAAGAGTAGGCCATGAGAGCAAAATGTTGTACTTGAGGTTCCTCTTCAGCTATCAATGCACAATTTGGACCATCTTCAGCATGATCACTCCAATCATACTCTCCTAACCCATCACATGACACCATAGCAGTAGTAGGATTTGGCTCTTCATCAGTAGACTTCTTGACATTCTCATTGTTTCTTTTGGGTGCTCTGCACTCTCTTGCAAAGTGTCCCTTCTTATGACAGTTAAAACATTCAGCCTTTGATTTTTCAAATCCCACATTCTTGTTTCTTCTGAACTTCATCTCTTTACCAGTTCTTTTAAGAAACCTTCTTGCCCTCATAGTAAGCATTGCAAACTGCCATTGCATGTCAATTTCTTCAACATCATCAGGATCAAGTTCATCCAGATCTTGAGGCATAACTGAAGTACTTGTAGTAAGTTCAGCCAAATAAGCACAAATAGCAGCATCACTGATGGTGTTGGTGTTGGTAGAGTCAGCAGCAGAGACATGTGAACCAGCAGCAGGAACAAAAGTACCAGCAGCAGAGTGCTGTTCTTGATGACTACCAGAATTCTTGTTGCTTGAGGAAACAAAAGAAAGATTATTTGTGGTAGAAGATGAACTTGACAATCCCTTGACTTCAGATTCATATACTTTCAAGTTGTTATACAGATCATCCAAAGTCATCTTCTCAAAATCTTCCTTGTGCCTCCAAATCATTGTGTGAGTGTTCCATTCAGAAGATAGACTTCTCAGAAACTTTAGATTGATATCTTCTTGAGATACCTCAATCTTCAAAAGAGCCATCTGACTGGACAACTTATGAAGTCGATCATAAGTTCCCTCAATATTCTCAGAACTTAAAGCAGTGAAAGTTTCAAACTGGTGCTTCAGTAGATTCTTTCTTGATTTCTTAGTAGCTTCATTCCCACCAAAGCGAAGTTCAATAGCTTCCCACAAATCCTTAGCAGACTCAATATGATTAAAGCTTAGTTGATAATCATTAGGTATTCCCATCATGAGAATACTGTGAGCCTTGACCTCTAATCTTTTCTGTGCTTTCTCCTCACTTGTCTTGACAGTCAAGACTGATCCAGTAGCAGTCTTGGCTGGCTGACTGTCGCCATGAAGAAAAACTTCCCATAGTGAGTAATCAACCATTCTCATGTATTGTTGTATTCTCATCTTCCAGATCTCGTACTCTCCAGTCTTGAGCATGGGGACTCTTGATGCAGTAACCATGTGTGTAGAATCGGATTCCATTGCTTACTTTGATGATGAACAGATCTTGTATTCAGTAATTCTTCTTGGTACCAGTTTCTAGATCACAAGCTCTGATACCACTTGTTGATCCCAGTTGAGCTTCACGATCTTATTAATTACTTTAGATATAAACCTAAAGCAATCGGTATAGAAACTGATCTTGAGTTGTATATCAAATATTATGCGGAATTTAATATTTGATCTTAAGAAGAATTAAACACAAAACGAATTATCAAACAACACTTCAATATATTAATACGATTGCTCGATAGCAATAGGGTTACAAGAAACCTTGAAGTGTAAAACAATAACGATACGTCTATCTAACCTAACCCTAGATCCTCCTTTTATAGCATAAGGAGTCCTAGTCGGTTTACAAGACTTTCTATACAAGAAAAATATTCTTATGTATCTTTTCTATACTTATCCTTAACATACTATACATATCTAATAAGCAGCAGAGTAACTAGTCTAGCAGCAGAGTCTTCGTGAGCTAGCAGCAGAGTTACACTTTGCTTATTATTCCAATCCAGCAGAGTTACAAACCAGCAGAGTTTTAGTCTAATCAGCAGAGTCACTGAACTGATCAGCAGAGTTATACTTAGTGTATTTCTCGAACAGCACCATCTTTAGACCCAACAATTACCATTGATGGTAATGAAACTGCTGGGTTTGATAAGAAGAAAATAGAGTGTTTCAACTGTCATAGGTTAGGACACTTTGCTAAAGAATGTAGAAACCCAAGGAAGCAGGACAATAGAAGCACATGGTATAGGCAAGAGAAGAAGTAGGAAATCACAGTTGAAGAACCAAGGGCTATGCTAGCCATAGATGGTATCAACTATGATTGGAGCTTCATGGCTGATGAAGTGGAAGCACCAACAAATGCTGCACTTGTGGCCACTGAGACTGCTCTAATGGCCTTCTCTGATTCAGAGGTAAATTCCATTATTAAATGTACTGAATCATGCTCTGCTCTTAAAGCTTATGAAGATCTTAAAAAGAGATTTGATGCTCAACTAGAAGAATTATGTGATGCATTAGCCAACTTAGGTAATCATAAAAGAGGTATATCTGTTGTTGAAAAACAACTTGTACATTATCAAGAAAATGAGTCTAAGTTTGCTGATGACATGAAAGTTCTTCAAAGAAAAATAGATTTTTAAGCTGAAATAATTTGCTCAAAAAGAGCATCATTAGCTAAAGCCCTAAATAACAGTGAAAATGTTAAGATAACAGTAGATGCTTTAGCTTATGCCTCAGAGGGAATGAATAAGATTTGGGAAGCTCAAGTAATCAATAAAGCTAAGTCAGGTTTAGGATACAAATCTGTTCCTCCACCATACAGAGGTGTTCCTTCACCTCCAAGTATTGACCTAGCACACACAGGTTTTGCTGAGTTTCAAGAACCAATTATGGAATATGGTTCTAAGTCTACTGAGGGTCCTAAGATAGAAAAAGTAAGTGAGAGTTTAAATAAAACTTCACTTCCTAAGGACAATGTGCCCTTTGTTAAGAAAGTAGATGCTATAGTTGTTGAGGATTGTACAACTGATAGTGATGAAGATGAACAGGTTATGTCTAAACCTGAAGTAGTTAAGAAAGCAGGAATAAGGGTTCCTAAAGTGATCAAAAAGGATACTGTTAAGCCTAGATCAAACATTAAACATGTTAGGCAACCAGTTAAATATTGTGAACAATATAGATCCACTAGCAAGCCCAGAGGTAACCAAAGAAATTGGAATAACCTCAAGTCTAACCAATTAGGTGATGACTTTTGCTTATTGTGGAAAACTAGCAGGGGGGTTGAATAGTTTTACCTTTTTAAAATTAATTCACTTTGTTACTCTATGTTATTTCAAAGGAAACAAGCACAAATAAATATTCACACAATATATAACTAAAAAGTAAAGAGAGGAAAGATCAAACCACACAACATGGATGTTTATAGTGGTTCGGCTACAAGGACTCTCTTCCTTGCCCTACTCCACTTCTCGAGCCTCTAACTCGAGAGTTATCCTTCACTAAGAAACAAACTCTCTTCTAGGTGGAGAAAACCTTTACACGTCGCTTACTTCCTTTTCCGGTACTAAGCTAAACACCGGGTTCTATTTCAAGGTAGAACCAACCTAACGTCGCCTATACAATTACTGACACTAAGCTAGATGCCGAGTTCTTTACAAGGGTACAACCACTCTCGTTTGGTTCTCTCACAAGGGTAAAACCACTCCCTACACTCTTTGTGTTTTGAGGACTAAAACACTAACCACACTCACTGAGATAAATGATACAAATAATGATGTGTGAACTACAACTATATCACACAGTAACTATGCTAAAGGTTTTACACTTCTGTGTTGAACCTTGATGCTTAATCTCCTTTGCTACAAAAGGAAAGATCAATTAAATGAATGAATGATAAATGTTAGATGATATGTAAATGAATGAGTATGAATGTTAGGCTCTATGAGTGATGGTGTGTCCAAATGATCAGCTTGCTATTTATAGGCAAGCTGGTGAACAGCCGGCGAATCCCATAAAAAGGATCCGTCCTTTATATCGATTGGTTCCGCCAACTTGACAGCAAAATGACAGCTAAGAGTTTTTGGAAATCTTTCCAAATCCAGCTGTATCCTCCACACCTTTGTCATGTCATATCAAAATCTTCCAAAGTCAACTATCTTGCTTGAAGATCTAGCCAAGATATTATGTATGATGCATGCCATGATGTCATTGTATCATTTTAAAAATAAAGTTTCCTTTTAAGGAAATAAACTAGTAGATGTGTAAAATGTAATTCTAAGTAAACTTGTGAAATGTAAAATGTGTTTTAAAGAGACTTTAGCTAGCATTTATAATTTGCTAAAGGATATACTTTGTAATTGTCATTAACAAAACTAAGTAAAGATCATAAAATATAAATAACGTTTTTAGGACGATATTTGTATTAACAATCTCCCCCTTTTTGTTGATGACAAAACATAAAGTATATTTTTGAGCAAAGGAATAATGATAGCATGAGTTCTTTAAAATATAGGTTAAGTTTGTTTTATTTGAGTTTTAAAAACACTTTTTATGCAAAAGTGTATGTATTGTGATGATTCACAGTTATGCAAACTTAATTCTTTCTCCCCCTTTTTGTCGAAACAAAAAGAAGAGTTGCGTAGCGGAATGCGATTTTGAGAACTTTAAGAGCTCCCCCTTGTTTTATACTCCCCCTAAATGGAGTAACAAGGTAATGATGCATGATCCTACAAAATAAATGGTTAGAAAAATGAAATGCTCCCCCTCGATGTATACTCCCCATTACAAGAGTCCCAACGTATACATTAGAAGGGTATGAGATGCTGCAAAAGAAATGTTAGTTGTGAATAGCCTCAATGGAGAAGCATAATGCATATGATATGGTCATTCAAATAAGAATATTAATCTAGTTGACTTTAAAAAGTCAAAATGTAGTGTCTGATCAAAATTTTGTACCTAAAGTACAAGTGATCAAACTAGAATGTAGATTCCAAATAGCTATATAATGATGTTAGTTACCTAACTAATGATAATATGCTTTATGTTGATCACTCATAAGCATAAAAACATCACATTCATTCATTGAAAATTATGTGACAAAAGTCACAACCATAATATGATGTTACATGAAAATACATCCTAAAAAATAAAAAGTCCCACAACAACATCTAAAAGGTCCTATATAATGAGACTAAAATTCTCCTATTGAGGAGGATGAGAGATGGCGTTTAGACGCTCAAGAATGTGGTTCAAAATGAACCTCATTTCATTTTGGAGCTCGTGCACCAAAATGTTTGTCCTTTGAGCTATGTGAGCGGTTCTTTCACACATGTTGCAATCTTGGTGAGTAAAACCGGGCGGAAGAGTAGACTCATTTGGTTGTGGTGGTGGTGGTGGTGATTGGTTGTTGGCTGGTGGTGATTGCGCTTGTTCATTGGTTGGTGGTGGTGTTTGGAGGGAGTTCATGAGGATGTTTTGGAGGTCCATGGCTTCATTGAGGTGGTGATCTACCATACCCGAGAGAGTGTAGAGACGGTTGAGCTCTTTACTAATCTCCTCTCACTAGTACAAATTTGGCCTACGGTCACACATGTGGTATTTTGAACGGCCACACAATAACTTATTTGTGTGACTAAATGTAACAGAATAAAATAAACAGCCACACTTGATCCGACTTGTGTGAACATTTCGTCTTTCCAACTGAGGCTACAGTCACACATTTGAATATTTTCGTGACTAGAGGTATCTTGTAATCTTTTTTTGATTATTTAGTTACATATAATTTGGGACGTGTGACGGATACAAATAAGTTTGAAACATTAGTTACACTATATATATACGTATGTGACAAATATATGTCACACAATTGAACAGTGTGACCAAAATTCATATATGGTCACATGAAGTAATTGTGTATGTAACTAAATTATATACTAAAGTTTGTCACACATTATTTAAAAGTGACTAAATCATATAGTCAAGTTTGTCACACATTATTTAAAGTAATAATTGCAAATATCCCCATAGCTAGCTCTCTAATTACGTATTTACCCATGGCCTAAAAGCAATTGCATATCTCCCCATAAATTATAATTTTAACCTAATTGACCATCCTACCCTTACAACCTTTAAAAAAAAAAATCCCTTAAAAACAAATATACGACCCTGACCATCGGACTTCTGTGCTCCATCCCCTTATGCGCGACAACTTCATCTGCAAGCTCCATCTCCTTCTGCGACAACTTCCTCTCCTCCTGCGGTTTGTATAATCTTATTTTTCAAACACTATATATTTATCTGTGCCCCATTTACACTGATTGAAATTTCATTTTGAGTGATGTTTTGGTCTTCAGTTCATAGTAATTTCATGAATTTATGTGTTTTATTTCGCCTAATCTTATTGCGCTGTATGAATTTCTGTTCTGGAAGTTCATAGGGATCTTGTTTTCTCAATTTATTTTCTCGACAAGTATGCAACTGAGCAATTGTTTATCAAACTTGATTCCGATGAGGTTTATCACTCGATGCTTAGTATGTATAATGCGGAAAAAGAATCAACCGTTTATGTGACGACGTGTAAGAATCTCGAGACATCAGCAAATAACCAAGACGAAGTAAACGATGAAGATGAGGTTTACAGGTGTCAAGATGAGGTTTTGCAACATGATTCCCAAGACGAAGTAAACGATGAAGATGAATCAGAGTATCCGCTGAATATTAAACGGCCGCCTGGAAGACCGAGATGAATAGGATCAGAGCAAATGACGAGCAAAAAAGAAGACATAAGTGTGGGCGTTGTGGTGAGTATGGCCACCATGAAAAAAAATGTAAGAATTCGGCATCTCAACATCAACCATCAACAAGTAAGAAGGCACGGGAAAAGAGTACGCAAGCTCATCAAAATAACTAATATTAGTAGAGTACGTTTGGTTTTTGAATACCATGTTGGGTCAAAACTTTCGCAAGTTGTTAATTTCATTTTTGAAGATTGATTATTGGAGTATTTGTCCGGTAAACTTTGACTTTAATATGTGGAGAATTTTGTTATGACCTTCAGTTTTTGTTGTTTGAAATTGTTACTCCAGCTGCACTTGTTCATAAGCAGCTATAGTGGCTGAAATTGGTACTTCATACACGTGATTATCGAGAAATGATGTTATTGTTTAAGGCATTCTTCAAAAGTTATGAATTTAGATGATTTTGAGGCTGTAAATCGACTGTGATTAACGAGTAATGCATTTGACTTTGTTCAAGTCATTTTTAATTATTGTTTAGTTTAAGGATGCTAAGTAAGGGTAAAAATGTCATTATCTATTTTTTTTAAGAAAAAAAATATTAAAATGGGTATATATGCAATATAGTAAAAAGGGACGGGGAAATATGCAATTAAATTGTTAAGTTGGGTATATATGCAATTGATGATTTTTCTATGGGGATATATGCAATTGCCCCTTATTTAAAAGTGACTGAATCATATACATGTGCCCACTTAGTTTTTCCCAGAATAAAATTTCCCTCTTCTCAACTTTTAACAATCCCCGCCTAAATTTTTCCCAAAAATCAAATTGCCCTCCTTCCCAAATTCCCAAATATTTCATTAACCATCCCAAATATCCCTCTCTAACTTTTCACACTGGTCTTCTTCTTCTTCTACCACGCTCGCCTAAATTTTCCCCTAAAAGGCTTCAGCTATACACAAGGGTATAAGACTCTTTTAACATATGGTTTTATTGCTGTTGGACTCTATATGTAACCTATTAACTTGTTGTTTGAATGTTTTTCAGACCCTGAATCGAATCTGCAAATATTTCCTCCTAACACTACTGGTGGTGGTGGTGGTGGCAGCGCCGGTGGCGGAGGGGGATACAAGACTCTCACTAGTCCTAGTGGTATGTTACATCATACTCTATAGATTATATTCAGAAAACGATCCATTGAACCGTGTGGGATTATCTGTTAGTGTGTATCTACAGTATCTCATTGTCTTCTTTTGCTTCTTTGTGACTTTACGGTTAATAATAAGGTCCCTTGACCAGTAGTCAATTGGGTCGGGTCAGACCCAACTGACTCCGGGTTTGTTTGGATTTGATTGTGGTGTCGTATATTGATGTTATTGTGAATTTTGTACTCATGTTCTCAAAGTTTTGGTATTGGTACGGGTCTGGTATTGTAAGGTTTCACACCCGTAATGGAAGCTATAATGAATGATTCAATAATTAATCAAAAGCTTCTATGACATTGTATTGCTGAATTACTTTTTATCTTTGTATCTTTTGTCTGCTGACTTATTATCTTTTCATTAACATTTCAGCATTCTTTCTTCAAGCAATTCTACGGATCTGTCACCAACACAGATTATGTAGCACTGCGTTTGGGATTTATAACTGTAAGGATGTGTTTTTAACACTATATTATATAGCTCCCTTGACGCCGCCTGTCTTATTTGCTGACATTTTGTGATTTATCTTTCTCGTCTGTAGACGCATTGCAGGGCAAACCCAAAGTTCAATTTTCACAAGTACATGATACGGGCTTTGGAAGATGATTTCAAGAAAGTGGTGGGGATCAGGTAAGTGATCTTTTTTTTTTATGACACTCGAAAGCTAAAGATTTTAAGAATGGTCATTTATGCTTTATTTGAGCAAGGGTTCTAATTGTTGATGTTATCATTTGCAGCTGGTATCTGTGGGTATTCGTAGTCGTGTTCTTGTTGCCGAACATTAATGGTATGCTAGAGCATTTTCTCTCCCGCTAAAAATATGGGTACGTTTGTCGGTCTCCCGCTAAAAATATTAAGATTAACAAAAATAGGAATTGACATCAGATTTTTTTTTTTAATTTTATTGTTAATAGGTTCAATATGGCTTTGACTCGTGCATTATGGGGCAAGTGTGCTACATTTTCCCTAGGCTGATCATCGGGTAAAAATCTGTTTCATGACTTGGCTTTGGTTTATGATAAACCATTCACTGAAAGTGATGTTTTGTTTCTGGGTGTTCATTCAGGTTTTGTGCAGTTACAGTACTCTACCACTCTACGCTCTTGTGACACAGGTACCTTTTTCAAGATCCAGTCTTTAATGTGTGAATGTATCTAATCGTGTTTTTTTTAGGTGGCAATTTTCTGTTTTTGACCCATTTACATATGAACTTGCTAGGAAGTTGAAAATTATTGTGATCAATCATCGATGAGTCGAGGATTTTGTAAAGGAAGGGAGACGCGTCTCGGAGAGGCCTTATATGAAGCATTGGTATGATTAATTATTGTTTGTTTGTGTCTGATACAAACATTATAGCTGCAAATTTTGACTTTAATTGTGCTTTTATGGAAGTCTTGACTCTTTTCTTCCCGGAACTATGTTTTGTTAACCATTAATTACTGAAGGTGGTTAAGGTTTGGATAGTAATCACTAAACTGCCTATTGTATTTTCTCAACTATCAATCATCAACATATTAAATGTGTCATTGAAAACTCAGTATGAGGCTATAGTTAGCACTTTCGGTGTTTAAACTTTAAACATATTGAATACATCATTTATTTACAGAATACTAAAAAAAGTGTGTTGGCGGATTGGCCAAGCCTGAACCTACCCATTTTGACCCTCTAATAAATATTACCTTTTGGATATGTTAACTAACCGGCCCAGCCCGATCCATCTGTTTGGCATATACAGCTTGAATGAATAGTCTCTTGCTCAAATGAATAACCTCATTTTCATCGTCTTGTCTTGCTCTTACCATTATGAATTGCATTTGCAGATCCATCCGTAGACAAACAAAACTTCATTGAAATACAAAGATACGCACAAAACGGCGGGTTCCTATGAAATTGTGTGCAATAATAGGATGGAGCTCCTAACGGTATGACGCATGCTAAACCGAACTATTAAGGATGCACTAGTTGCTGAGGAGAAATTCTTTCGCAGCCGCCCGGTATGACGCATTCTCCTCCACCTTTGATTATGTATCAAATATGTTTTTTCAGCTCGTTTAGCTAGTTTTCACAATGTGTAGGTCTATAATGAGCTCGCAGATCGTTGTGGTGTGCCACAACTAGCAAAAAAGTAAACCAGGTAAGATCACAACCAGGTAAGATCACGATAGGGTGAAATTGGGATATTTTTGCATTATGCCCTGGATCATTATAAGTGGTCATTTTTCACCGGGACGTTCTGATGTTCCCTCTATTGCAGCTGTACGTATTGTTTTACTATAACCTATCTTTCATGACAAAATTAAAATTAGTTTTTAGACAATAAAGCTGTAATGAACTAACTCGATTAACAAGAAATGGAAAGTAAATTGGATAGTTTGATACTTTGATTAGTTATCAGGAATCGGTTTGATTGTTATTAAAGAAAGTGAGATACTGTATTAAACCCCTAGATCAATCCTAATTATGTTAAGCGTAATTCGGTTGGTTTTGGCTAGAGATTCGGTTTGGCCACATGTACCTCTCACTGTCTATGCTCAATCTGCCCGTGTTGAGATGATTGATGGTTTATTTAAAGCTGTGTCAGCAGTCAAAGATGAGGGAATGATCAGGTCCAGTTTATATTCTTTTCCAATTATAAACATTTACAAATCTCTTGAAACTTTAGCTTTAAATCATTGTTGCAAACTAATATTGTTTGTGATTACAGGAACTGTTGGATGACTACTATACGAGTACCACCTTTCAACTGAAACCACAACATATTATCATTTTTAGGGATGGTATAAGTGAGAGTCAGTTCAACCAGGTGCTAAATATAGAGCTTGAGCAGGTCATGCAGGTTAGAACACTTAAGATAGGAACTTCATTGTCTTATTGATTTGATAATTTAAAAAAAGTATATATTATGTTCAAGATCTGGTACGACACTTTTATGTCAATATCCACATTATTAGTATTATTCTTCTTTGTGTCGGTTTACATAATTACTATATATCCCCATGATAGGATGGCGCTACTCCACTTCATTACGCAGTTCAAGTTAGTGCCATGCAAACTGTGAAGTTGCTGATCAAATCCAAAGTCGACGTTAATGTTGCTGTTAGATAATATAGTATGAGCAGATGGATCATTTTTAATACTGCTAGTGTATTAGTTACAACTGTTAGTTATAAGTTAGTACTGTTGGTTCATATAGTTAGTACTGCTGTTAGATATTATTGTATTTGAATTTGTTTTGATATATATTTGAATTTGTTTTGATATATATTGATTTCTTAAATGTGACTAAAAGATGTATATAGTCACACTTATAAACACTTTTGGTCACTGTTTGTTTAATTCGTTGTGTGACTAAATATTACAAAAGGCCACACAAACTAAAAATTCATGTGACCATTGGATGATCAATAGTCACACAAAATACATATTTCTTCACTTTAAACAGCATATGATCTCACTTATTAGCACCTTTGGCCACTTTATGCTTAATTGTATGTGACTAAATACCCAAAACAAACATGCTTTGTGTGACTAAATATTACAAAAGGCCACACAAACTAAAATTCATGTGACCATTGGATGATCAATAGTCACACAAAATACACATTTCTTCACTTTAAACAACATATGGTCACACTTATTAACACTTTTGGCCACTTTTTGCTTAATTGTATGTGACTAAATACCCAAAACAAACATGCTTTGTGTGACTAAATATTACAAAACACCACACAAACTAAAAATTCATGTGGCCATTGGATAATCAATAGTCACACAAAATACACATTTCTTCACTTTAAACAGCATATGGTCACACTTATTAACACTTTTGGCCACTGTGTTTTAAATTGTATGTGACTAACTCAAAAAAAACAACACACGTTGTGTGACTAAATCATCACAAACATCACATTTATTATATACTCATGTGGCCATAGGATGAGAAATAGTCACACATACTGATGAATCCAACAAAACTTGTGCCTAATTAGTCACACATATTCGGGTTTTGGTCACTCTTTTTCAATGAAAACGGCCACAAACTAAACAATGTGACCATATGATACCTACGGTGGCGCGACTTTTTGTCACACACACCCAAAAAAACGTGTGTGACTATATGCATATAGTCACGCATTTTTGGTGTGACTATATCCAGTTTGTGTACCAGTGTCTTGGGTTTGAGGCAAATTGATCCACATTGCCTCGTCTATAGCAATGAGAGTTGATGTGGGTGAGAGAGGTGGTATTTAAGGGTGAGATGATGGTACATCATGGTATAAAGGACCATGGATATCTGGGAAAATCGGATGAAAAAGCATAGGCTCTTGACCCTCAAAGGTCATGGGTGGAGGATTGTTTGATCTTGGTAGGAGATCCTCCAAGTCATCAAGGTATGGATGAGGTGATATAGGTGGAGTCCTAAATAGCTCCATGGGTTGGAGTTTGGGTGAGTTTGGTTGTGATTGAGATTTGATAGTCTGTGATGGTGCGGGTGGTGGTGTGGTTGCTATTGGAGTTATGGATGGAGGTGAAGTTTGTATGACAACATTGGATGGTGTAGGTGTGGATAAAGTAAGGAAATTTTCACTTGCTATAGGAGATGAGATATTAAGAGGAGATGATTCCTCTGATGATGAGTTAGCAAGATTTATGAAGCAACAAGGCTTAACACTAATGCGGGCAGTGCGTTTTGGAGTTCTAGAGGTGGAGGAGTTGGTTGGTTTGGTCATGGTGAGCTAAGATAACTAAGATGTACAGGTTGTATGTTGTGAAGAAGGTGAATGAGTGAGTTTTGCTCTAAGTTATGATCTTAATATATAGGCAGATGGTTTATAGAAACTAGTGTTTGGATTTGATGTAAATCCAATAGAGAATGTTGGTTCCTAATGATTTGAAACAAAAATTTGTGCAAATCACATCACATAAGTCAATCCATAGAACTTATGTTGAGTAATATGATGAAGATATGCAGTAAATGCAAAGGGATAGTGGAAAATCCTGTGATGTGATGTACCCACGGATTTGAAGGATCCCTAAAAAGGGTTCCTTGTTTGTATAGGAAAGGTAACTCACTCCTTAAATTTAAAAATTCAAATTTTGGTGGGAAATGTTGTTCTTAAGTTTCTAAGAGTTTCTAAATCATTCTAAGATGTATAATGATCAGTGAACCTATTCTAAAGAATACTAGAAACTAAAATCTAAGAATCGGGATGAGTCGAAAAGTTTTAAGAAGTTTACTGTTATACCTGCGGATCCAATCGACAAGGCGTGCGGATCCAAATTTTCGGATCCGCCTGATCCGCAGGTTGAGGATTGGCGGAGCCAACGCTAACACATGGCGGATCCAAAATGAGGGATCCGCCAGATCCGTGGATCAAAACTACTAAAATTAAACAGAGAGATGTGCATATTTTTCGTTTTTTGACAAAAACCCGAAAATTCTCCTGGAGCATATCTATCATCTAATATGTAATGCAAAACAATCAAATATGATAATACTAACACATGTTTAATCATAGATTAATCCGTTCATGGGAACTTACCTTATGAGGAGTTAAGCCAAACATAGGCTTAAACTCGGAAAATTGATAACATCAAGTGTTATCGACCTGCAATTTTTAGTTAGTTCAGATACACATCAAATATCATCATAACAAGTTAAGAAACAACCATTATTAATACTACATTGTCTAATAATGTTTCGAGCCAAACACTCCTTTAACTCAACTTCTTCTTCAATTTCTTCATGCCCTTACCATTCCTTTGATGTTGCGATACTCGGCTGATTCATTAGGGATTGGTGGAAGTTGGGTCAAGTACTCCGGAGGGGGGGGGATCCTAGAGTTTGGCATTCCATCATCGTCACTCATAGATGATGATGATGATGATGATGATGATGATGTTTGACCACGAGGACGTTTGCCCTTGTCAACCGCTACCCTAAAGTCGCTCAAGGGAACGAAGGTGCGTTCTATCTCATCATATTCAGGAACAAATCCTAAGGCATTTCTAGGAATGGGTGCAAAAGCTCTAAAGAGACGGGTCAAAAGCATTCCATAAGGCAATGCCATTTTTCCTTGAATTGGAATATCGGCCATTCTCTTGGCGATATAGTAAGCAAGGTTGAAGGGTTGATGGGTTGACACATTGTACATCATGTGGCAAAGACAAGCATTGATGTGATCGTGGTTTCCTACCGTGCACATGACATTGGCCCTTAAGACTTCTTCCATTTTCCTAAATTCGGGCTTTAGTTCATTTAGCTCCATAGCAAATGGATCTCTAGGAACATATTTCCCTCGATACAACCTTGTTAGGTTTTTCCTAGGTATGGAGAGATGTTGACGAATGATTTCTTTTGAAGTTAAGGGAGTGGCATATGGTGCCGTTCGTTCAAGATTTGACTCAAGAATGGTCAATGACCATTTATCAGAATAGACACTCGTTCCATGACTTGGAACTCCAATGACTTCTCCAAATTGATTTAATGGGATATTGAATTGATGTCCATTGACGCTAAAGTGAATGTTCATGTAACCTTGATCGTTTGACTCTAGTTTGACACTAGCATAGAATTCTAAAATGAATCGAGGAATTAATGGTTCATCGATATCTAGGAGGGAATCAAAGTGAATAGCCGCTAGTTGTTCCCTAAGATAGGTTCCTTCATAGAATGAGGGGTCTACAAACCTACCCTCATGTACGTAGTGTTTTTCTAGAGCATTGAAAATTTCAACTTGTTGTTCAGTGAGTCCTTTGGTTTTATGGTGTTTAGGTAGGTAATTTACGGTGTGTTTGTGATCATAGTTGGTCGCGGGAGGCATGATTTTCCTAAACACAAAAAAATTATATAGTTTTAGTCGAAATTATCGAAAATACGTGTATAGGTCTAGTGTGTGCCTACATGGGGACTATGTGGAGGTGCGGTTATCTCGACTCATTTAGATGCATGGAAATTTTGTTTATGCAAGTTTTATGATAAAACGAGAGATAACCCAAACGCTCCTACTTCAATGTAGCTACATTTGAATGTACCCGAAAATACATATTAGTTATGTATTCCCTTTAGCATTCAAGAGACATTATGCAAGTGATGTTAAACAAAAGAAAACTAACGTTTTTATATTTGTATGAACAATGTTCAAAAACCATTTTTCCTAGTCGTGAGAAGATTTTATCAAAAATTTCTCATGGGGTTTTTGATGAATGATGATAATGTACTACAAAATGCAATTCCTAGCTAAGAAAAACATGATTTAAAGTGCAATTCAGTAACTATGTTTCATGATTTTTCAAGAATTATGCATATTCCCCAAGTTTTGATTTTGTGCATGAAATAGAAATCCTAGACGCAGATCAGGAGTATAAACATGATAAGGATACTTACAGTGATGTTTGGAGCACAAATTTGTGGAAGAAAATAGCTTAAATTTTGATTGTGGTGAAGTGTGAAACGAATTCAGTAGGTGATAAGTTTTAGGAGAGTGATGAATAGTACTTGGTGTTGTTTATTATATAATAAAACAACCTGTGCATGTGACGGATCCGGCGGATCCAAAACAAAGGTTCCGCCTTTTTTATCGTTTGGATCCGCGGGATCAGAACACAATTTTTGGTTTAGTGTTGAGTTTGATTAAACTAAGGTTTACGCTACTGTTTTATCTAATCACTATGTTCCATTAATCCTAATCCAAGTCTAAGGTAGTTGAAAGGTTCTCTTTTGAGAGGTTTTGTGAGGATGTCGGAAATGTTGTCCTCTGAGGAAACTTTCTCAATTGAAATGCTTCCCTTCTGAACATTGTCGCGTAAGAAATGATGACATATTTCTGTAACACCCCGTGCCCGCTTTGACCAAAATTTAAAAAGTTTTTGACGTGGAAACGTTTGACTAAAGTATACATACGTTACACCATTCTTTGAAAACAGAAATCTATACGTTGCTCCTCTCCAGACACATTACTTTGTATTTGATTTCTTTTTGAAAAACCTTTTACACATTAATTGGAAATAACTTAAATTCAAGCAGCACAAAAGTTACGCCGTAACTACAAGAAGTAGTTACGCCGTAACCTAATTACAAGAAAATGGGATGCCTCGGTGTTGTAGTTACGCCGTAACCCATAACATGATTACGCCATAACTACAACCCTGCAACAAAACCTGCACATTTTAATATTAACACACCCAAACCATTTAACACCATTTCGGTGCTATAAATGTTCCCGACATTATTCTCTTGACATATAGACTATAGCTAACATATTGAACTCATTTCATAACAACTTGACCCGTTACATCCCCAAAATGTGTAACAACTAACTTATACCAAACACTCCCTTAAACTAACTTTCAAAAACACACTTTATACACAAATGCACAACTACTATATATCCTTTTGAACTTATGCATAACTTAACATCTCTAATATATTGAAAGAGTGTTGGTACAACGTCATGACTCATAACTTCCCAAAATGGGTAGATTTGGCTATATGCCAATCACCCTCTTAAATACCACCATAACCAAGTAACATAAAGACTTCTTGACATGTACATAAACTTGACTCATGAACTAACATGAATAATGACCATTGACTAAACAAAATGACCATATGAGACGAAATATACCCAAAACACAAAAAGACACGTCGGGGGCTTCCAACTTCAATATGCTTGGTCCAAAAGAATACGGTCCTCTAGTCTACCCTCTACACTAGAGCTAAGCTAAGGCCTTACCCTTGCCTTCTCCACTTGTACCTACAAAATCATTAACATCTAAACCGTAAGCGAAAACGCTTAGTAAATATATAGAGTATAACTACCATTACATTATGAGATTAGTGATTAACACCAATCTTTACATTACCATGGAGCATAACAACATAGCATTACTCACCTTGATCAAGCAAGTAATTATATAACATTTTCATATCAAGCATTGGATCCAAGCTATATAACATTACAAGCTCCATAACAAAAACATTAACATTACATAACATTAGCATAAACATCATTACACAAGTTATACTATATACTTACCTTAATTTCCTAATAGCTTCCTACTTGGACTTGATGAGGCTCTACAATTTGCTTCCTATTACAAGGTTAGCTTCAATTAGTGACTAATTAACTAGGGAAGTCATCAATTCACAACAATTACCCATAATACTCAATTTCACCTCATGAACCCTAATTTTCTACATTTAGGGAAAAATACTTACTTGTTGAAGAGATATCAATTAAGATATTTCTAGTGTTTCTTGACCACTTCTTGATAGCTAAAATGAGCTAGATGATGACTTCAAGTATTCCCTCCTTTTTCTTGCTATATGTCGACCTTATGGAATGAGCTCAAGATTTCCAGACAATTCTAATAGATGGGTATTTAATCATATGCTAAAATAAGTTTAGTCCATTGGCAAGGCTAGTCCTTCTAGTTTCATCCTTCCTAACTTGGCCACATTTTCTTTATTTAACTAACTCATAAGATATAACACATAACATATTATATAGTCATATCGTACCTCATCGGGGTACGGGTGTAACAATTCTCCCCTCCTTAAAATGAGAGTTCATCCCCAAACTCTACTCTTGAAATAAGTGAGGATACTTGGTCCTCATTTTCGCTTCCGTCTCCCACCTAATACTTGTGCCTTTTCGATGCTTCCATTGTACTTTGACCAACGGTATTTCTTTGTTTCTTAGTTGTCTCACCTTCCTTCCTAGTATGGCTTCCGGTTCATCCTCTTGCAAAAGCAACTCCGGATCGATTTCGATGTCGTTTAAGTTGACCACACTTGTTTCGTCCACCAAGCATTTCCTTAAATATGACACATGAAAGGTATTGTGAATACCTCTCATTTCTTCGGGTAGATCCAACACATATGCTACCTCGCCTACTCGTTTCAAGATTTTGAATGGTCCTATAAACCGAGGACTAAGTTTCCCTTTGTTTTTGAACCTAAAAATGCCTTTCCACAGGGAAACCTTTAACATAACCAAATCACCTACCTCAAATTCGATTGGTCTTTTTCGGTTATCGGCATAGCTTTTCCACCTATCTTGTGCCGCCTTAAGTCTTGCACGAATCGTTTCAATCTTCTCCGTTGTTGCCAATACTACGTCTGTGCTTGCCAATTCTCGTCTTCCGACTTCTTCCCAACACACGGGTGTCCTACACCTTCTACCATAAAGCATTTCATAAGGTGGCATATCTATACTCGCATGATAACTATTATTATAGGCGAATTCGACTAAAGGTAAATGATCGTCTCAATTACCCCCAAAGTCAATCATACAAGCTCGTAACATATCCTCCAAAGTTTGAATTGTCCTCTCGCTTTGCCCATCGGTTTGAGGATGAAAAGCCGTGCTCATATGAAGCTTCGTACCTAACTCTTCTTATAAATCTTGCCAAAAATTTGATGTGAAACACCCGTCCATATCGGAAACTATAGGAATGGGCACTCCATGACGTGCGACTATCTCGTTAACGTAAATCTTGGCTAACTTATGAACGGGCATATTCTCTCGAATCGGAATGAAATGAGCACTCTTGGTTAGGCGATCTACTATGACCCAAATTGTGTCGTTCTTCTTTTTCGTTCTTGGCAATTTCGTAATGAAATCCATCGTGATCTTTTCCCACTTCCAAACTGGAATGTCTAAAGGTTGAACTTTTCCATACGGTTTTTGATGCTCGGCTTTAACCTTTAGACAAGTTAAATACTTCTCAACGTACTTTACACAATCTCTTTTCGTACCCGGCCACCAATAGTTCTTCTTCAAATCACGGTACATCTTTTTAGCTCCCGGATGAATAGAATATTTTGACTTGTGTGCTTCCTCTAGGATCAATTCTTTAATGTTACTACGAAAAGGAATGTAAACCCTTCCATACCGAGTCTTAATCCCACGACTATCTTCTTCAAGATGCGGAATGTGGGAGTTAATACGCTCTTTTTCTCTATTTCCCTTTTTCAATGCTTCTTCCTGAGCTAACTTGATCTTATCAAAGAGGTCGGTCGTGACAATCATCCGCAATGAATGAATCCTAGTGACTTCATTTTGATCCTTGCAGCTCAAAGCATCCGCCACCACATTTGCTTTACCAGGATGGTAACGGATTTCACAATCGTAGTCCTTCAACAAGTCTAACCATCTTCGTTGCCTCATGTTCGGATCTTTCTTATCAAGGAAGTATTGAAGGCTTCGATGATCGGTGTAAATCACAAACTTGATACCATATAAATAATGCCCCCAAAGTTTTAGAGCAAACACCACAGCCGCGAACTCAAGATCATGAGTTGCATAATTTTCTTTATGCTTCTTTAGTTGTCTAGAGGCATAAGCAATCACCTTTCCTCATTGCATAAGAACACATCCAAGACCGGAATAAGACGCGTCGCTATAAACCACCATATCTTCAGTTCCTTCCGGTAACACGAGAACCGGTGCTTCACATAACTTCCTCCGTAAGGTACGAAAAGCTTCTTCTTGTTCTTCACCCCACTCAAAAGTAGCATTCTTCTTAGTAAGTTTTGTTAGAGATGACGCGATTTTGGAGAAGTCTTGAATAAACCTGCGATAATATCCCGCAAGACCGAGGAAACTTCGAATCTCACCAACATTCCTTGGCGCATGCCATTTCATTACAGCTTCCACTTTTGAAGGATCAACTTTAATACCATCGGAATTAATAACGTGACCGAGGAATTGAACTTCTTGTAACCAAAATTCACATTTCGAAAATTTGGCATACAATCTTTCTCTTCTCAAAGTCTCCAAAATCTCCCGCAAATGCACGGCATGCTCCGCCTTACTCTTTGAGTAGATAAGAATATCATCGATGAACACTATGACGAACCTATCCAACATCGGTCTACATACGCGGTTCATAAGATCCATAAAAACCGCAGGCGCGTTCGTGAGACCAAAAGGCATAACCGTAAACTCGTAATGTCCATATCGGGTCCTAAAGGCCGTCTTGGGAATGTCTTCTTCCCGAACCTTCAATTGGTGATAACCCGAACGGAGATCGATCTTTGAAAACCATCGTGCACCTTGAAGTTGATCAAAGAGGTCATCGATTCTTGGTAACGGATACACGTTTTTCACCGTGACTTTATTCAATTCGCGGTAGTCGATGCACATCCGCATACTACCATCTTTCTTCTTAACGAACAAGATTGGAGCTCCCCATGGCGAACTACTAGGACGAATGAAACCCTTGTCAAGCAATTCTTGAAGTTGACTCATCAATTCTTTCATTTCGGACGGAGCTAGACGATAAGGAGTTTTGGCAATAGGGGTAGCACCCGGAACAAGATCAATACGGAATTCGACTTGCCTTTCGGGTGGGATACCCGGCAAGTCTTCCGGGAAGACGTCACAAAATTCATTCACGACTGGAACATCATCGATACTTTTCTTCTCAAGGCTCGTATCTACCACGTGAGCCATGAAGGCATAACAACCACGCGATAAATATCTCCTAGCCTTCATTACGGAGCATAACCTTAGTTCACCTTTCCTTTTATCACCAAATCATTTCACTATCACGAAGAAAGTTAGTAGCATAGATAACCTTCTTCCTTTCTTCACAATCACTAGTACGAAAAGCGCCTTCCACCGCCGTGATCCACCTATTACTAAAAATGGGGTCAAGTACACCGGTAAACTGTGGCACATCATAAGCCGTGAAGTCCCGGTAAGTAGCTTTGTCATTCCTAGGTTCTTTTGTCTGACCACATTCTTTCTTAAACTCTTTAAACTCTTCCTTCATTAGCTCCCTAAGATTTTGCGTTGTTTGTTGGACATAGTAGGGCATTGCTTGCTCAATAGCCTTACCCACTCTCTTTGTCATCATTTTGTCTAGGGCTTTCATTTCCTCTCCCGTGAAGCCTCTAAAGTTAGGGCCTCTGGAGTTTGAGGAAGAACTTTCATTATCCTTACTATCATTACCCGGATCACTTGCCGAAGTTTCGGCATGCTTGGAAGCCGTGGCTTTCGCGACTTCCTTCGTGAGAGGGATTTCCATTTCTTCTTATTGAAAATTAGCAATTCACAACATTAAACACAATTATGTATACTTAGCCAATGCATGAATGACATTTCTATCTTGTTCTAGCACCCTAGCTTGTCACTCATGTATGATCTAAATGATTTCAATTTCACATATGTCCCGTATTTTCATCACTACGGTGGCCAGGCATAGTCATGAAAATATTGAACGTATGGGTCCTCAAAATCATCCAAACAATACACAAATAACAAACACTAGCTCTAAACGCATCTATACAAGGCCTAAGTCTAGGAAATCCTAAAGTGAAATCCTAATTCTCTTAGACCGAAGCTCTGATACCAAGTTGTAACACCCCGTGCCCGCTTTGACCAAAATTTAAAAACTTTTTGACGCGGAAACGTTTGACTAAAGTATACATACGTTACACCATTCTTTGAAAACAGAAATCTATACGATGCTCCTCTCCAGACACATTACGTTGTATTTGATTTCTTTTTGAAAAACCTTTTACACATTAATTGGAAATAACTTAAATTCAAGCAGCACAAAAGTTACGCCGTAACCTAATTACAAGAAAATGGGATGCCTCGGTGTTGTAGTTACGCCGTAACCCATAACATGATTACGCCGTAACTACAACCCTGCAACAAAACCTGCACATTTTAATATTAACACACCCAAACCATTTAACACCATTTCGGTGCTATAAACATTCCCGACATTATTCTCTTGACATATAGACTATAGCTAACATATTGAACTCATTTCATAACAACTTGACCCGTTACATCCCCAAAATGTGTAACAACTAACTTATACCAAACACTCCCTTAAACTAACTTTCAAAAACACACTTTATACACAAATGCACAACTACTATATATCCTTTTGAACTTATGCATAACTTAACATCTCTAATATATTGAAAGAGTGTTGGTACAACGTCATGACTCATAACTTCCCAAAATGGGTAGATTTGGCTATATGCCAATCACCCTCTTAAATACCACCATAACCAAGTAACATAAAGACTTCTTGACATGTACATTAACTTGACTCATGAACTAACATGAATAATGACCGTTGACTAAACAAAATAACCATATGAGACGAAATATACCCAAAACACAAAAAGACACGTCGGGGGCTTCCAACTTCAATATGCTTGGTCCAAAAGAATACGGTCCTCTAGTCTACCCTCTACACTAGAGCTAAGCTAAGCCCTTACCCTTGCCTTCTCCACTTGTACCTACAAAATCATTAACATCTAAACCGTAAGCGAAAACGCTTAGTAAGTATATAGAGTATAACTACCATTACATTATGAGATTAGTGATTAACACCAATCTTTACATTACCATGGAGCATAACAACATAGCATTACTCACCTTGATCAAGCAAGTAATTATATAACATTTGCATATCAAGCATTGGATCCAAGCTATATAACATTACAAGCTCCATAACAAAAACATTAACATTACATAACATTAGCATAAACATCATTACACAAGTTATACTATATACTTACCTTAATTTCCTAATACTTCCTACTTGGACTTGATGAGGCTCTACAATTTGCTTCCTATTACAAGGTTAGCTTCAATTAGTGACTAATTAACTAGGGAAGTCATCAATTCACAACAATTACCCATAATACTCAATTTCACCTCATGAACCCTAATTTTCTACATTTGGGGAAAAATACTTACTTGTTGAAGAGATATCAATTAAGATATTTCTAGTGTTTCTTGACCACTTCTTGATAGCTAAAATGAGCTAGATGATGACTTCAAGTATTCCCTCCTTTTTCTTGCTATATGTCGACCTTATGGAATGAGCTCAAGATTTCCAGACAATTCTAATAGATGGGTATTTAATCATATGCTAAAATAAGTTTAGTCCATTGGCAAGGCTAGTCCTTCTAGTTTCATCCTTCCTAACTTGGCCACATTTTCTTTATTTAACTAACTCATAAGATATAACACATAACATATTATATAGTCATATCGTACCTCATCGGGGTACGGGTGTAACAATTTCAATGTGTTTGGTTCTAGCGTGTTGGACCGTATTTTTGCTGAGGTCGATTGCTCCTTTTTTGTCACAAAGAATGGGGATGTCGTTGAGTTCAATTCCATAGTCTATGAGAGCTTGTTTCATCCACAGTGCTTGTTGACACGCCTTTCCTGCAGACACATACTCTGCTTCGGTTGTTGAAATTGCAAGGGCCGTTTGTTTCTTAGCGAACCATGAGGTGAGACAATGTCCTACAAAAGTACAAATACCGCTAGTACTTTTCCTATAAACATAGTCACCAACATGATCTGAATCGGCATACACTATGGTTTCTATACCCGTTCCTTTGGGATACTGATGAACTCAAATAAGTACATTTTATTACTATCATTTATCCTATTAATTTGACTTGTTTTATTATATTATGTATGAGGATTGATACTTAATCGTTTACTTTTGTAATTCTCAGGTAAAAACAAGCATTTGGTGAAACTTGGCGATTTTGGACTAATTATGGAGCAAAACATGCAAGAAGTTAAGAGTCTACTTAAATGTACAAGATCAAGACTATTCTGCTCCAGATGCTCCGCATCTCACTTATGACATGCGCCACATCACTATCAATATTTCACCAGATACGATCCAAGATACAAGAGGACATGCGCCGCATCCTAGAATGGAGTTACGCCGCATCTTCTGGCGGTGTACGAATATTCCTGAATATTATAATCTTGGACCCCACGCGAAGTTAAGTCAATGCGCCGCATCTACTTACTAGATGCGCCGCATCTTACCCTCAGACAGAAACTATAAATACCCCAAGACCAGACGAATTCAAGAGCTTGGAGTCAACACACAGAAGGCCGAAGTACAGAAACCTAGGACGAATTCAGTCGAATAGCGAGCACAAGACACACCCAAATCAAAGATACAAGAGCTGTAAGAAGGTGATGCATGTGTTTAATTCATTAAGTAGTTTTGTTTTATTTTGTTAGTAAACTTTAATTCATCAAGATTGGTGGCTTGTGTAATGTGACAACGGAAAGATTGCACTCCCTTAAAACTGCTTTCTCATTAATTAAAGTTTATATGTTGATGTCTTTGGTGACTTTTATTAGTGCATTGATAACCTCTGTGTCTAGCTGAGCGTTGATCGGGTCGCCATGCCTCTGCCCTCGCCTATTTATTAGATCGCCTATGCATTCTATGGTCTGTAGAAAAGTAGGAAGAAAGATAAACGGGATAGTCATAAGTAATCATTAAGGGTTTACTCGCCGATAAGATTAGAACCAACGAGAAAGGACTTAATCTCGGTGCGTTGCATCAAACTATACACTTCATATAAAACTAGCAATAAAACAAGTGACAAACTACTTATCTATCAGGACAGCCCTCTTATTGTCTCAAGTATTTATCTTTGTACGTGTGTGCTATTCGCTGATTCGTGCCTATTGGTTTAGTTTATTATTTAATTGCAACCAAATCGTGCCAGTCTCTCAGGCTGAACCCCCTTGCGTTAGATTAGGTTGTATAGCTAACTTAATATATTAAAATACTGATTAGAATAACTAGATAATACGTTCCACTCTTAGTGATCGACACTCTACTTACCATTATATTCATACTGACCGGGTACACTGCTCGTTAAGTGTGTGTGTTATTGATAAGTCGGCTAAATATAAATTTAAAACTTGAGTAGGCATTAATACTGCTAAACCGCAACGACACATCGCACGCATCAGATACCATAATCCTAAATGTGTAGTACCTTTAATGTATCTAAATATCCGTTTAACGGCTTCAAGATGGGATATTTTGGGATCTTCTTGAAAACGTGCACATAGACAGACACTAAACATAATGTCAGGCCTACTAGCCGTAAGATAGAGTAAACTACCAATCATTCCCCTATATTTAGTGCTATCTACGGATTCATTTTCTTCATCCTTTGTGAGTTTGGTTTCGGAGGACATGGGTGTTTTCATTGGTTTTGAGTCTTCAAGACCAAACTTCTTAAGCATATCTTTGATATACTTTGATTGGTTGAAGAATATCCCATCTTCTAATTGTTTTATTTGGAGACCTAAGAAAAAGTTTAGTTCCTCCATCATACTCATTTTAAACTCGTCATGTATGATTTTTGAGAAATCGTCGCATAACTCTTGACAAGTTGAGCCGAATATAATGTCATCCACATATATCTGGACGATGATGATATGTGATCCCTTTTTCTTGGTGAAGAGAGTGTTGTCTACTAGGCCCATGGTGTACTTATGGTCAACTAAGAAGGTCTTAAGTCGATCATACCAAGCTTTTGGTGCTTGCTTAAGTCCGTATAAAGCTTTCTTTAGTTTGTAAACATGATTTGGTTTTTCAAAATCGGCAAAGCCGGGAGGTTGTGCAACATATACTTCTTCAGTTATAAATCCGTTTAAGAATGCACTTTTGACATCCATTTGAAATAATTTAAAATCATGTGCACATGCATATGCAAGTAGTATTCTAATAGACTCAAGTCTAGCTACGGGTGCAAAAGTTTTGTTTCTAGACACAATGCCATTTTCATCCATTTTATTTCTAAAAACCCATTTTGTACCTATTATGGTTTGATTTTTAGGTTGTGGAACTAATGTCCAAACGTCATTCCTAACAAATTGATTTAATTCTTCTTGCATCGCAATGACCCAAGATTCATCTTTTATTGCTTCATTAACATTTTTAGGTTCTATGGTTGAAACAAAACAAAAGAAATTACTTTCATTTTGAGCTTTAGACCTTAATGTTCTTTCGTTGAGTTTTCCTATGACGTTTTCTAATGGATGACTTTTAGCTTCTTTGATGTTGACTAAATCTCTTTTTACTGGTTCATCTTCTTTATCATTATCAACATTTTCCTGATTATCAACCATTTGGTTTTCAAGTAAGTCATCATCTACCAAAGGTGATGTCTTAGAGGGAGGTGGACTTTCATCGAATGTTATATTCAATGATTCATCGACTATTGAGGTTTCCTTGTTCAAAACTATGTATGCTTTACTAGTTTGTGAATATCCTAGAAATACACCTTCATACGACTTTGGGTCGAATTTGGTGAGATAGTCCTTTGTGTTTAAAATGAAGCACTTGCTTCCAAATAATCTAAAATACCCTAAAGTAAGCTTTTTGCCTCTATATAACTCATATGGAGTTTTTCCCAAGAATGGTCTAATTAGAACTCGATTTAGAATATATGTAGATGTATCTACAGCGTGACACCAAAACTTTTGAGGTATGTTTTGTTCATTTAACATAGTTCTACTCATTTCTTGAATTGTCCTATTTTTCCGTTCTACTACACCATTAGATTGTGGAGTTTGGGGAGCCGAGAAATTATGTGTTATTCCATTATTATCACAAAAAGTTCTGAATTGGATTTCGTTGTCAAATTCTCGACCATGGTTGGTTCTAATAGATAATATGTTACTTCCTATTTGATTTTGAATTTTCTTGCTTAAAATTTCAAATTTATCAAAGGCCTCATTTTTGGTTTTCAAAAATTTAGTCCACGTATATCTAGAGTAATCATCTACTATAACTAATGTGTAAAAATTTCCTCTATAACTTTGTATAGCCGACGGGCCAAACAAATCCATATGCAACAATTCTAGACACCTAGATGTAGATACCATGTTTTTAGCCTTATGGCTATTATGCACTTGTTTCCCAATTTTGCAAGCATCACAAAAGTGTTGGTCATATCTCAACTTGGGTAGGTTCCTAACGAGTTCCTTAGATGATAAGGATTGAATTAGCCTCATATTTGCATGACCTAAACGTCGATGCCATAGAGTTGAGTTTTCGTCCAAAGAGGTAAGACAAAGCTTGTCTTTAGGTGTTTTATCTAATTTCATAACATATACGTTATTCTTTAAAACACCTTTTCCTACGGTTATGCCATCTTTAAGTATTTTACTTCCATTTTCACTGAAAAGGACGTTATACTTTTTGCGACATAATTGACTTATACTAAGCAAGTTAAATTCTAAATTATCTACATGAGCAACATCGTCAATAGAGAGAGAGTCATGAGAGATCGTACCTTTTCCAATGATTTTGCTTTTAAGTTTGCTACCGAATGTGACATTACCTCTGTCGTACACTTGGTAAGTTGAGAAAAGGGTTTTGTTTTCCCTTATATGTCTTGAACACCCATTATCTTTGATCTACTCATCAGGTTCTAGATCAACCTTTAAGCATACCTAAGTTCAAGAAAGACTCAAGCGTTTGGTCCCCAATATCTCATGAGTCCGTTTGGGTTAAACATAACATTATCATGGTTTATGTAAGCAAATGGAGGATAGTTGTTTCATGGCATGTAATTGGGACCTTGGAAGCTTCTAGGCATATTTTGGTTCCAATTATTTTGATAATGATGTTGTGAGTTAACATTACTCTTAGGAAAGGGGTGTTTGGGAAACCTAGTTTGAGGTCTCTGTTGAGTTGTTTTAACTCTATACTCATTCCTAGCTTGACCTCTTCCTATAGAAATAGCTGGTTTTAGCTTGTTGTTAGTTATACTAGTGCTAGGTTTTCTAGTGACCTTAACGAATTCAGTACGGTTCATTTTGAGATCCTTCTGTTCAACTTCTGTACCCGCGGATCCCTTGGGTACAACTGGCGGATCCAAAACTTTGGATCCGTCGGATCCGTGGGCTTCTGACATAGTTGAAACAGTTTCTTTTTCATTCACAGTTTGTTTCTTAAAGTCACCTAAGGTTCCTTGTTTCATAAAACCTAGTCCGGTTTTATCATGAGGAAGTTTTTGCATCTTCATTATCTCATCTGCACAACTTATGTTTTTTTCAAACTTTTTAAACTTAGAGTTTTGCTTAATGAGATCTTCCTGTGTGGTTTTTAGTGCATCTAATTCTAATTTTAGTTCTTGACAAGAGACACATGTATCTTTACTATTTTTGCCTTTTTCCATTCGTATCTCTTTTTCTTTAAGCCAATACACTTCATTTTCTAAAAGTGTTGTTTTAGTTTTCAAGAATTTATTTTTGTTGATGATTTTTAAAGTTATATCACATAGTTTGTTATATTCTACTTCTAAGGTTTCATCATCTATAGAGGAGTATGAGTTAGAATGTACCTCTTCTGTGTCATGATCCATAAGGGCAACTTCGTTGTTCTTATGCTCATCATCATCTCCTTCACTATCACTCCAAGCTCCACTAACAAATGCTTTTTGAGACTTGTTCTTTGGAGGCTTTGGACAATCACCTATAAAGTGACCAGAATCTCCACACCTATAGCACTTCCTTTCTAACTTGCCTTTTCTATCATCACGGTCTTTACGGAGGGATTTCTTTTCTTCACGAGGTGGTCTTACGAACTTTCCTCGTCTCCTGAAGAATTTCTTGAAATCTCTTACGGCCATGGCATATTCTTCATCTTTGCTACTAGAACAAGACTCTTCATCATCACTTGACTCAGCTCTAGCTTTCAAAGCAATGGACTTCATTTTCTCCTTCTTGCCTTTAACTATTTCTGAATCTTTTTCCATCACCATTTCGTGAACTTTGATATTTCCTATGAGCTCATCTAGTGTCATGCTTGAAAGATCCTTGGATTCTTCAATAGCTGTCACTTTTGCTCTCCACTTTGGGTGGAGTGCTCTTAGAAATTTCCTTACAAAATTCTTACTTTAAAAAGATTCGTCAAGTGCTTTAAGTGATGTAATAATAGTATTAAACCTAGCAAACGCACTATCAATGGTCTCATCTTCAGAGATAACAAATTGTTCATATTGTTGAACAAGAAGATCAATTTTGTTATCTTTGACTTGTGAGTTTCCTTGATGAGTGACAATTAGAGATTGCCAAATATCTTTAGCCGTTTTACACATAAAAACTCTTTCATATTCTTTCTTAGGTAAAGCATTGTAAAGCATCATTTTGGCTTCATTATTTTTGGCAATCAACTTCTTTTGCTCATCACTGTGACGAGTAAGAGAAGTTTCTACATCCCGACCACCCGAAATATCATTACTTATGGCCTTGTAATCACCCTCAACAATTATAAACCATAGATCTATATCTTTTGACTTCACATAAGTCCCAAAGCGATTTTTCCAATAAATAAAACAATTAGGTTCGAATAGAGGTGGTCTTTGCATAGATTGCCCTTCTTTAAAGTTTTCAAAATCCATGGATCGTTTTAAGTTTTAAAATACAATATATTTTAAGAATCTTAAGTAACGTAGCTCTGATACCAATTGTGGAAAACTAGAAGGGGGTTGAATAGTTTTACCGTTTTAAAATTAATTCACTTTGTTACTCTATGTTATTTCAAAGGAAACAAGCACAAACAAATATTCACACAATATATAAATGAAAAGTAAAGAGAGGAAAATCAAACCACACAACACGGATATTTATAGTGGTTTGGCTACAAGGACTCTCTTCCTTGCCCTACTCCACTCCTCGAGCCTCTAACTCGAGAGTTATCCTTCACTAAGAAACAAACTCTCTTCTAGGTGGAGAAAACCTTTACACGTCGCTTACTTCCTTTTCCGGTACTAAGCTAAACACCGGGTTCTATTTCAAGGTAGAACCAACCTAACGTCGCTTATACAATTACCGACACTAAGCTAGATGTCGAGTTCTTTACAAGGGTACAACCACTCCCGTTTGGTTCTTTCACAAGGGTACAACCACTCCCTACACTCTTTGTGTTTTGAGGACTAAAACACTAACCACACTCGCTGAGAGAAATGATACAAATAATGATGTGTGAACTAAAACTATATCACACAGTAACTATGCTAAAGGTTTTACACTTCTGTGTTGAACCTTGATGCTTAATCTCCTTTGCTACAAAAGGAAAGATCAATGAAATGAAGGAATGATAAATGTTAGATGATATGTAAATGAATGAGTATGAATGTTAGGCTCTATGAGTGATGGTGTATCCAAATGATCAGCTTGCTATTTATAGGCAAGCTGGTGAACAGCCGGCGGATCCCATAAAAGGGATCCTTCCTTTATATCGATTGGTTCCGCCAACTTGACAGCAAAATGACAGCTAAGAGTTTTTGGATATCTTTCCAAAAACTGCTGTATCCTCCACACCTTTGTCAAGTCATATCAAAATCTTCCAAAGTCAACTATCTTGCTTGAAGATCTAGCCAAGATATTATGTATGATGCATGCCATGATGTCATTGTATCATTTTAAAAATAAAGTTTCCTTTTAAGGAAATAAACTAGTAGATGTGTAAAATGTAATTCTAAGTAAACTTGTGAAATGTAAAATGTGTTTTAAAGAGACTTTAGCTAGCATTTATAATTTGCTAAAGGATATACTTTGTAATTGTCATTAACAAAACTAAGTAAAGATCGTAAAATATAAATAACGTTTTTAGGACGATATTTGTATTAACACTTTTTATAATAAAGCTTGTTACACATGTGGTAGTTTTGATCATCTTGCAGCTTTCTGTAACCATTGGGTATCTGGGTATGAAAACAATAGGGTGAACTTCAAAAGGCAAACTCCTTAACCTCACTTTCACTCTAAGTCTAAGAGAACTAAACCCAAAGCAGTTGTCAAAGCAGTTTCTGCTGCTAGACCATTCATGACTATTAACCCAAGACCAACAGTTAAAAATGCAAAATCTTTTATACAAATGCATCAAAGAATGTTCAAAGGCCCATTCAAACAAAAGCAGTGATCCCAAAACAAGTTTAGAAAATTAAGGGAACAATTACAAAGCTAGCAGTTTCTGCTGCTAAGCATGTAATTCATTCTGCTGCTAGGGAAAACAGGGCAAATGCTGTTAAGGCCTCAGCATGTTGGGTTTGGAATTCAACCAAATCCAATGTTGCATCAACTGTTCTTAAAAAATTAAATTACATTGATGCAAGAGGCAGATCCAAGTCAGTAATGGCTTGGGTCCCCAAAAGAAACTAATACTTCTCATTTATGTGCAGGAACATTCAATTGATCAACAAGAGGATCAAGGATACTCAGATAGTGGATGTTCTAGGCACATGACAAGCAACAAGTCTTATCTCTCAAAATTTCTATCAATAGATGGAGGCTATGTTACCTTTGGAGGAGGTGTTGGTGGCAAAATTTCCGGTAAAGGTACCATTAAAACTGGAAATTTAGATTTTGAAGATGTGTACTATGTACAAGAGCTAAATTATAATCCTTTTAGTGTCTCACAAATGTGTGACAAAAAGAACAAAGTTCTTTTCTGTGAGACTGAATGTCTTGTACTTTCTCCTGATTTTAAGATGCCTGATGAATGTCAAGTACTTCTTAAAATTCCTAGAAAGGGCAATATGTACAGTGTTGACATGAAGAACATTGTTCTTAAAAAGGATTTAACTTGTCTTGTTGCAAAGGCCACATTGGATGAATCAATGAAATGGCATAGAAGCGAGCACTACAAAAAAACAGGCTTTCAGAGACTGAAAAATCAGTCTCCGATACACCATGATCAGTTACGAATGGTCTATCAAGGACTGATTTTGCTAGTCACTAATCAGTTACAACAGCTTAGTTACGGAAAGTGACGTTATCAACTGAAATTCAGTCCTTGTTGTATCGAACCAACGAGGACCAGAGATCAGTCTCCAAAATAAAAAAGTCAGTCCTTATTTCTATGGGTTGGTATCATGTTATTTCAGTCCCCAATGCATATTATCGGCGACTGAAAAGTCAGTCCATAAACATTGTTTATAGTCCCTAATACGTTTCGTTGTTTTGTAGATTACCGTACCAAATCAGTCTCTAATAATAGGATTTAAAAACTGATTAGTCTCCGATGAAAGGCTTTAAAGACTGATTGTTAGTCACAAAAAACAGATGAATTAGTCCTTAATTTGTTTTTCTAGTGACTGAAAATTAGTTTCAAAATATATGTTAATCGATACAAAATAACATTCAAATCAGTCTCCAATATGATGGCGCCGTTCCATTATATTTCTATTATAAACTAAAAGTTAGTGGCAAATACAATTTAATTCAGTCCCCATTCACAATGCATACATGACCCCTTACAATAGTATATAAAACTCCAAACCATAAACAATAATAATAACAATATTTCTTTAAAGCATAATATTCACCAATCCAAATAACAAGAGTTTACAATTCAATATGATTAAAAATAAAACCAAATTCAATAGAAATAAATTTGAACGTCCTATATACCACTATCGGTGAATGGATCATCGTTACCATCACCTTCAGTAGTATTTGGTGAGTCTATTGTGCTCTCGAAGTCTGGAAATTTTTGGCTCAAGAATTTTGCCAATTTCTCATAATTACGTTTATACGGTTCAAGTTCACTAACCTTTGCTCTCAATTCATTAATCTCAGTCGAGTTTTGTTTAGGTGTTGAGTCAGCTTGTTAAGATGATTCAGCTGCTTCTTTCATCATATGCCTACTCAATTCGCCTCGGTAGCGTTTCCAATGTTCACGTAGCCGAGCATCCACATAGTCCATAAATTTCATATCTGTTCGTAACAACTCGAACTTTCCCTAGATTTTATACATATCTTAGTAGTAGAACTGAAATTGTAACAAGTAACAATATATGGGGATCAGGTGCATCTGCAGAAACTGATTGAAATATTATCAAGGATCAACTTATAAGAATAAATGAAAAGAACCTCAATCATTGCATTAGCAGAAGGATCATCGAAAATCTCTAGACTGTAATCAGTGAAATAGTTAATCTGCACAAGTTTAGTGTAACGTATTAGAACATAATGATAATTTTGGATGAAAACGATGTAAATTAATGTGGACCAAAACAATGTCATAAAGATGAGTGACTGTTTACCATAGTCGGAATATTACATAATGAATTAGTGGTTTTATTAATAGACAAGGGTCCTATTACCTGTGGCAATCCATTGGTTCCTGCTTCCCCATGTTCCATGGAATTGCCTGCAAATAGAGATAAAATTAAGGTTCATATATCATTGCACGCACCATATAAACTGATGAGGGAAACCGAAATACCAGAAATCTGCTCCACAAGCTTGATTAATCTAAATAACTCTTCCTGAACAGAGACAAGTAGCAAATTTGTTGTCAATCAAATGGATAACTGGAAAGGTAGATGGATTGAAGATTATTAGGTACATTAGTGCATACCTTTTGCAATGTGCTATGGTACAAAATGTTTTGCAACGATGGAATTACTGAAGTAGCTATATTTGATGCCGATGGACTGGTAGTTCCACTGAAATTGGAATTAAGAACTGGGGACTGAAGAAGAAAAGAAAGTCGATGCTTACAAAGGCAGAACACCTCAAAGGTGGCATAATATAGAACACGACACTAAACTTCCAGAAAAAGGAATAAACACAATGACCGTCTATACGAAGTGTTGTTACTGAGAAAGAAAAAGATGTACAGATTTATTTGTAGTCGGCTTTTATAGAAGATACAAGATAGTATCACAATTCTAATAAGCACTAATAATGGCAAATATCCATTGAGTGTGACTGTACGGACATTTCACATTACAAATATAAAGTAATTCCATACCTTAACGTCTGCCAAAGTGACTTTAAAATGTCCCTTGCGCTGCACCACAGCTTCCTCTGATGCATCCTCTATAACATCAGATTCCAAACAATTAGAAAAAAGGTGATGTAATATTGATCTTTTATTTATTTATCAAATGGCACTTTAAAATAACAAAAACAAGGTGAATTATTAGGTCAATGATGGCTTACCGGAATAACTGCTCTGTTTAAGGGCGTATATCTCGAAAAGATGTCGCGCATTGGGCCCAAGCACCTCAACAATCAAATCCCACTACAATTTGACAAACAATATAGATTAGTTGTTAAAATCTAAATGAGCCAACAGCTGAAACTTTATATAATAGCACAAAAAATTATCAAAAGAGATCAATATGCTTCACCTCTGACTGGCTAAAATAGTCTGGAACCATATGTACTTTAGCTTGTTGTGGAGTCCATCCAAATGCCTGCAAGGCGTAATGGATCACATATCTTATAAATCATGGCCATAAGCTCCTATAATCTCTAATAAAGTTCTATAATTTGCACCTTATGGTAGATTCTGCTCATGCTCCCTGCAATTATTTGTGACACATGTTTATAAAATCCTAGGTTATGGAAAGGGTTATAGTAGGAAAATTCCGATTTTTTCTGTTTTGTTCTTTTACGCTATAGGCATAAATCACAACTATCTCCTCATGAAACTGTTTGTATCTTCACAAATTGGCAAAATGTTTGGAAGAAAGTCGATGGACAGGTAGTTCCACAAATTTGATGCCGATGGACTGGTAGTTCCACTGAAATTGGAATTAAGAACTGGGGACTGAAGAAGAAAAGAAAGTCGATGCTTACAAAGGCAGAACACCTCAAAGGTGGCATAATATAGAATCACGACACTAAACTTCCAGAAAAAGGAATATACACAATGACCGTCTATACGAAGTGTTGTTATTGAGAAAGAAAAAGATGTACAGATTTATTTGTAGTCGGATTTTATAGAAGATACAAGATAGTATCACCATTCTAATAAACACTAATAATGGGAAATATCCATTGAGTGTGACTGTACGGACATTTCACATTACAAATATAAAGTAATTCCATACCTTAACTTCTGCCGAAGTGACTTTAAAACGTCCATTGCGCTGCACCACAGCTTCCTCTGATGCATCCTCTATAACATCAGATTCCAAACAATTAGAAAGAAGGTGATGTAATATTGATCTTTTATTTATTTATCAAATGGCACTTTAAAATAACAAAAACAAGGTGAATTATCAGGTCAATGATGGCTTACCATAATAATTGCTCTGTTTAAGGGTGTATATCTCGAAAAGATGTGGCGCATTGGGCCCAAGCACCTCAACAATCAAATCCCACTACAATTTGACAAACAATATAGATTAGTTGTTAAAATCTAAATGAGCCAACAGCTGAAACTTTATATAATAGAACAAAAAATTATCAAAAGAGATCAATATGCTTCACCTCTGACTGGCTAAAATAGTCCGGAACCATATGTACTTTAGCTTGTTGTGGAGTCCATCCAAATGTCTGCAAGGCGCAATGGATCACATATCTTGTAAATCATGGCCATAAGTTCCTATAATCTCTAATAAAGTTCTATAATTTGCACCTTATGGTAGATTCTGCTCATGCTCCCTGCACTTATTTGTGACACATGTTTATAAAATCATAGGTTATGGTAAGGGTTATAATAGGAAAATTCCGATTTTTTCTGTTTTGTTCTTTTACGCTATAGGCAAAAATCACAACTATCTCCTCATGAAACTGTTTGTATCTTCACAAATTGACAAAATGTTTGGAGACCTAACCATATAGTATTAAAACATTTTTCATGGAATATCGTAGCGAAGAGTTTGAAACTTTGACAAACATAACACTGTTAACTGGTAGGTTCTAAGAGTAGAAATAGATCAAGGAATAAGCAAAGGTGTTGAAGCGTTACGTGCAAGTAAACTGAGTAATCAGCACCAACTACTGATTTCCATATTACTGACATTGTATTACACTTATATCAAACGACTTCTTAATGATGTTCAGATATTACATATGGGATCTTGTCGAAATAAGCGTTACGTGCAAGTAAACTGAGTAATCAGCACCAACTACTGACATTGAATTACACTTATATCATTCTAAATCATCTTGATGCACACTACAAAAAAACAGGCTTTCAGAGACTGAATTTCTAGGGACTGATATATCAGTCGCTGATACATAGCATCGGTAACTGAAACATCAGTTACTGATACTTTTAAGGACTGACCTTTTATTGACTGATTGCGGCGACTAAAAATCAGTCCTCGATTCAGTGACCCCATATCTGAGACTAAATTTCAGTTACTAATATGCCTGTACGGGAAAAAAATTTGGAGGCAAATTTGTTAGTGACTGAATAAGGGTGACAATTCAGTCCCGAGTACATGTACATCATATCTAAGACTAAATTTCAGTTACAAATATATTTGCACAATAAAAAATTTTGGCGGAAAATTTGTTAGTGACTGAATTAAAGTCACAATTCGGTCCCTAATACATGGAGATCATAGCTAAGACTAAGTTTCAGTTACAAATATGTCTACCCAATAAAAAGGTTTGGAGGGAAATTTTTTAGTGACTGAATTTCAGTCACAACTGCGTCCCTATTACATGGACATCATACCTAAGACTAAAATTCAGTTACAAATATGTTTGCGCAATAAAAAAGTTTGGAGGGAAATTTGTTAGTGACTGAATTTGAATCACAACCCAGTCCCTAATACATGGACATCATAGCTAAGACTAAAATGTCTAAAACTAGATTAAAACGGACTAAAAATTGACGAAAACTTATAAAAACGGACGAAAAACGTTTAAAATCAGACGGAAACGTAAAAAATGGACGAAAACGTGTAAAAATGGACGTAAAAGTAAAAAACCGGACTAAAACGGATGAAAACGTATAAAAATGTTAAAATATAACAGACAAAAACGGATGAAAACATAAAAATACGGATGAAATCGTATACAAACGGACGAAAACGGATGAAAACATATAAAAACGTTAAAAAAAGGGACTAAAATGGATGAAAAAGTATAAAAACGTAAAAAAAAAGGACGAAACATAAAAAAACGGACGAAAACGTAAAAAATGGACAAAAACATATAAAAACGTAAAAAAGGGACGAGAATGTATAAAAACGGACGAAAACGTAAAAAAAGGACGAAAATGTATAAAAACGGACAAAAACAGATAAAAACTGACAAACACGGACAAAAATGGATTACCGACAGAATATACGGTTCTATATATTTTAATGTACTACACTTGTTTTTAAGACCTACATATATTTGTATCGTTGTTAGTAATTGTAAGTTTGTATATAAACCTATTTACGGATTGCTATTTATGTGTAACACTTAGGGGTTCACGCACGAAACCTCGGTTTATACCCCCGTGACGTGGGAACTCGAGCAGAATTCAAGTTTCAGACGTTCATAACATTTTTAGTATTCACCGATGGCTTTCATTTTGAGTGTTGACAATTTAAGACGTGTAATCGGGATAATGACATCAATTAGTTGCTTCATCGATTGCGACATCCCTTTTAAAGAAACGACTATTACGTTCTTACCATATATAATAAGTCGTGGTGCCTATAGCAATCGTCAATCCACTATACTATACACACCACTTCCATTCAAGATAATAACAAGAATGTTGCATATAGGCATATAGCCAATCAACGCAATCTACTTTACACACCACGTGGACCATCATATTGCCTTTACGGGTTCTCACACCCCTAAAGGTCTCCTTATAAATACTATACAATTTTCTCGAAATGGATCAAGCTAATCCCAAGCAACATATCCTGCCTTGGGAACTCCACATTCAAGTCTATTATCCTCTAGGGTAATTGACACAAACCAACTGAGTCGACTCGTGAGCGTTACCCCAACTCGTGACTCTTGTCACATTTTGGGGTCTTTACTGAACGTGGGAAACCGAACGGTCAACCAACCCAAACCCTCAATACATACCATACGTAATTGTTGAGTTTATCCATATTTACTTTCATCTATGTGTATGACTTGATTTTATCCATAGGATGAGCTTTGGATGTTAAGTAATTTTACATTGGTATTCATGTGTTTAAACACCTCAATGATTAGTTGAGAACTTAATGAGTGTAGATTAGTAAACCATTATCACCCTGTTCAAATCGGCTACTAATAGACGTACGAGTTATAATTGTATTATATTTAATCTTAAAATAAGTTACTTATGAATTGTCACAATATTTAACTTCAAAATAAAATTATTAAAATATTATTACCTGTTATAATATCCGGCTAAACCCCGTACGTTTATGAGTTCTAAAACTAGTTGGTTTATAAAATATATAAATTAGAGTCTATAATCCCTCCAAATAAAATAGAATTTCCCTCTATCATTTTCAGATGTCCCTCGCTCTAACTTTTCTCCAAAAGTCAAATTATCCCTCCATCCATCCGGCAATTTGAAAATCGAACAAAATAAACCACCCATCATCATCCCCAAATCAATTCCCCCCGCAAATCAGTTATCCCAAAAAAAAACACACACCTTCAATCAATTATTTTTTTGATCATCCACAATTGCCGGTTTACAAACCAACAACACCAGGAAAAAACACTAATCTTGAATCTAATTATTTTTTTGATCATCAAAGATCATACATAAAGATGATTAAATACACCTCACAAAAATACCGGATCTGGGAGAAACCAAACACACGCCACCAAGGTTTGAGTTTTATTGGTAAGATTTATCTTTTGATTTTGTTCGTTTTTTGGGGTTTTTAATTTCATTGATTTTGTGGGTTTTAATTAACTGTTATGTTTTTTTGAAATTAGGGTTCAATTCGTTATCAATGAAGTTCATCGTTTAATGGAGGCAATTTCTCAATTTCGGTAAGTTTGGGTCGAATTGCAAGTTTAATCATCCTTTAAGAAAGAATAATCAGGTTTTGATTTGGGTTATGTTTTACTTCCAACTGGTCAAATGGTTTCATCGAAAATATTTAACTTAATAGGTCGAGGGTCAAAAGTCGCCCACAGTGTAATTACTCCCATCTCCTTTTAGTCAAAAGGTTTGATTATCATCAGAATAATGTATTTTTTGTTTTAAGCATATCTGACCTGCTAATAATTGGGTTAACTAGTAATTTTTTTGAAGACTATACTTGTTTTAAAGAAGGTCAACCATTGTGAGAGAAGGTACCTTTCTCATTCATGAAAAGGAATGCCATCATTACTTTTTAGAGAAATAATGCAGATTTGCTAGTGAACCTTTGCTATGAAAATTAGATGCGCTATAGGAGCAATAGATTTTTAGTGCATCTTACAATCGTCGCCTTCCGGACTGTAAGGGATAATCATCCCTTACGATCTTTGATGTATCTCACATCATCAAGACCTGACATCATGTTCTCTGTTTGTGCTTGTGCAAGATTTCAAGTAACTCCAAAGGTTTCTCATTTAACAGCATTCAATAGGATTTTTAGATATCTCAAAGGTCAACCTAGGTTGGGTCTATGGTATTCAAGGGAATCACCTTTTGATTTGGTAGCATTTTTGAATAGTGATTATGCTGGTGCTAGCTTGGACAGAAAGTCAACAACTGGAGGATGTCAATTCCTTGGGTGTAGACTTATCTCATGGCAGTGTAAGAAGCTGATGAACTCAAATAAGTACATTTTATTACTATCATTTATCCTATTAATTTGACTTGTTTTATTATATTATGTATGAGGATTGATACTTAATCGTTTACTTTTGTAATTCTCAGGTAAAAACAAGCATTTGGTGAAACTTGGCGATTTTGGACTAATTATGGAGCAAAACATGCAAGAAGTTAAGAGTATACTTAAATGTACAAGATCAAGACTATTCTGCTCCAGATGCGCCGCATCTCACTTATGACATGCGCCGCATCACTATCAATATTTCACCAGATACGATCCAAGATACAAGAGGACATGCGCCGCATCCTAGAATGAAGTTACGCCGCATCTTCTGGCGGTGTACGAATATTCCTGAATATTATAATCTTGGACCCCACGCGAAGTTAAGTCAATGCGCCGCATCTACTTACTAGATGCGCCGCATCTTACCCTCAGACAGAAACTATAAATACCCCAAGACCAGACGAATTTCAAAAAGTTTTGAGTCAACACACAGAAGGCCGAAGTACAGAAACCTAGGACGAATTCAGTCGAATAGCGAGCACAAGACACACCCAAATCAAAGATACAAGAGCTGTAAGAAGGTGCTGCATGTGTTTAATTCATTAAGTAGTTTTGTTTTATTGTGTTAGTAAACTTTAATTCATCAAGATTGGTGGCTTGTGTAATGTGACAACGGAAAGATTGCACTCCCTTAAAACTGCTTTCTCATTAATTAAAGTTTATATGTTGATGTCTTTTGTGACTTTTATTAGTGCGTTGATAACCTCTGTGTCTAGCTGAGCGTTGATCGGGTCGCCATGCCTCTGCCCTCGCCTGTTTATTAGATCGCCTATGCATTCTATGGTTTGTAGAAAAGTAGGAAGAAAGATAAACGGGATAGTCATAAGTAATCATTAAGGGTTTACTCGCCGATAAGATTAGAACCAACGAGAAAGGACTTAATCTCGGTGCGTTGCATCGAACTATACACTTCATATAAAACTAGCAATAAAACAAGTGACAAACTACTTATCTATCAGGACAACCCTCTTATTGTCTCAAGTATTTATCTGTGTACGTGTGTGCTATTCGTTGATTCGTGCCTATTGGTTTAGTTTACTATTTAATTGCAACCAAATCGTGCCAGTCTCTCAGGCTGAACCCCCCTTGCGTTAGATTAGGTTGTATAGCTAACTTAATATATTAAAATACTGATTAGAATAACGAGATAATACGTTCCACTCTTAGTGATCGACACTCTACTTACCATTATATTCATACTGACCGGGTACACTGCTCGTTAAGTGTGTGTGTTATTGATAAGTCGGCTAAATATAAATTTAAAACTTGAGTAGGCATTAATACTGCTAAACCGCAACGACACATCGCACGCATCAAGTTTTTGGCGCCGTTGCCGGGGAGTGAATTGTTATTATCTGTTAATTTGATTAGTATTTTAATTAGGTTTTTAATTTTTTTTATCTAACCGCTAATTCTGTTGTGTATTAGATTAAATTGCATTCATTGTATTATTTTGCATATTTTCTGTTTTTGTGTTTTATTTGTTTGCTTTTATTTTTGTTTGTTTTCGTTTGTGTTTTATTTGTTTTTATTTTTCGTATTTTTTGTGTGTTCTGCTATCGTTGTACTGAGCTAAATCGAACGATACGGCGCATCTGATTTCTCAGATACGGCGTATTGCGTTTAATTTTTATAAAATACAACGCGTTTAATTAATTCGATACGACGCATCTTTTCCCCAAGATACGGCGTATCTGTTTTTAAGGAAATTTTTTTTCTAAACGTTAACGCCATACGACGCATCTGTTTTTACAGATACGGCGTATTTATTATTTAAATTAAAAACAGTTTTCGAATTATTAAACAAATACGGCGTATCGATCTTTATCGATACGGCGCATCTACTAAATCAAAAATCGATTATATTTATTAAAATCTGAATTTGTTACGATTTTTGATAATTTAAACTTGATACGGCGCATTCTAATTCATAAGCGGTGTATCTGTTTTCTGAATAAAAGTTTGATTACATTTTAACGTAATATGATACGGCGTATCCAACTTTCTGGATACGGCGCATTGTCCGCAGATATCAGCCATTTTTATTCTTTATATCCGTTTCTAAATTCATTAATTTATCTTCTAGCGAACAGATGCTACTGACGATTTTACCTATGATAACAGGTTTTGCTATGGAAGATATGTCAATGAACGGATATCTTGCTAAAGGAACAAAACAACATGATTAATGGATTGGCAATTGAGTGCACCAAGTGTCAACGGTGCATAACAAAGTTCTTTTGGTAAAACACGATTTGAAAGAGATTACAACTAGAGGCGGAAAGTCAACCTTTCAAATGTGATCGGCATTAAGGAGCTGAACGTGAGTCTAACTTGAAGACTCTGGAATAAAGACAAGTGCTGACCGGGAGACAACCCGGATTTATCTTTTAATTTTCTGTTCTGTGTCGAGTCTATCAGACCTGCCGAGGATACGGCGCATCTCAATCCTGAGATGCGACGCATCTCAATCCTGAGATGCGACGCATCTCCTGCAATGGTCATATCTTATTTTATTTTTCTGCATTTATTTTTTATTTTCGAATTTAAAACTTTTTATCAGTTTATTTTAATGCGGCGCATCCCTGGTTAAGGATGCGACGCATCTTCTATTCTGATCCGTAATTATTCCAGGCTCGATACGGCGTATCTTCTTCCATAAGATACGGCGCATCGACTGACCTGATGATTTTCAATTTTTATTTTTATGTTTTATTTTTAACTAACTACTAATGTATTATGCAAGTTTGAACCTTTCTTATCTTAGGTGTGTTTTAAAGCCTTGGTGGTATTATAGATTCCTGCATTTCCTGTGGATACATTTATTATGAAGCTTAAACGTTCTAATCCACAAGAAAGATGATTTTTGCTCTTATACTAATGGAGGATCATACCGAGCAAATCTCAGGGGAGTTTTTCTGTTCTAATTCTTTTATTTTCCAGTTTTTAACCTTTTATACAAACAACGAGGACGTTGTTTAACTTAAGTGGGGGGATTGGAGAATTAGAACACTTAACACTTACTTGTCCTAAACTTTTCAAATATGCTTAAAATGTGCTTAATATATAAAAATTTAAAATTTTTAGCATGTTTTTGTTTAAAGTCTAAGTTGCATAGCTGCACACACGACGTTATTTTTAAAAATTGTGATTTTTCAAAACTCACAAATCTATGAGTGTGCCGGTGACTTGTAAACTTTAGAACTTGGCTTGTATACTATTCGAGACCACCATAATAAGTATTATTTTATATAATTGGAATGACTTGTCTAAATTGGTAAATTTCTAGGATTACATCTAAAAAGCCTTATATGTTATGTGTTATTAGCTAACTACACTGATTAGTTAACCCCCGTATAAAACCCTTTTGTTACTCTCACTTTTAGAGTAAGATACCCCTAGAAAAACCCTCAGAGCCATTCCTTTCGTTTCTTACACCTTTTTTTAAAATGTTTCGTTACACCCTTACACCTTAGCCTACCCTGTAGATTAAAATCCGTGGTTGGTTAATTGCTATAGGCAAAGTGTGTTTCCTTACATTACCTGTGTTCGCGTGCGTAATTCATTATCTATGGTTAGGTCGGGAAATTGCACAATGCAAATGGAGTGAAAGTAAATATTGTATATCTTTGAGTTTATTTTTTCGTGTGTTTACTACTTTCACTATTACCGTTATTTCTGAAGTCATGAAAAGTATGGAAAAATTATCCAGAATTATCATTATAGTGATGTGGTGAATTTTTACACATCTATGTTTATGTTAGTAGTTTAAAAAAAATAATAATAAATAAAAATAGAAAAGAAAAAGAAAAAAGAAAAGTTGGGTGTTTGTTTTAACCAACTTATGTAAAGTTTTGTATTAAGTGGTCGATATCACCACTATTTGTTGTATATTATATCTATGGATTGAATGGGAGTTGGCAGTTATGGGAACGCTAACTAAGGTTTATTCTTTGATTAAGATCTTGTTGAGTATAATTCGTGTCTACCTAAAGCGTGTGTTTCAAGTGTTAAAGCGTGAGTTATTCAATGATATGAGTCTTATTCATGGGATGGTTGGGATAGTGATTAACCACACTTAGGATTTTAATTTATTTGTTTTGTTTATTTTTTATTTTACACCAATTTATATCCCAAATATTATCCATACCCTGTATTATTCTTTATCCAACCAAACCTTTGATTTATTGAGATTAGGGATTTGAGCAATCTTAAGTATCGTAGTCGTGGATTCGGCTATGTATTTATGATTTTGTCGCCCTTTTTGATATAATATTATTAGTGAAGTTTGGACCTATCTTTAGCCTATTCGAGTTAAGGATTTGAGCAATTGCAAGTATCGTGTTCGTGGATTCGATCATGTATTTGTGATTTTGTCGCCTTTTCTGGAATCTGAGATCGATGGAGAATAAGAATAATTAACCCTTAAACCTCAAAACCCTTTTTACCGCTTTAGACTTGTTATTCCTTTGCTTTAGTGGGGGAGATGTGTATACTTGCCAAGCTTATGATAGAATATTCGTCGTGACTGGACAGTTAAACGAGTAGATTTGCTTTTATCGAAATATTTTATTTTACTTCTAATTCGTTAAGTGTTTGGTTGTGTGATTATGACAAAAATGAATACATGCTTAAATATAAAAATAAATCCTAATATCTTTTAGGATACATTTTCATAAGATTAATTCTAAGGTTTACTTGGGGACAAGTAAAGTTCAAGTGGGGGGATATTTGATGAACTCAAATAAGTACATTTTATTACTATCATTTATCCTATTAATTTGACTTGTTTTATTATATTATGTATGAGGATTGATACTTAATCGTTTACTTTTGTAATTCTCAGGTAAAAACAAGCATTTGGTGAAACTTGGCGATTTTGGACTAATTATGGAGCAAAACATGCAAGAAGTTAAGAGTCTACTTAAATGTACAAGATCAAGACTATTCTGCTCCAGATGCGCCGCATCTCACTTATGACATGCGCCGCATCACTATCAATATTTCACCAGATACGATCCAAGATACAAGAGGACATGCGCCGCATCCTAGAATGAAGTTACGCCGCATCTTCTGGCGGTGTACGAATATTCCTGAATATTATAATCTTGGACCCCACGCGAAGTTAAGTCAATGCGCCGCATCTACTTACTAGATGCGCCGCATCTTACCCTCAGACAGAAACTATAAATACCCCAAGACCAGACGAATTTCGAAAAGCTTTGAGTCAACACACAGAAGGCCGAAGTACAGAAACCTAGGACGAATTCAGTCGAATAGCGAGCACAAGACACACCCAAATCAAAGATACAAGAGCTGTAAGAAGGTGCTTCATGTGTTTAATTCATTAAGTAGTTTTGTTTTATTGTGTTAGTAAACTTTAATTCATCAAGATTGGTGGCTTGTGTAATGTGACAACGGAAAGATTGCACTCCCTTAAAACTGCTTTCTCATTAATTAAAGTTTATATGTTGATGTCTTTTGTGACTTTTATTAGTGCGTTGATAACCTCTGTGTCTAGCTGAGCGTTGATCGGGTCGCCATGCCTCTGCCCTCGCCTGTTTATTAGATCGCCTATGCATTCTATGGTCTGTAGAAAAGTAGGAAGAAAGATAAACGGGATAGTCATAAGTAATCATTAAGGGTTTACTCGCCGATAAGATTAGAACCAACGAGAAAGGACTTAATCTCGGTGCGTTGCATCGAACTATACACTTCATATAAAACTAGCAATAAAACAAGTGACAAACTACTTATATATCAGGACAGCCCTCTTTTTGTCTCAAGTATTTATCTGTGTACGTGTGTGCTATTCGCTGATTCGTGCCTATTGGTTTAGTTTACTATTTAATTGCAACCAAATCGTGCCAGTCTCTCAGGCTGAACCCCCCTTGCGTTAGATTAGGTTGTATAGCTAACTTAATATATTAAAATACTGATTAGAATAACGAGATAATACGTTCCACTCTTAGTGATCGACACTCTACTTACCATTATATTCATACTGACCGGGTACACTGCTCGTTAAGTGTGTGTGTTATTGATAAGTCGGCTAAATATAAATTTAAAACTTGAGTAGGCATTAATACTGCTAAACCGCAATGACACATCGCACGCATCAGAAGCAAACAACTGTGGCTACTTCAACAACTGAAGCTGAATATGTAGCTGCTGCAAGTTGCTGTGCACAAGTCCTATGGCTTCAAAACCAACTTCTTGACTATGGGTACAATTTCATGAACACTGTCATTCATATTGATAATAGTAGTACAATTTGCATTATTAAAAATCCGGTACAACATTCTAAAACAAAACATATAGAAATTAGACATCATTTTATTAGAGATTGCAATGAGAAAACGTTAATTCAAGTAATGAAAATTGCTTCAGAACATAATTTTGCAGATCTACTAACAAAAGCTTTTGATGTTGGAAGGTTTCAGTACTTGGTAGCAAGTATTGGAATGCTTAATACTTAAATTTTTCAATCTATGTGTTTTTATATACCAGTGTGGTTAATTCTGGTGATTACTCAGTTAATTCTGGTGGTTACTCAATTAAGTCTGGTAGTTAAATTTTTGTTTGTACTGTTGTCTTTGTAAATTTGTACTAGCTATTACTTTAAAATTGTGTTATTACATACAGTTAGTCATATGTTTATTCTAATATAAGACAAGTACCTTGTACATTATTCTTTTGGTTTTAGACTAACAATTTCAGGCATGAACATTTGAGCACAAAGGAAGTTTTCAAGTGAAATGGAAGCAGCAGAATGTTATATCAGTTGCTTACATAACAGGTTTATGATGGACTGAGTTTGGGAATTCTTAACAAAGGTTTATACCTAAGTTCATTAATTCTTTAAAACTACTTTCTTGAAACCTGGTTATCATATTTCACATTGAATTGATGACTTAGTTGATCAGACAGTAACTGATTCAACTCACTTTCTATCATTTTATACTTTTAAGTATAATGAGCAAGTCTAAGGACATCTGATAGAAAGAACAGCTAGTAAAAGTGAATCTAACACTTGTGTTAGAGGCAACAATTGCTATGAGCTGGAAACCCTGTCAAGAAAGCCTTTTGAATAGGTTTATCTTTACACAGGCAATTATTTATAACTGAAAACATTGGTTCTCACACAACTAGAGGTTGCTTTAAACCGAAATCTTGATTAAGTGTCTGTTATACACTTAATCCCTTCAAAATGGTTGAAAGCAGTATGATTTTTCATAATAAAATCATATGCATACTGCTAAAAGTCAAAAATTTTCTTAAAAGGATTTTTGAAATAAAAATGACTCAGAAAACCATCAACTGATGGATTATGAGTTATTGCCCCATGAATCACCTCTCATAGGAGTTAACACACCTAGAAGTGATGAGGGCAGCAAATTAAACTCTTAAGGAATTGATGGCTACATGTACAACATTGTCTGATAACAAGTTCTAATTGATAGCTCAGATGATGGGGAGAGATACATTGTGAGAGATCTTCCAAACAGGGGAGGAAATATTAAGCCCAATGAAGTTTAACCAATGAAAGGGAGGAAAAGACAAGAGCATACAAGATGATGAGGAAGTTGAAAATGACAAGAATAGAGCTGATTCTGGAGTATTCTATATATTCAGAAGGGATGAAGCATTCCAAAGGAGAAAGTTCTATCTAGGTCAAACGAAGAAAGCTTTCAGTTTCAATTTCAGTTCACTACGTTTGTTCATCACTTGCAAAGGCATGCTGATAGATGATTTCACTTGTTGAAACAATCATCCAAGATACACAGCACCATTGCCTCTTATAATTCCTCCATCCAAGGAAATTGCACCATCTTTTAGGTCAATGTTTGAAGCCTAAAGATGTGTATTGATATTGTTAAAGTCAAAGAACAAAGCAGATGAGTTACTGAGAAATATATTCAATCTTGAAGAACAGAAGTGTTTGAAAGATCTTCACAATCCATAATTTAATTCAGAAACATGTTGAAAAGGATTCACATGTTTAGGGGAGGATTGTTGGGAATTAAATATTCAAGAAGTTTAATATCGGGTTCTACTCAAAGAAATACTCTAAGTATGATTCTGCTGCTAGAGCATTTGGTTTCTGCTGCTAGTGTTTGATTCTGCTGCTAGCGTTAAACATTCTGCTGCTGAAGGATTCTGCTGCTAGCGTTAACATTGCTGCTGGTGGTTTTGCTGCTAGTGTTAATATTGCTGCTGGTAATTAACTTTCTGCTGCTGAGCGGATAAGTATGAAAAGATATTATGTGTATTAAAGTCAACAATATACGGTAGATAATATCTTACCCCATGTGATCAGTCATAATGTTATATTCACAGAACAAGTTGTAAACATAGATACAAGTTGTATCTTAATGACTGACACTCTCAAAGCAAGCGTTCGATAAGACTTATCAATATTGTAAAGATCTTTCTTGTGTTATAAAAGAAAGATCTTAGACTAGTGATATGTGTGTCTAATAGAGTGTGAATTGTTAAGTGTTTAGATAATAACTCTCAAGAACATAGAACATATATCACAAGAAATAAAAACATAAGATTCAAGGTTGTAACCCTAGTGATAACTCAAGATCACTCGTATTATTATCTTAATAATATTGAATCATTTGGTGATAAGCTTTCATTGTTCATTGTCATATAACAAACACAACTGTTCCATTTCCATAACCATAATAACCTTCTAAGTGTGATTAAGTAGATTCCGCATACTTAATCATATTCATTCAATATATCATATACACGAAGTACAAAAGGTTTAACCACCTTATAGTGTATCGATATTAAAACCCCTAACAATTGACTCGCTCCAAAACCCCTACGGGTGTAGATCAATTTACTACTAAAAGAAAACCTCACGTTTACGGTTTTAACGTTGCATTAAATACATTAAAAGAATTTGCAAAATTCAATTTTAGTATTTTCGATAATAACTTTTCAAGAAAATTAAACACCCACGGTAAATAAAATTTAACCATTTAATTTTCATTGAAAAATAGGATCCAAATTGACGTCGTTTCATTACATCAGCTTTGGCTGCTAGCAATGAAAGTACTCAATAAGGTACGGGATCACCCAATTGCCAATATCCAATTGCAATTCCTAGAAATCATGGGACTTACATATTATGCCAACTTCTGTTGCAAATGTAAGCATGTTTCATCCCCAAATCTTTATGCCTTGACGCCGTTCCATTACATCAGCTTTGGCTGCTAGTAATGAAAGTGCTCAATTAAGTCAACCAACTTAAGAAACTGTAAATTGACGTCGTTTCATCACATTCAGCTTTGGCTGCTAGCAATGAAAGTACTCAATTTACCCTTAGACAACCACCATTTGAACATCACATTCAGCTTTGGCTGCTAGTGATGTAGGATGAAACCTTAGGTGTTCCTTTTTGTAGTTGGATGACATATTACTTAAATTTTTAAGGGTATTAAATTTTGATGTGTGTAATCAAAAAATATGTACAAAGATGTCATGCATTCATCTTGTATCATATGTTTTCTACAAAAACCATTTACCAATTCGCAGCTTAAAATCAACAAAATTTTAATTGATGGCGTTGAGAAACTTACAACATTGCCTTAAGATGCTTCGTACTTTATCATGGTGTACTTGGTAAGTCTAATATTGACGCACAGGCGAGCGGAGGGGCAAACGTCCGCTGAAGCTAATTAAAAACGCGCCCCTTTCGGATGAGAATTTAATTTCAAGCCTCCTTATACCCACTTTATAGTTTGTCAATATTAGGTCCGCCGCTTCGACCACTTTTGTACAGTCGCATCAATCAATTAAAAACTTTAAGATTTAAAGCTTAAAATATTTATGTAGTAAATTATTAAATTGCTAGTCTCGCCTGGGAGCAAATTACCGTGCGAAGCGAACCACTATCGGCACATAAGACTTAGCAATAAATAATTTACTACAAAGGTTTCATAGTTATTAGGTTCATTTATTTTTATTTAAAAATTACCCTCTTTGATGTTTACAATCCATCATAATTAAAACACAAAGATCAAGTAATTAACAAAAATAAACAAACACTTAATAACACATATATGATCATTAACAATATCATATAGCCACATGCAAACTTTTTGATAAATCCTATTAATAATTTCTATGTGAATTTAATGTATGTAATTAATAAAACTCCCATTGGTTTTGGAGCTCATTGTGCCCAATGGACCACAGTCGCCAAATAACTTGGCCGCGTAAGTTTTAATTAATTAGATACCACATTGCACATAACCAATTAATTAATATATTTAATTAGGGTCTTCCCTAATTTTAGATTTATCTTAAAAAACATGCAGCAATTAGACATCAATAATCATGAAAAAACATGCATATTTTCGTCATGAATCCCCATATTGCACTTATAATCATGTAAACACATATTATCAAGCCAATCATGTACGCATACTAAATTAATGACATCACTAAGGCACTCATTAATTTTCACATAAAATTGCATGCAATCCTAGGGTTTCTACAAATTTTATCAAAACAAAAAACAATTTTTTTTCTTTTTTTTTTCGATGAACAGTAACGCGATGAACAGTAACTGCGATGAACAGTACTGCCATGATCAGTACTGCCCGATGAACAGTACTACGATTTTAAAAAAAATAAAGGTTTTAATAAAAAACTTAGAAACCATAAAGCATGTAAATAATCACAAAGATTCAATTTTATGCGTTTAGTAATTAATTACAATGTTTAAACGGGCTCTTGATGCCACTGTTGGAATATGTGAATCATAAATCTATAGACACATAAACATCAAGACACGCAGCGGAAAACAGGATCTACAAAACATGTAATTAATTAACTAAATATAAAAGAAACGCGTACCTTTTGGTTTCTAGCAAGAACAAGAAACCTAATCACCAAGAACGAGATAAACCCTAGAATTAGGGTTAAGGGGATGTCGACTATATTATAGTCGAACAGGGAAAGTAACACAAGCTAAAGTAAGCTTGTGCTTCGTTCTTGTACACACGTATTACTAGCGTCTCAATGTGAAAAGCTAGGTTCTTGATCACGAAACAAACCAAACACTTTAGATGTATAACTAGGATCGAATATCCCTAGGTGATAGGGAATGTCGATCGGTTTTACAAGAGGAAAGAAGAAGGAGAAGTTTGGCTTGCTTAGAGATTCAAGATTAGGGATTTATGAATACAAGGGATTGTATTTATAGACCCTTAAATCTTCCTCTCCAAGTTAGGGTAGAATTAGTTTCCTAATTCCCCTATGGCCGGCCCCTATCTACAAGCCCAAGGGATTTCTAGAATCTTCTTGGCTTGTATTTTCATCCTTAGTCCTTGTAGTTAATATTTAACGACCGTTAACCAAACCCCGTTAAATACTAACTACCGTTAAGTGTTTATTCGTGAAATGAATAATTAAATCATAAATCTATATTTAATTATTCAAACCATTGAGACTCATACGTAATGTGTGCAATCCCGAAGTCTCGGGTTCGAAACCGGTCATACAAATATTAATTTATATCCATTAACTCTAACAACCTTTTCATAGTTACAATTAAACATAGTGTCGCTACAATAAAACATAGTAATTTGTTACTGAATATTTTGTTTAGTTAGTTTTTATGCAAAAATAGAGTTAACATTTTCTTAGGTTGTGATGTTACCTTAGATTCATAATTGGCTAATACTTTGCTAAATATTTAGCTTTCAAGTAATTGATGGAGTTTATTGAAATGATATTTATGTCACAAGAGAAACTTGTAGTTGTATCAATGGTGATGAGATAGTCTGGGAAAAATAAAATTTCTACATATGGCAAACGCGTATGGGTGTGGCAGGTTAACTAACGAGTCAAAATGAGTAATTATGTTGTATTAGTGAAAACAGTGTGATATGTTGCTGCCAAGCAACACTTATCATTTTTGTTAGCGTTGCTCCTTAAATAAGCATGTATTCTAAATTCTACAACAAAGAAACCTTAAGACATAAGGATTTTGGTGCAGAGCATGTATTCTACAATTTTCCTTAGAAATCAAGTTGCTTGGAGAGTGTATATTTCATATTATTACAGTTGGCTATATTTTTCGGAGAATACACAAGTATTACCTCAGAAGTAAGAATGCACATACAGTTTAACTGTTTAAAACCAACAAAAGTAACCCGGCAACATAACATACATCGTTCTTTGAGCTTAAAAGGATTTGCGCAAGAGAAGGCATTTTTTATGAGTGTTACACAACAAACATATACAACCGCAAATCAATACTCATTGGAATGTGAAGAATGAATAGAGTCCATATATCAGAATCCGGAGAAGGCTTCACAAATAACAAGTACTTATAAATCCTTCAATTCATTTCAGGGACGGAGCTACGTACAAGGTAGTGTATGCCACGGCCAACCCATAAGCTCTTGCAATTTTTGATATCCTTGTATTTCTGTAAGACTTAAATAACTTGATCACACTTTTTAGAATTTGGCGCATCCAACATTCAAGAAAATGAAGCAATTATTTATATTCTTATATTGATGCTTAAAAAGGATTGATATGATTTTAAATTAGAATAGTTTTATTTATGCTTGGATTTATACATAAAAGCTAACAAGTAATCACTGATTCTTTTTTTATTTAAACGCTTATTGTTGTTTTATATCATTAAATTATTTTAGTAAAATTAGTTTCAGTATGATAAGTTTTTTTTTTTATTTTCACTTTGATTTTTGCGGTCTTCTATTGGATACTAATTTACTAATCCATGAAAGTCAAATATGTAGTATTTATATAAGTCAAGGGGTCTAGTATGTCAATAATAAAGTCTACAACCGAATGGAAGTTATTTTCGGTTAAGGGCAGTTAAGTTTGTGAAGGGTCATATCTTTTAGAATAGTTGTGTCAATTACGAAGTTAGGCAGTTATGTGTCGGTTGTATATTCACACTGGTTGGTATGTACCGGTTGGAAAAGTATATATATCCATGTAAACACAATTGTAAACTAACGTTTTTAGCAATAAAGATTAGTGTGATTATTATTGTTATTCAATTTATGTACCGGTTGGAAAAGTATATATATCCATGTAAACACAATTGTAAACTAACGTTTTTAGCAAAAAAGATTAGTGTGATTATTATTGTTATTCAATTGTTCCTAGAGAGACAAGTGATCCAACAGTGGTATCAGAGCCAAAGGTTCAGGGAACCAGAGACAGAGAAGAAGACCAGCGATTCAGGGAATCGTTTTAGAGAAGAAAGACTAACGATTCAGGGAATCGTTCAGGGAATCGTTCCAGAAAAGAGAAAGAGACAAATTGATTCAGGGAATCAATCAAGAAGAAAACCGATTCAGGGAATCGTTCCAAGATAAGAGAAGAGAGACAAAGAAGAAATTGATTCAGGGAATCAATCAAGAAAAAAACCAATTAAGTGAAGATCAGAGAAAGAGATTGAAAAACATACCGGTTGTGTGAAGGAGAAACCGTCGCCGTGTGGTTGCCAGAGAAGACAAAGAAGACAGTAACCATCATTACCGGAGAAGAAGAGAAGGCACCGATAACCACCACCATCGTTCGATTAAAAAAAAACAGAAGAAAGAAGAAGGGAAAAAAGAAGGGCGGTTGAAGTGTTGCCCTAACTTTCGTACAAAAGGAAGAAGAAAAAAAGGGTGGCGTGTTTTATTTGGAGAAAGCCCAGTAGCCCACACATTCAGATAAGGTTTCTTTAATTTAAAAGTTTTATTCTTTTAGATTAAATACCCTATTATTAATTACAAGGAATTAGATTTTACCATTACAATTCACATTAAGAATTGTTTGAGAATTATTGTGGATTAGACAGAAAGATTTAAGTTCGACTATTATTAGAGTTATATTGGTTTTAGAAGAAAACCAAATAGAAAGATATGTCGGGAGATAAAAACGAAAACAAAAATATTGTTTTCGCCGCATCATTATCATCATATCAATGTCCAATTTTATACAACAACAACTATACATTATGGGCATTAAGAATGAAGAAGATATTAGTGGCAAATGGAGTATGGGATTTAATAGAAGGAACGGGCATATCAAAAGAGATTGATGTAAAAAAGGATAGTTCTGCATCAGCATATCTATTTCAAGGATTACCAGAAGATTTACAAATGCAAGTTCTGGGATGTGAAGCAGCAAAAGAAATTTGGGACTCACTAAAGGCCAGATTTGTTGGGACAGAAGATGTCCAACAGGCACACTCACAACAATTGAAATCAGAATTTGAAAGACTCGTAATGAAAGAAGATGAATCAATAGATTCATTTGCCGGGAAGTTGATGAGTATTATTACAAAGGCTGCTACATGTGGATTGACGTTTGATGAACAAACAAAATTACGAAAATTACTTAATGCAGTGCCAGATAAGTTTGTACCAGTAGTAGCAACCATTGAAATGATTGTTGATTTTAAGACTATAAAGTTGGAGGAGATTATCGGGAAACTTAAGACTTATGAAGAAATGATTAAGTTTAGAAAAGGAAGTCAGGAAGATAATAGTGAGAAGTTGTTGTTCACAAGTCAAGGGAACGACAGAAATTATGAACGCAACTATGGAAATGATAGACGAGGAGGTGGTAATCAGACTCGAGGAAGAGGCCGAGGAAGATTCGCAAGAGATAGTAAGAATGAAGATAGTTATTATAGAAAAAGGAGAAACGCTGGAGATCAAAACTACCATAGAAGAGACATTAGAGAAATAAAATGTTATAATTGTCATGAGTTTGGACACTATGCGAGAGATTGTCCAAAACCAGACCGTAGAAGAGAAATATCAAACCTTGTGTACGAAGATAACGAACCAACATTATTGATGGTTACATCCTTAGTAGAAGAACCGACATGGAATGGAAATGGCATTGAAAGGGATGAAATTCCAAAAGAAAAATTAGAAGGCATAAGGTCAGAAATAGAAATAGATTTGAAAAGCAAACTAGAGTTATGGAAGTTAGGAATACTTCAAGAAATAGAGATGGAGAAACAAGAGTTTGAGAAGAAAATAAGAAATAGAGAGATAGCATTTGAGAAACAAATGCAGAGAGAGTTAGAAAACCTAAGGAAGTTGAGAGATCGTACAAGAAAAGAGATGAAAGAGTTAAAAACAGAAAAAGAAGAGTTTGAGAAAGAGAACCATGAAGTTGTTTCAGATAAGAAACTCCTAGAAGAAGAACCAAGAGTTGACAAGGGCGAATGCAAGAAGCATCGAGAGACGCCATCAAGATTTCAGAAGGAAATCCAGATTGAGAAAGACATCAAGTCAAGCAACAAGAAAGTTGAACCAGAAGATTGTGATATAAGAGATAGATTCTTAGAGATTAAAGATTATGAAATGATACAAGAGAAGAAAGATGGTGACAAAGGTAACAAAGATGAACAAGATGAGATTGAAGACAAGGAAGAAAGAAGTCAAATCAATGAGGAAGATCAAGACATAGTTCGTGTTAAAGATCAAGACAACAGAAGTGGAAACAAGCGAAAGTTCAAAAAGAAAGATGATGAAGCTTGAAGATATCGAAGGCATGGATTAATAAATTAGGGGGGAGTATTGGATACTAATTTACTAATCCATGAAAGTCAAATATGTAGTATTTATATAAGTCAAGGGGTCTAGTATGTCAATAATAAAGTCTACAACCGAATGGAAGTTATTTTCGGTTAAGGGCAGTTAAGTTTGTGAAGGGTCGTATCTTTTAGAATAGTTGTGTCGATTACGAAGTTAGGCAGTTATGTGTCAGTTGTATAGTCACACCGGTTGGTATGTACCGGTTGGAAAAGTATATATATCCATGTAAACATAATTGTAAACTAACGTTTTTAGCAATAAAGATTAGTGTGATTATTATTGTTATTCAATTGTTCATAGAGAGACAAGTGATCCAACATCTTTTTGCTTATTCCCATTGTTATCTAATAGTGATTAGAATGAAGTTTTACTTTAACGTAGAGTGTTAATTTGCTATTTGACTAATCCAAAACTAAAATCCTAACTCCGTCACTGATTTATTCGAATGTACAATGTCCAAAGTTGTAGAATCGGTATGTGAAGTGTCCAAATCTATCCTCCTTTATATAATCAGATCTACAGTTGCTTGTTAATATAATCGATATGAATTAGTTGCATATCATTTTCAGATTAAAATGGTGCTGATGTAGTACTAAAACGAGATAACACAAATCGGACATGTTGATTCACATGAATACCAGGAACGATTCTACCAATAATCGTTGATTCACACCAATGCCGATTTTGGGGTAATTCTTAGCAAAAGCTGCCAAAAATAGGCTTTTGGTATTCCATTGAATTGAATAGCCAGGATTACAAAGCTCTTATTAAATAGGAGTGCAAAACTGAAATGGGCCTTAAAAGACATATGAGCCGAAAATTAGCCTAAAAACAAAAGTCCAAAAACCCGGAAAAAAAAAATTAAAATGTAAATAACTCATAAAATAGAGTGTTTCATGGCTCAAAAGTTCCTTAGATGGTTCACCACAACGTGCTCATCGTTTCAAGCTTCGAGTCGACCGGTCATAAGCCTGAAACGGAGCCCTGTAGCCCAAGTTATGCCCATTTTAGCGAGGCCCCTTTTGTCACGCGATCTTGAGCATCCAGAAACACAATGACCCGTTCATCAACACTTGGGCCCACATCAGGTGCTCCTAGACATTTTCTTAGGCTGTGAAGTTGTCTTGGGTTAGTAATTTGTTGAAACAATTACTAATCATATGGGCGCATGAGAATGTATAGTGTTAATAGATATGACATGCCCATCCTAGGAGATGTTCACGGTGTATTGATATCAAAATGGGCGAGCTTAGTATGTTGGGAAACATGTCAAAATGGGCACTGGAAGGTATTTTAATGCACCCAATATTGTAAGACCGGTAATTAGCATAATCTCCTGGTCTTATTATATAAATACTGAAGATGTGATCTTGGAGTTAGCAAATTGATATCGTCTCACCGAAACCTCATCGTTCTAACTAATATTAGATGGGTTTAGACTAGAAGAAGGTAAACAAACGTTTGTATGTAACTAACTAACTATATACCCGTTCTTATTTTTCACTTACACAGATTAGTAAAATTTTGTGAGGGCGTTTAATATCGGCAGGTACGATGATGGTAGTTCTACCGATATCTTATTGGTGATTGAATTGTACAACTTAACGAGTCACTGCACCGAAGTCTGAAATAGGTGTTACCCGAGGGGGGTTGCTAATTATCAGATTGAATGAAAAGGATTCAAAATAATATAGTGGTAAAAGTACAACTGTATGGACGATGTCGTCTACACAATTGGGAGTCAAACATATGGGAAAATGTCCAAAATGGTTAAAAGGGTATGGATGTCAAATTACAATAAATATCCATGTGCGGAGTAAAACTCTCCGTGCACATATCACTCCCCCTTCGATAACCCATACAAGAAAAAAGGTTTCCATTCTTCAGAATAAAAGTCTCATAATAAGAAATTTTGTTTAAAGCACAAATTTCATGAACTTTTAGAAGTCGTTCAGTAAGTTTATTTAAACAAAATTATGTCAAGTTAACACAAAAATCCTTGAGTAAATAGAGTTCGAATTGTGGTGGATACTTTGTTCCTTAAGTTACATAAACATTGACCCATGCCATAGGAAGACCTGTCAATAATGAAGGATTGTTCTTGTTTGCGGGTTTCTTGGGGTTCTTGTGTGCGGGTTTCTTGTGGTTCAAGATTGTAATCGAGTTATGTTAGCAATTAATTTATTAATTGTGAAGTGATGGTCATTTGCTAAACTAGAACTTAAGTGTCAAGTGTAATATTTAGTCTAGTGTTGTGGGCTATATGTATTAGTTATGTTAGTATAGACCTTGTATAAGTGTAATGCAAGTATAGCCCACACAAGAGCCCAAGTAAAAGCCCACCCAATCCATGGGTTGTGGCTGTGTCGCTATATTAAACACACACACTCTCACATTTCATGTGTGTCTTGTGTATGCCTCATTATTGTATCTAAAGTGAGAGTGTGTGTGTGTGTGTTCCCATAGAGTCTTTGTATTATTTCTTTTACAAGTGATAATCATTCGACTAGAAGTTTTACCATACGATCCACATACTACTTCTCATCTTGTTTATACTTTGATCTTGTGAGTGTCATCATCTATCTTGTGTTTGTTTGATAAAGAAAAGGAAGTTCGATCTTTACAAGTGGTATACAAGAGCCGATCAACAAGGTAGGATTATTTTTGTGTTCGATTCTAAGATAAAACACCCACTGTCATTTTTCTTTCACTAGAAAAGTTACATTTTGTGTATTTTCTTCCATTCGAATCGTACACAAAATAAAGATCAAAGGTTGTGCTTGTTAATGTTATATCGACTTAGGTTATGTTTGTGTAAGTACACTTAGCTCAAATTCTGCTTTTGAAGATTGGATTTTTGTTTGTTCTAAGCTCTTTAGATCGACACAAATCAAAACAAGGATTATATGATTTGTTTTTTTTGGCAATCTTTGATATTTTTTATTGTGTATAATCATTATTCTTGAATTATTGAGTTGAGTTGGTAAAAGTTGGTGAAAGAAAGTCTTACAAGAAGCATGGGCAAGTAAGGGGCCAAGTGATAAAAGGACAAAGAGTTGGTAGAAGTAGGTATAAGTCTGCCATTCATCGCAATTCACTGCTGCCAGCGATCTATCGCAATTCGCAAAGATTATCGCAATCTTGTATAAGATTACGATAAGTATCGGAATTGAACAACTCTGTCGAAATTGCAAATCAGTGATTCTATCGCAATTCAACGCTGGGTATTTATCGCAATTCAGAGGATGGACTTATCGCAATTCAAGCCTGAGAAAGTTTTCGCAATTCACAAGTCTTATCGCAATTCAGCAACTCAGCTTTGTCCGATATCCTTATCGCAATTCATATATCGGACAGGTCAAGCAATTCCGATATCGGACAAGTCTACTTTTCAGCTTTGGCCCTCGTACTTGGTTTAAACGAATTCAAAGTTAAATAACTTTTAAGGATTTGATTCGAACGTAATTTCGTCAACACCAAAAGTGAACTCGGTATTTTCGCGCTTGTATAAGTGTGTAAAATACTTCGACAAATGGATATCTACCCTCTTGTATAAGAGTGTTAGATCTTTTATATAAATTACCAATTTATATAAATTAGATATATTTCTATCTAAATTGACATTTTGCCATAATTTGTATAAATTTTGGTCAAATTGAAATTTCTATAGAAATTGTCATTTTATCTAAATTGTAATTTACATAACTTTTGTCGAATTTGTAAACTTTTAACTTTGGCTTAATTATACTCTAATCAAATTTTGTAACTTTATTTAATTTGTTTCGTTTATCTAAACTGCAACTTCAACGATCATCAACAACAACCAAGTTTAACCTTCAACAACAACATCTCCTATTTTGTTGAAACGATCCTCCATCCACTTTATCATACAAAATTTAAACAATGACAACTCAACACGACATTCATGCCGCCGGTGCAGAAAACCATCCTCCAATGCTAGAAAAAGGTGGTTATCTTCCATGGACGAGTCGTATGCTCCGATACATGAAAACCAAGCCTCAAGGTCAAGGTAGACTCTTGATTAACTCCATCGAGAATGGTCCATTCAAGCCTCGTCGGATTCTAGTAACAGCTGGAAATCCAACTGCAACACCTCCCACTCCAGACACCTTTCGGGAACAAACGGAAGCTAACTACACACCAGAAAATTGGAAGCAAATTGAAGCTGATGACTTGGCAATGCATTTAATCCAACTTGGTTTAATACGAGAAATATTTTGTGCTGTAGACAGTTGTGAAACTGCCTATGATATGTGGGCACGAGTTAGACGGCTTTGTCATGGCACATAATTCGTTAAACAAGACATTGAAAACAAGCTTCTAACTGAATGGGAGAAGTTCACATCAACTCCAGCTGAACCCATTGAATCTTACTATACAAGGTTTTGCACTCTCATGGACGAGTTGATCAGAAACTAGTTGACACCAGCTCAAATTGTTCAAAATATCAAGTTCTTCAACAACCTACCCGAGGAATGGGGACGATATGCCACTATTGTCAACCAAACAAAGAACCTTCACGAGGTGAATTATGATCAGCTTTATGATTTCTTAAAGCAAAACCAGGAGGAGGCAAATGAAGTCAGAAAAGAGAAGCTCGCAAAGCAACATGATCCTCTTGCACTCATGGTCCAAACACCTACACATGCAACAAAAAATACACAACCCTCTTCATCTTCCACTCAACAATTCATGCAACAACAGTATACTCCACAATCATCATTCTATCCGCAACAACAACATGTCATCCCACAACAACAATACCCGCAACACCAAGAATTCAATTTTAGTGATCAGGATGAGTCAACTGCTGCTTTGACTCAAGCATTTGCTTACCTAACCAAAGCATTCCAAGGACGCTACTCCACACCTACCAACAACAATCAAAGAATCTCATTGAACACTCGCAACAAGCAAATTGCACAGCCGAGTTTCAACATAGGACAACAAGGACAGATGGTTGGGGGATATGGGAATCAGCAGGGATATGCTCCTCGATATTAGATGGGTAATCAGAATGCAGGGCAGTATGTTGGTAATCAGATGGGTCAGTATGCAGGGAATCAGATGGGTACAGCTGTTGATAATCAAAGGGGTCAGAATGCTGGGAATCAGTTTGGGAATGTTGCTGCTCAGGGAGCTCGGAATATGAATCAGGGTAATTTGATGAAGTGCTTCAACTGTCAGGGTATCGGACATATGGCTAGGAACTATCCCGACAAGCCGAAAAAGAGGGATCTAGCTTATCTTCAGAAAGCATTAATGTTGGCAAACAAGGAAACGGCTGGCTTACAGTTGAGTGCAGAAGAGAATGACTTCATGGCTCTTATGGACGATACAAAAGATCTTGAGGATATCGATGCAAACTGCATTTTCATGGCAAATCTCCAAGAGGCTAAGTATGACACGGATTCTGAAGCACCTCCTGCTTTCGAAACCAATGCGGTTTCTGAGGTACAACCATATGCTACATGTCACAATAATGAAATGTTTGATATGTCACCTCAAAATGAACAGCATCTTGCGTCTCCTAATCTCACTTACGATACATATATGGACGAACCAAGTTGTAGCAATACTACTTTGGTAACTCCAGACATGGATCCTAATGGAGGCTTCGAGTCACAGCATACTGAGAATGCTGAGGAAACACGTGCTTTATTTGAATCATTATTACAAAATTGTAGTATTGAGATTGAAAAGGTCAAAAAGATCAATCGCGATGTTAAGGCCGCGAATGAAAAATTGACCACTGAGCTTGAGAGTTATAAGGTTAATGCAAGAGCTTTTGATTTTCATAACAAACGACAATGATGCGTGGTTTTGTAACCTTACAACAGGTTTTACCTCTCGAGGGATCTCAAGAGGCTTACAACCCCACCAGGCAGTGTACCTGACTGATGTAGTATAGTGTAGTGGTAAGTACGGGGGATTGATCGTTCTCCACAGGGAATAGTGTTCGTTAGGTATGAAAAACTACTCTAATTAGGTCTAAGGGTTGAGGAAGATTCTTTTTATGTTTTTATATTTTTTTATGAAAGCAAGTAAAATCTCGGGTTTGAAAGAGTGGGCGGAATTAGTTGCTAGTCAACTAAACCAATTTACTACGAATGCAAATAAAATAAAATAACAAAAATGAAAAGTTGGTGAGAAACTTATGTGTAGAGAAATGTGTTTACTTAGATTTCCTTACTCCCTAACTATCTTTTACCGGTTGATTAGTGTGTATTAGTCGCGTGGATGACGGGTGTATTCCTTAATACCATTCGTGGGGTGGCGTACGTACTTCCCCAACTCTACAAGCTCCTACTTCACTCCTATGTCGAGCCGGCTAGGAAGCTCCTAACATGGGATCACTAGAATTCACTTGTGCATTAAATACAACCATAAAAACCTTTAGTACGCATTTGGTTCATGTTTCTTAAGACGTTCAAGCAAGTTACCGAATAGGAAGTTAGCCAGTTTTCTTAAGCCTAACATAGATAAACAATCATCCAATACAACTAATAACACACTAATAACCAATAATCAATAGCTAGGTTTCATTAGATCTAAGCAAACACAAGATAAATCTAGCCTAACATGTTAAACAAAAGACAAGAACAAGATAGAATCAAACAACACATAGACATATTGAATGATTAATTGATAACTTATCTTCAATGTAACATGGAAGATCTCAAGGCAAAAAGCCTTGAAAAAGAAGCTAAATTCGTCTTAGGGTTTTCTCCCAAAATTCCACACACTAAGTTCTACCTTAATGACAAAAAATTAGAAAACTATATATAGATTTTTGGATCTGACGGCGTCACGTTATGGAGTGTGACGCCGTCACCTCGCCGCTTTTAGGGTTCCCGGATGACCTTCTTGACGCCGTCCCTCTTTAGCTCTTCAAAAATCCATTCTGGCTTATCAAGGCTTGACGCCGTCGAACCTTGAACGTGACGCCGTCCCCTTTTGATTTAAGCCGTGACGCCCTTGATCAAGTTAAAGCGTGACGCCGTCAGAATTCACATGCTATTTTCACTGGCTTATCATGAGTAAATTTCACGTCCACCTTTTCTTGCCAAGGCATGACGCCGTCCAGAGTAAATTGTGACGCCGTCAAAGGTAACTTTTAGCCGATTTTTGAGACTTTTCCGTTTTCTTCACTTTTATGCTCCAAAAACGTCCAAAATGCCTCCTTTTCCAGATTTCTCCTCAAAAGTACCTAAAATGACAAAAGGAACGATTTAGGGCAATATTTGATCAAATAAATACGATTTAGGGCTTAAATGACCCCTTAAAAGCGGTACACTTTTCGCTTCATCAAATACCCTTACACTTGAGATTTGCTTGTCCTCAAGCAAATGCGCTTTTATTCTAATCAAAATACAAGTTAGGGGTCATTTAATGCAAACATAAAAGTAATTACAACAAATAATCGTTCCACTTCAATCATAATAAGCACGGAGATTACATACTAGCACCTCACAAGTAGTGTTTAGATACTCACATCTCTCAAGTGTCATCAAAATAAATCTCATAAATGAAAACGGATAATATCTCTCACTACCTGTCATAGCAAATAGATTACCATAGGCTTGGGAAAGGATCGAAAACCTCCTCCACTAGGCGTAAGCACCAAAGATAAACTATCAAAGAGGGCTTTTAAATGGGTTATAACGTTAGGTGTAGGGAAAAGGAAAACACGGTTTTGTTGGATAAGGGATATTTTACTGGTGGCGAGTTAAAAATCTTGATCAATTACATGTACTATACAATGTTGCTAAGCCAAGACTAGACTCGATCTTAAGCTAATGAAAGAAAATAACAAAAACAAAAACAAAAACATAAAACAAACATAAAATGAAACGGGATGGTAGTCCGTATGTTTTTTCTATTTTTCATTTTCTCATTTTTTTTTTTGTATTTTTCTTGATTTTTCTATTTTTTTTTTTTTTTTTTCATACACTTTTGCCCTACCATCCAAAATAATACATCATAGGGGCATTGCATTCCCCTTACACTTGAACTTTTACATAACTTTACAAATACTAATCTAATGACTCGAATTAAGATAATTGAAAAACTTGGAGTACTTTTAAAACATTTAGCACATATGGGGGTAATAAATGATGTTCTTCCCCATTACTCCATTACACTAGTACTTTACCCATGAGTCCCAATCGTCCCAAAACAATATGTACAAGGATATGACTCGACTTAGCAACCATGTAATCAACTAGATAATTAACTTGGGTTTAAACAAATGTTGTCACAATAATGCACTAAAAATGAGTGCATACAAGGTAGGCTAAGGCGATTTGGGTGTACATTTTAGTGGGGTGTAACAAATTCTTCCTTCAAGTAAAATGCTTAAAGGTCGAAACAAAAAGATAGGCTCTGAGGGGTGTACTAGGGGTATCGTGTACTAAAAATGAGTACAACGCAAAGGGTGTGGGAGAATTACTTGACCAATGTAGCCAATGTAATTATAACAAAAACACAGGTGTAAAACAACGGGTTAATCCTAATGCCTCTTATCATGTAGTAAATCTAACTACACGAATGTAGTCTCACTTGTGGCCTCGGAATGGTCCTAACGCAAGTTCTAGAATCTAAGTGCTACCGGTACACACATCATAGCATAAATGCTTTTCCTACCAATTCTAGGGGCGAACCTCACATATTTGGGGTGGAAAATTTTTTTGTGGTACGGTTTTTGTGCTAGTCATATAACTCCTATCCGTGAGACGCTCATTAAGATCAAAGTTTCACTCCTATATGTTGTAAAAAATTTTAAATTTGGCACTAAAATTGCCCTAACAGGTATTTATCTCAGTTTTATTACACATCTACCATTAAACAAACAAAAATCAAGCGCAATGGCATTCTCTAAAATCGTACTTTTACCCCCCCCCCCTTACACTTAAGATGAACATTGTCCCCAATGTTCAAATAACAAGATGTAAAAGCAAAAAGTAAAAGAATGAAATCAAATACTCCCCTGATTCGCTCGGTGGATAATGAAATTACACGGTTAAATCTTCTTCCAAAGAGAATGTTGAAGCTCCATGACTAATGCATCGCCATAAGCTTGATTCAAAACATTTCCTTGTCCAAAATAACCTGTTAAACCTGAGAAAACAAACACGAAAACCTGCATAACATCGGCGGGATAAAATCTATATATAAGGATATAATGCTTGTGAAATGATAATTTTTGCAGATTCCTGGAGATTATAAGTTGGAGATTTTAATAAAAACTTTTTATGAAAACAAAACTTTCAAAAATTTATGGAAATTAAATCTGACGCCGTCAGGTTATAAACCCTGACGCCGTCAGAAATGACCTGACAAAAATTTTCATTTTAAGTTTCCGGAAAATTTCTGGAAAAACCTTTACCTTACTTCCTGGAAATCCTGCAAAACATCATTATGACTCGATACAAGCATTTGACTCAAACAAACACTAATATATATGTTAATTTATTATTATTATGATTCATGTTAATTTGTGTTCTAATAAACCGATTTAGATTTCCCTTACACTTAACTTTTGCAAAATACCTTCATTTGTAGTTAAGACGAAGTTAAAAACAAAATAAAGCATTTTCACAAATTAGTTTTGAACATGAATCAATAATGATAAAAATTAAACATACATACGGAAACAAATAAAATCAAACAAACAAATAAATAAACACACAAAGCAAATAAAGCTTGGGTTGCCTCCCAAGAAGCGCTTTTCTTTATTAACGAGTCTTGTAGCTAGACTCAAAGTCACGTACATTACGTGACTTCTTCATCAAAAGTTATATCTTCCTCATTGATCATCTCATTACCATTCTCTTGATAATGCTTGACTCGTTGTATATTTACAGTGAATTCTCTATCTTCGTCGTCAATTAACACAACGGCTCCGGTTTTAGAGGAGCTTCTTACGGTAAAGGGTCCATACCATCTAGATTTAAGTTTTCCAGGAAATAGTCTTAAGCGAGAATTATATAGTAAGACCTTGTCTCCTTCTGAAAACTCCTTTGGTCTCTTAATCCGTTGGTCATGCCATCTTTTTGCCCTTTCTTTGTATGTAATGGAGGATTCATAAGCCTCTAATCTCAATTCATCAAGCTCTTGGAGCTGTAAGAATCTATTTGTTCCTGCGACCGTATAATCCAAATTGCAAGCCTTAAGTGCCCAATATGCCTTGTGTTCCAGTTCTACTGGAAGGTGGCATGCCTTGCCATATACCATACGGAACGGGGTTGTCCCGATTGGCGTCTTATAAGCGGTTCGAAATGCCCACAAAGCTTCATCGAGCTTAAAAGACCAATCTTTTCGGTTTTGATTAACCGTTTTCTCCAATATTCTCTTTATGGCTCTATTAGTGTTTTCGACTTGACCGTTGGTTTGAGGATGGTAAGCGGTGGAGAATCGGTGAGAGACTCCATATCTTTTCATAACTTTCTCCATTTGCGAATTGCAAAAATGGGTTCCCCTGTCACTAATAAGAGCCTTCGGAATTCCGAACCTAGCGAACAATTTTTTTAAGAAATGAATTACTACCCTAGCATCGTTAGTCTTAAGGGCTTGTGCTTCCACCCATTTTGAAACATAATCGATGGCCACTAAGATGTATTCATTCCCACCTGAAGATGGGAAGGGTCCCATGAAATCAATTCCCCAAACATCGAAAACCTCACAAACTTGTATATAATTCTGTGGGGCTTCATCCCTCCTAGAGATATTCCCAGCTCTTTGACATGCGTCACAGGTTTGTATCATTCCCTTCACATCACGAAATATTGTAGGCCAATAGAATCCTGCGTCGAAGACCTTTCGTGCAGTAGTGTTCATTCCGTGATGTCCTCCCGATGGACCGGCATGACACTCTTTCATAATTCTGACAGCCTCTCTTTCCGAAACACAACGCCTGACTACCTGATCCGGACATCTTCGGAATAAGAAGGGTTCATCCCAAAAGTAGTACTTTAATTGATTAAAGAACCTCCTTTTTTCATGCCTGCTCATATGCTCAGGAATGACTCTACTCGCCAGGTAGTTAGCATAATCCGCATACCAAGGTTCAGAATCATTTATTGACATGAGCTGCTCTTCAGGAAATGTTTCCCGAATCTCACTCTTGTCAGATTCAGCGAGGCTGGGGTTTTCGAGACGAGAGAGATGATCAGCCGCAAGATTCTCTGCTCCTTTCTTATCACGAATTTCAACATCGAACTCTTGCAATAGTAGGATCCAACGAAGTAACCGTGGTTTAGCATCCTGTTTAGCAAAAAGATATCGAATGGCTGAATGATCCGTAAAAACAACCGTTTTAGAAAGGACCAGATACTGGCGAAATTTATCAAAAGCGAATACCACGGCTCGTAATTCCTTTTCAGTGGTAGTGTAGTTTTCTTGAGTAGGATTCATGGTTTTGCTAGCGTAGTATATTGGCTGAAAGTGTTTGTTAAGCCTTTGGCCTAATACTGCTCCAACAGCATAATCACTAGCATCGCACATGATTTCAAAGGGTAACTCCCAGTTAGGGGTAACCATAATTGGAGCTTGGGTAAGTTCCTGCTTCAATAGATCGAATGCGTCCTTGCACTCTTGAGAGAAGTCGAACGGGGCATCTTTCATGAGCAACTGAGTCATTGGTTTAGCTACCTTTGAGAAGTCTTTAATGAATCTCCTATAGAAGCCAGCATGACCTAAAAAGCTACGGATTGCTTTGACAGTCGTCGGATAGGGAAGTTTGGATATAGTTTCAATTTTTGCCCGATCTACTTCAATTCCACTTCCTGAAATTTTGTGCCCTAGCACAATCCCCTCTTTTACCATAAAGTGGCACTTTTCCCAGTTTAGAACCAAGTTGGTCTCCTCACAACGTTTGAGCATTTTCTCAAGGTTAGCAAGACAGCGATCAAAAGAGTTTCCAAAGACTGAAAAATCATCCATGAAGACCTCCATGCTGTCTTCCATTAACTCATGGAAGATTTCCGTCATGCAGCGCTGGAAAGTGGCGGGGGCGTTACATAGTCCAAAGGGCATTCGCTTGTAGGCGAAGGTGCCATAAGGGCATGTAAACGTAGTCTTTTCTTGGTCCTCAGGAGCGATAGGGATTTGGAAATACCCTGAGAACCCATCTAGGAAGCAGTAGTACTCATGCCCTGCTAGCCTTTCCAACATTTGGTCGATAAATGGGAGAGGGAAATGATCCTTTCGGGTTGCATCATTTAACTTCCTATAATCAATGCATACACGCCATCCAGTTACCGTTCGTTGAGGCACTAACTCGTCCTTATCGTTCTTCACCACCGTCATTCCTCCCTTTTTTGGTACAACCTGTACAGGACTTACCCATGGACTGTCCGAAATCGGGTAAATTAGCCCTGCATCTAGGAGCTTAATGACTTCCTTCTTTACGACTTCCTTTATGTTGGGATTTACTCGCCTTTGAGGTTGCACGGAGGGTTTATAATCCTCCTCCATGAGGATTTTATGCGTGCAAAAGGTAGAGTCAATCCCCTTGATATCGGCTACACTCCATGCTATAACTCCTTTATATTTTTTTAAAACTCCTAAGAGTTTATCCTTTTGTTCACTTTTCAAAGAAAAGCTTACGATTACCGGAAGTTGATCTTTTCCTTGAAGGAAGGCATATTCAAGGTTGTTCGGGAGTTCCTTGAGTTCTAACGTGGGTGGTTCGATGATGGAAGGTTTAAGTTTGTTCTCGGGTTTACGAAGCTCAAGCTGTTCGACTTCTTGTCTGGGATAGAAGGAGACTGCATTCACATCCATAGTCTTCTCCTCCTCTAGGATGGGTAAGAAAGCTTCATCTCGTAACCAACCAGCTTCCACCTGTTCATCTACACAATTGTCAATCTCGTCGGATAGTTCATTGATTTCTCCGATGAAATATAACTGATTATCTGCCTCGAGAGAAAGATTCATTGTGTCTTTGATGTCGAAGGTTAAGCTATCGGCCCCTACTCGTAAGGTTAGTTTGCCGTCATGAACATCAATAACAGCACGAGCAGTTGCAAGGAATGGTCTTCCTAGAATGATGGGCACAAGATCGTCTTCTTCCATTTCTAGGATGACGAAGTCAACTGGAAATTTGAACTTCCCTACCTTAACCAGCACATTCTCGCATATTCCTAAGGGGTATTTAACTGATCTATCGGCGAGTTGGATGCTCATACGGGTTGGTTTCAACCCAGAATACCCTAGCTTGAGGAACATGGAATGCGGCATAAGATTGATGCTTGCTCCTAAGTCGGCTAAAGCATTTTTGACTGAAAGAGATCCAATTGAACAGGGCAAGGTGAAACTACCTGGATCGTCCACCTTCTTTGGTAGCCCTCGTTGAGTCACCACAGAACATTCCTCTCCTAAGGTTACAAGACCCTCGAGCCCTTTTCTGTTGGTTAGCAACTTCTTGAAGTATGTACTATATTTGGGCATATGGTAACATCCATCAAGAAGGGGTATTGTGACGACCGAATTCCTCAAATATGACAAGAATCTTTTATTATCGTTTTCGACCTTTTGATTCTTGAGACGGGACGGGTATGGGACTTTAATGGGCTGTTTGGTTGGAGTAGGTGGAGAGGGAGTTACCGGAGGGGTTTGTTCGGGATTCTCATCGTTCACATTATCTTCCTCCTCATGAGGGGTGTTGGGCTCCATGACGTTAGATGGTTGAGCTGGGTAGGGTGGATCCTTAGTAGTTGTTCCAGCACGAGTGGTGATGGCGAGTAAGGGATCTCTTTGAGGTTCGCCAAGGCTGTCGAGAGTGGCGTTGAGCTCTGCGAAATTGGCCCTCACGTCGTTTTGTTGGCTAATGATAAGGTTGTCGAGACCATTTAGTTGCAGATTCTTTTCAAACGTGAAATGCCCGAGATCATCCTCAAAGGTGCTCCTGACCTTATAGTCAGGATATTCTCCTCCTCCCTCTTCTCTCACAAGATTTCCCCAAGGGGTGAAATCATTGTTTTGGTAAAAAGTTAAGAGCGAAGGATCATCGAAGATATCGTGGCTTGACAAGCATGCTTGTTCGGTGGTGGTGTCATCCTCGCATTCCTCCACTTCATGCGGGCCACCACATTGATCACAGATCAAGTATGGGTTTGATAACCGCTTAGTTGGTTGCGACTTGTCTAGATAAGATACCTGATCATTCAATCTACTCACCCGGCTAGCAAAAGGAGGCTTTTTCATGATCTTGGAAACGCTCATGATCGAATCGGGTTCATCCCAGGTATCGTCTTGATCATTCGCGTATTCCTCAATTCTATTCCATCCTTCCTCAACGCTTAGTTTGGCTATTTTTCCTTTTGATGAACTATTAATGCCCAATTGGTCGTTTTTGGAGACACTGTCATAAAAGATTTGGACAAGAAGCCAGAGTTCAATGCCATGATGAGGGACTTGTCTAATTAGATCCTTGAATCTAACCCAAGATTTGTGAATAGGTTCTGCTGGTCCAACATGGAAGCGGAGGATTTCGTCTCTCAACGTTGAAGTTCTTCCTATGGGAAAGAATTTCTCATAGAATTTTGAGATAAGCTGTTCCCATGTGAAGATGGATTCGGAAGGAAGTTGGTTATACCAGTTTCCGGCTTTTTCATGAAGGGTGAAGGGAAAGAATCGCAACCGGGAGGTATCTCTAGTGGCTCCGTCTGTATGGAGGGTATCCACTATTTTCAGGAAGTCCTTGATGTGTTGGATTGGATCTTCAGTTTTCAATCCGTGAAACTTGCATACACTTTGGACCAGCCAAATATCGGTTGCACGCAAGACCCCATCCGTGTGTTCATTTGGAAAAACGATAGCATTGGAAAAACCACGAGGGGTGGGAGAAGAGTAGTCCTTGAGACATTTAGGGATTGGGATTTCGGGAGCTTCCATATCGTGATTGGGTTGAGGGCTAGGAGGTGTAGAATGATGATTGGATTCTTCCTCGGAGAGGGCATCATCAAAATTGATCGTGGATGGTTCAGCCACTTGGCGGAGTCGCCTTAATTTATGCATTTCCCTTTCGGGTTCAGCATAGGGTGTGGCAAGAGTCTTTATCGAGCTTCGGCTCCTAGTGATTCTAAGATTAGGGGGGTCATCATCCAAAATTAGGGAATATCCTCCTAAAGTGCGGGCTCTAGGAGGTGGTGGTGGTTGTTGTGGTGGTGGGTTGTGGGGGTTAAGGATATTACCATCTTCCATGATGTCGGATGGTATGGTTACGAACAAAGACACTAAGAAAATAGATAGACTAAAGAAAATCTAGAAAAAGAAAATAAAAATCTCACTAGAAAGGAATCTAGTGAGTAGACCTAATAGAAATAAAAAAATTCAACCTAAACAATAACTATTCCCCGGCAACGGCGCCAAAAACTTGATGCGTGGTTTTGTAACCTTACAACAGGTTTTACCTCTCGAGGGATCTCAAGAGGCTTACAACCCCACCAGGCAGTGTACCTGACCGATGTAGTATAGTGTAGTGGTAAGTACGGGGGATTGATCGTTCTCCACAGGGAATAGTGTTCGTTAGGTGTGAAAGACTACTCTAATTAGGTCTAAGGGTTGAAGAAGATTCTTTTTATGTTTTTATATTTTTTTATGAAAGCAAGTAAAATCTCGGGTTTGAAAGAGTGGGCGGAATTAGTTGCTAGTCAACTAACCCAATTTACTACGAATGCAAATAAAATAAAATAACAAAAATGAAAAGTTGGTGAGAAACTTATGTGTAGAGAAATGTGTTTACTTAGATTTCCTTACTCCCTAACTATCTTTTACCGGTTGATTAGTGTGTATTAGTCGCGTGGATGACGGGTGTATTCCTTAATACCATTCGTGGGGTGGCGTACGTACTTCCCCAACTCTACAAGCTCCTACTTCACTCCTATGTCGAGCCGGCTAGGAAGCTCCTAACATGGGATCACTAGAATTCACTTGTGAATTAAATACAACCATAAAAACCTTTAGTACGCATTTGGTTCATGTTTCTTAAGACGTTCAAGCAAGTTACCGAATAGGAAGTTAGCCAGTTTTCTTAAGCCTAACATAGATAAACAATCATCCAATACAACTAATAACACACTAATAACCAATAATCAATAGCTAGGTTTCATTAGATCTAAGCAAACACAAGATAAATCTAGCCTAACATGTTAAACAAAAGACAAGAACAAGATAGAATCAAACAACACATAGACATATTGAATGATTAATTGATAACTTATCTTCAATGTAACATGGAAGATCTCAAGGCAAAAAGCCTTGAAAAAGAAGCTAAATTCGTCTTAGGGTTTTCTCCCAAAATTCCACACACTAAGTTCTACCTTAATGACAAAAAATTAGAAAACTATATATAGATTTTTGGATCTGATGGCGTCATGTTATGGAGTGTGACGCCGTCACCTCGCCGCTTTTAGGGTTCCTGGATGACCTTCTTGACGTCGTCCCTCTTTAGCTCTTCAAAAATCCATTTTGGCTTATCAAGGCTTGACGCCGTCGAACCTTGAACGTGACGCCGTCCCCTTTTGATTTAAGCCGTGACGCCCTTGATCAAGTTAAAGCGTGACGCCGTCAGAATTCACATGCTATTTTCACTGGCTTATCATGAGTAAATTTCACGTCCACCTTTTCTTGCCAAGGCATGACGCCGTCCAGAGTAAATTGTGACGCCGTCAAAGGTAACTTTTAGCCGATTTTTGAGACTTTGCCGTTTTCTTCACTTTTATGCTCCAAAAACGTCCAAAATGCCTCCTTTTCCATATTTCTCCTCAAAAGTACCTAAAATGACAAAAGGAACGATTTAGGGCAATATTTGATCAAATAAATACGATTTAGGGCTTAAATGACCCCTTAAAAGCGGTACACTTTTCGCTTCATTAGACAGTCAGAACTTGAGGTTAGTTTAAGAGATTCTGTGTTAAGAGAAAAACATTTTCAAATCAAATTTGACACGCTAGATGTTAATTTGAACATGCAAATCAAATCTTTTAACAAGGAAATTTCTGAATTAACCAACCAACTTTCGAAACAAAAAGCAACTTGTTCTGATCTTGAAAAAGAAAAGAAAGAGTTGCATGCAAGGTTTTCTAAAAAGGAAAATGATCTTCTTGATGAAATTCTTGACAAACATGAAACCATTAAAAAGTTGGAAAATCTTCTTGTAAAAACGGGTCATTCTACACAAACAATTAACATGCTTATTAACGACCCAAACCCGCGTTTACATACAATGAAGAAAATGGCTATCGGTTGTGAAAACCCTTATCATCTCAAGAAAGCTCAGCAAGTTCAGAATATGCTATATAATGGTAGTGTAATAAATGATAAACATGATCCTCCCAAGGTTCGTGATTCTTATGAAACGATTGAGCTTACTGAAGAGAGTCGTGTTAAAATGAGACAAATGAATCCAGAAATTAAACCAATTGATTATAACAAGCTTAACATAGATTCTGGAGTTCATCTTGTTCAAAAAGAGTCACCATTGTTTTTCAAAAAACCAGTGGCTGTCGCAAAAAGAAAAGTTGTTTCAAAACATCTTTCTAACATCGAACAAATGTACTCTAACAACACTTGTCATACAAGTGGAGCAAGACTATATTTGGTTGATCTTAAACAGAGAATTGAAACACTTCAAAGTATTGTGGCATCCAAAACAAACAGTAAATACAATGACTGGTTTTCAAGTTTTCATACTGAACAGAAAAAGATGTTTGAAACGAAAATTAATCCACATATTGCTGCAATCTATGCGGTAGCTCAAAATGTTGAAAACAGTCTTTTGAAAGAGTCAGCCGAATTTGTTAAGGACCACAAATCCTTGGTAAAGGAAGCTAATGAAAACTTGGAACGGATAAAAGTTTTGGAACAACACAATGACAATCTCTCCTTCGAAGCTCTATCGACCGATATCATGTCCATTATTTATCAAACATATTCTGTGGAAGACGATGAAACACTTCGAGCTAAGACTTCTGAAATTGTTTTAAAATATGAAAATGCGCTTGCTAAGATTGAAAAACAAAATGTCACATATTTTAAACAACTTGATCAGAAAAAGGAAGAATGCAAGTATGACAAATTGTCGTATGAGCGCTCTTACAAAAAGATGCAAGAACAAATTGATCTTTTGAAGTCTCAGCTTGAAAGTCAAAAAGGGAAGGGTGACGAATCCAAGGGTATAACACCATCAACCCCCTTGCCTAATGAGAAAGAAAAAGAGAAAGCTGTTGTCCAAACATCGAATGTATTAGCGCCTGGCCTTTATAGGATTAGTCCCACTACTGCGTCGGCCTCTACATCTAAAACATATAGAGCGATAGACAAAAGTAAAAAAGATAATCAAAACGAGACTAGGAATGCTACAACAATATCTCAGGACAAAAAAATAAATTCTAATGAGTGTGCCTTACCTTCTACAGGATTAGAAAGCAACTTTAGGAGCAGACGAAAGCCTAGGAGCAATACCAGGAACACTAGAGTCTCGCCTGTCCCTGAGAGTGAATGCAAGGAAGTAGAAGAACACCCTAGGAATTTAATGCTTTCGAATAAGAAACATATGTCATCTGGATGTAATGTTAAGACTACTGTTTCAAATGCATGTAATGACTCTGTTTGTTTAATGTACATGAAATCTTTGTATGAAAATGCTTGTGATGATATTGTTTCTGACACTGTGAATGTGAATGATATGCCTGAACATAAAAAGGTTCCTTCAGTAACTAGGGCTAAGTCTAGATATATTCGTAGACTTATTGCAAAAGCTAGGAAAACCACTAGTAGCCTATTACCTAAGGACCATATTAAGTTTTGTGCATGGAAACCAACAGGTAGAATGTTTTCACTTAAGAATGGCACATTAGAAATAGTTCCCAATGCAACAACGGAAACCATCTCTAAGTATAATTCACCTGTTACATCTAACCCCTTGGAACCAAATGTTAAACGGTTTCCATATACAAAATCATCTGTTCTTCGCAGGTCATTGAAATTTGTCTTTGGATCGTCGACTCGGGTTGCTCCAAGCACATGACCGAGAATCTGAAGCTGCTGATCAACTTTGTATGGCAGTTCATGGGGACTGTACGGTTTGGGAATGATCATGTTGCAGCTATTATGGGTTATGGAGATCTTCGGTTTGGGAACTACTTGATCACTCGGGTTTACTATGTCGAAGGGTTGGGACATAATCTGTTCTCAGTCAGGCAGTTTTGTGATGCAGATTTAGAGGTTGCATTTAGGAGAAACACTTGCTTTGTTAGGAATTTGGTTGGGGATGATCTCTTAATTGGGGATCGTGGCACCAATCTCTATGCTATAGACATAAACCAAATGGCCTCTTCATCACCAATTTGTCTCATGACAAGAGCAGGCGAAACAAAATCCTGGTTGTGGCATAGACGTTTGTCCCATCTTAACTTTGATACAATCAACAAGCTTGCCAAAGACAACATCGTCAACGGTCTCCCAAAATTCAAATACACCAAAGAACACTTATGTGCATCCTGTGAGCAAGGCAAAAGCAAAAGGGCAACATATAAACCTAAAGCCGTACCCAGTTCGGTTGATAAGTTACATTTGTTGCATATGGACTTATGTGGCCCAATGAGAGTTGCAAGCATAAATGGGAAGAAGTATATTCTTGTAATCGTCGATGACTATTCAAGATATACATGGGTAAAGTTTTTGAGGTCGAAAGACGAAACACCAGGCATCATCATCACCTTTCTGAAGCGGATTCAAGTTCTACTTCAAGCTCCAGTAAGGATAGTTAGAACTGATAATGGCACGGAATTTACAAATCAGGAGTTAAGAAATTTTTTTGAAGAATCTGGTCTTACTCACCAGACATCAGCTGTTAGAACTCCATAGCAGAATGGGGTTGTTGAAAGAAGAAATCAAACTCTTGTGGAAGCTGCTCGCAAAATGCTGATTTATTCAAGTGCACCGTTATTCCTATGGGCTGATGCTGTTGCCACTGCCTGTTTCACTAAGAATCGATCCCTAGTTCATCCAAGATTCAATAAAACCCCGTATGAACTAGTAAACAACAGAAAACCAGATATTTCTTATCTTCATGTATTTGGCGCTCTATGCTATCCAACGAATGACAGGGAAGATCTGGGGAAGTTGAAAGCTAAGGGTGATATTGGAATCTTCATTGGTTATTCGGAAAACTCGAGGGCATTCAGGGTGTATAACAGGAGAACGAAAAAGATCATGGAGACAATGAATGTGAAGTTTGATGAAATTTCATAGATGGCTTCTGAGAGACTCGCTCTAGAACCCTTGCTTAACCCAATGACTTCTGGACATATCAGTTCAGGACTCGCACCTCAAGGAGCTCAATCAATTCATAACGAACAACCCACAAATCAGGAACTAGATAATTTCTTCGAATTTATGTATGATGAATACTATGGTAGCGCTTCGAGAAATGCATCTAACCAACGTTCCGCTGCAACCGCTCAAAATCAACAACCACCACCAGCACCAAATCAAGATGCATCCACAACATTCGAAGCTGACGCACCATCTCCCTCCACATCATCAACATTTACTCCACCATCTCCAGTAATTGAAATTGTTCTACCAAGAATTGATGAGCAAGAACAAAATAATGCTATGTCAGATGAAGAACCATTTGAAAATCCATTTGCAACGGATTATGCTGAATCATCTTCACGGTTACATGAACCATCTAAAACACATTCTTCAACACCGAGGTACCCTTCAACATTACAGTGGACAAAATACCATCCAATAGAACAAGTTATTGGTGAACCCTCAAGGCCAATTCAGACGAGAAAACAACTGAACGCCGATTGTGACATGTGCATGTATGTCTGCTCAGTCAGTCTAATAGAACCAAAGAACATTCGGGAAGCAATGGCAGATAATGCCTGGATTGAAGCGATGCAGGAAGAACTTCTTCAATATCAGTTACATGACACCTGGGATTTAGTTCCAAGACCTATTGACAAACTCGTCATTGATCTTAAGTGGCTATGGAAAAACAAAAAGGATGAAGAAATGACTGTCATTCGCAACAAAGCTCGTCTAGTGGCAAAGGGATTCAAACAGGAAAAGGGGATTGATTTTGAAGAGTCATTCGCGCTAGTTGCAAGGCTTGAAGCAGTCAGGATTTTCTTAGCATATGCAGCTCACAAGAACATCACGATTTATCAGATGGACATCAAGACCGCCTTCTTGAATGGAACTCTGAAAGAGGAAGTGTATGTGAGTCAGCCAGACGGATTCATTGACAAAGATCATCCAGAATACGTCTACAACCTAAAGAAAGCAATCTATGGTTTGAAACAAGCCCCACGGGCGTGGAACGACGAATTATCATCTTTCCTACTTCATAATAATTTCACCAAAGGAACAATTGATCTGACCTTGTTTACCAGAAAATTCAAAAATGACATTTTGATTGTTCAGATTTACGTGGACGACAAAATCTTTGGGTCCACTAATCCGACACATTCAAAACATTTTGCAAATCTCATGAAAAGCAAATTTGAAATGTCCATGATGGGGGAATTAAAATTATTTCTTGGTTTACAAATTCATCAATCCCCACGTGGTATTTTTCTAAATCAAGCTAAATATACAATTGAGATTTTGAAAAAACATGGAATAGAAAATTGTGACTCTGTTGGTACTCCAATGGTTACTTCACCCAAAATAGGCGCTGATTTATATGGGAAACCCATGGATCCGAAGAAATATCGGAGCATGATTGGGTCTCTCATGTACTTAACTGCTAGCCGACCAGATATACATTTTGCTGTTTGTTTACTTGCACGGTTTCAGGCAAGGCCTACCGAACTTCACCTCCAAGAGGTTAAACGGATCTTTCGGTACCTACGAAGAACCATTAACATGGGACTTTGGTATCCGAAGGATTCGGAGTTAACACTAATAGCATTTTCAGATGCAGACCATGCCGGTTGCCAATTTACAGCAAAGAGTACATCAGGCGGAGCACAATTTTTGGGAGAAAAGCTAGTAGGCTAGTCATCAAGGAAACAAGACTGCACTGCACTATCAACCGCAGAAGCCGAGTATGTGTCTCTATCTGCGTGTTGTGCCCAAGTTCTATGGATGAGGACACAACTCACAGATTATGGCTTCTCTTTCGACCGCATACCTTTATATTGTGACTCGAAAAGTACCATAGCCATCTCGTGCAATCCAGTGCAACACTCGAAGACCAAGCATATTAGAGTCCGCTACCACTTCATAAAGGAACACATCGAAGAGGGTACTGTTGAACTATTTTTCGTGAAGACTGAATACCAACTCGCCAATCTATTTACTAAAGCCATCCCAAAAGAGCGGTTTGAAAACGTAGTTCGTCGAATTGGAATGCGAAGCCTAACTCCCGAAGAGTTAGAAAGTCTTCTCGAATCTTCTTGATTTATATCAACAAGCTTCGCATGTAAATATTTTTGAAAAACAAAATACAAAATTTGAAAAACCAACAAAAACAAAATATAAAAATAGAAAAGTTTCAAAAATACAAAAACAAAAGAAAATCAAAAAACCAAAAATATTCTTCTCACGACATGTCTCTCGTATAATCGATATTCTGTACGTATCTAGAAATGTCATTCAACAATGATACGGGCATGTACAGATGCTTGAGCGAGAGTTCATTTAAATTTTTTCCAAAACATGTCGTTTCTCAAAATTTCTTCATTAAGGCTTTCGTATATATCAGTACGAAACCCGTGCTTTATCGTGAAATCTTTTATTGTAGCTCGGGTACTCCAACTCGAAAAGATTTCATATAAAGGCTTCAATTTAATCAACTGTTTTCAAAAATACCACTACATGCTATTTTTGAGGGGGAGATTAAGTGGTAATTAGGTATAAGGGGGAGAGGACGTGATTAAAATGTGATCAAAAAGTTTTGTGGCTTGAATCTCAAACGAGTTCTTCAAAAAGACTCAGGATGAACCCTCGAATTGACGAAACTAAATGTCAGTTATCGAAAAGACATGTCCTGGACGGGTAATAATTTCAAACTGGTTTTCCAGTGATGTAAACGTGTCTCGCAAAGGACTTGTCTGAGTAGAATGTACCAATTCGAGAGATGATCTTTGAATATGACCGGGACGGGTAATAATTTCAAGCTAGTCTAACTAGTGATGTAAGCGTGTCTCGTGAAGGTCATGTTCATTGAAAATCGATCATTTCTAATGTGTGAACTCTACCCAACATGTGCAGATTATTTCAAAATGCATGAGCACCTGTGAAGGGGGAGTATTTCAAAAATGTAAAACTCTCAATGTGTTAACTAAATGTGTTTATTCATAAACAATTTGAGAGATTTTCACAAAAGGTTTATGGCATGTGATCAACAAATCTAGGATAATCATGGTGTAATAAGGTGATTATGGTTAGGTTATGTCCAATGATCCGCCAGAGCAGGAGGGATCTACCCAAGGACAATTCCAATAGATTAGAATTAGAAGTCCTTAGGTAAAGATTGAAAAAGGAGTAAATGAGAAAGGAGAAAGAAGGGGTTGAAGAATTAAAAAGAAAATTTTAATGAAAGGGTGAAAAGAAATAGCCCTCCATGAAAACTTAGGTCAGAAACCGGGTTAATACATCTGCTATCGGTTATCACAAGCTGATACTGATATTGAAGACAAGACGTCATGGACCCAGTGACGCGCTGCACAACCCCTCCCAGCCACTCAGATATCTCTTAAAAGATATTTGTTTCATTTCTCACGGAGAACACTGCATAATCTCTCAAACTCTCATTCCGAGATGTGTTGATATTGAAAAGGTGGCACTCTGCTCCATTCCTCCGATGACTAAAACCAAAACGCACATAATTGAGTCTAGAGACATGAGATTCATCAAAGATCTCTTAGGAACACTTCCTATGAAATACACTTGTGTTCATCAAAAAGGATACAAGTTGTATGAGTCTTAATGAGATCTAAGGATCTTGCCTTATGTCATGATGGTTACGTGCTTCAAATGGTCTATAGTCTTGAAGTGATACTTCGGTATACTTCAGAGGCTCTCAACGGCCTTGGTAAAGATTAGAGAAAGTTTTCACACTATGCTGATAACGATCTCGAAATCTGAACCTATAAGCACTGGACGATTTATTGCTAACTGTTTTATGCAGGTACCGACGAAAGTCCATTCACCATCATCATCTACTACGATGACGCATCTGGACAGAAGAAGTAGATCAAGGCAAGAACGACCAAAAGACGATTCTTTGAAGGTCACAGTGCATGAAGGAACAATGAATGAAGACTATTATACATCGACACACAAAGTTCAAGACAATGAAGGCAAAAGACCAATCACGGAAGCATCATTGAAATGACCATCCCTTAGGGGGAGATTGTTAGCAATTAATTTATCAATTGTGAAGTGATGGTCATTTGCTAAACTAGAACTTAAGTGTCAAGTGTAATATTTAGTCTAGTGTTGTGGGCTATATGTATTAGTTATGTTAGTATAGACTTTGTATAAGTGTAAAGCAAGTATAGCCCAAGTAAAAGCCCACCCAATCCATGGGTTGTGGCTGTGTCGCTATATTAAACACACACACTCTCACATTTCATGTGTGTCTTGTGTATGCCTCATTATTGTATCTAAAGTGAGTGTGTGTGTGTGTGTGTGTGTGTTCCCATAGAGTCTTTGTATTATTTCTTTCACAAGCGATAATCATTCGACTAGAAGTTTTACGATACGATCCACATACTACTTCTCATCTTGTTTATACTTTGATCTTGTGAGTGTCATCATCTATCTTGTGTTTGTGTGATAAAGAAAAGGAAGTCGATCTTTACAAGTTACTTGGGTTTCAAGATTTGGAGTGACTTTTCAAGGTAACTATAGTTTCTTGTTGGGTTTAGCTGTTTGGAACGAGCATAGTAGTAAGTGGTTACATCGTAACTTTGTGTTGTTAGCACGTCGAGGAACATTTTGAGATTGATTTATTGATGTATTCCAGTTAAGTGACATCATTACTTACGTTTTACATTGGATATTTGTGTTGTGGTTGTGTTTCGTGTCTACAGGGAATATAGTGATACATTCCCTTCTAGTCCTTATCATATATAACAAATGCCTTCTCTAGTGAAAATCCTTAAAAGCACAATGTTACAAACTTTTATTTGGAAGTCTCGAAACCCTTTTGCTCGTATGAGTTATCAATGCGTTTGCATAGTTTGAAACAGTTTCCAAACTCCCATTTACTTCAATGTTACAAACTTACAATACAATATGATATTATATAATAATTACAGCAACCAGATATTATCTTATCCTTTTGCCGGTGTTGCAACATGGATGCAGTAAAATACCTTCATGTTAGGAATCTAAATATTCAGTTGAAGACTCGGTCACCCCGAGCACTCTCGTGTATCAAATAGCTCGTAGTATTACAAGTAATATTAGTAGTAAAGTAGTTAATTAATATTGTGGGAGTGAGTCGGGTCTTTACCCACTGTCAGCTCGCTCCACAGTCCACTAGGGACAAAGTAAGTAGGCTAAGTATAAATACCCCTCTCCTCATGTGGAGAGGGTTGGACCTTTGCAAGCTTTCAATTCATTTTCTTTTTTGGTTTATCTCTCTAAAGGTTCCATACTTCTTTCTCTCTCTAGCATCTTCCTTGTTCGATCCATATAACCACCCAATCTTGTGTTTATTAGTTCATGAATATCCTACAATTGGTATCAAGAGCCATGGTTAGATTCGTGTAGTGCATATTCAGATTCGTGCTTGGTTTTTGGGTGATTTTTTTGGTTCGAACTATTAGGTAAGAAAAGGCCCTTGTTTGATCTTGTTTTGTGGTTAAAGTAGTGTAAGACCAGTACTTTTATGCTCAAAAAGGTGTTTTAGATCGTTCTTGATAAGTTACAACAGTGTTTGTGACTTGTTTGTGTAAGATCAGACGTGTTTCTTGGTAGCGGGTTGTACTTCGTACTAAGTTTCATCGCAGCGGTTTATCATTCGGTGAAAGTTTCTTGTTAGCGGTTTACCCTAATTTGACTGTTTAGGTCCAGCGGTTTGGTTATTAGCGGTTTGTAATTTATCTGTTTCTGGAAAAGGACAAACTGTACTGAAAAGGACAGTTTGTCAACTAGTGGCAGCGGTTTGTCAGAAAGTGTCAACTAGCGGTTTGTCGTTTTGTGTTAGAGGTTTACGGTTTGTCGTATTGTGGTAGAGGTTTGCGGGTTTCAGCGGGTTAAGCATCAACGGGTTAAAGTTCAGCGGCTTTAATGTCAGCGGGTTAATCATTCAGCGGTTTAAGTTTCAGCGGGTTAATCTTCAGCGGGTTAAAGTTCAGCGGCTTTGTCTCAGCGGGTTAGTGTTCCAGCGGCTTAGGTTTCAGCTGGTTAAATATCAGCAGGTTAGATTCCAGCGGGTTAGCGTTCAGCGGTTTAATCCTCAGCGGTTTAATCCTCAGCTGTTTACCTGTTAGCGGTTCTGCTTTCAGCGGCTTAATACTTCTGTATTTCAGCGGTTTAAATTAGCTGTTTAGCTCTTCTGGGTCAGAGGTTTGCTATTAGCGGTTCAGTTATCTATTTCAGCGGTTTACTTTAGCGGTTTGACGTATACCAGAGGTTTGGTTCTCAGTTTTAGCGGCTTGTTATTAGCGGTTTGTCTAGAAGGGTAGCGGTTTGCTTTTGAATTGCACGTTAGCGGTTCTGAAGATACTTCGTACTCAATGGCGAGCACAGCTTCTGATGATATTCAAGCAGCTGGGTCCGATACCCGTCCACCTATGCTTGATAGGACAGACTATGAATCATGGGCACAAAGAATACGGCTTTATTGCTTGGGAAAAGAAAATGGGGCAAACATCCTTAAGTCCATTGATGAAGGATCATTTCAGATGGGTACTACCAGAGATGCTGTGACTACTGGTAAAGATGGCACAGTCACATTTGATATTGACAGACCTCGCACGTACAATGATCTTACTGAGGAGGAAAAGAAGAGGTATGATGCTGATATTAGAGCCTCAAATATCATCATTCAAGGTCTTCCAAAGGATGTCTACAAACTCATCAACTTCAATACAAAAGCCAAGGCAGTATGGGACAATGTGAAGATGCTGTTGGCTGGGTCAGAACTGACAAAGGAAGACAGGGAATCTCAATTGTATGATGAGTTTGAACATTTCAAAATGAACCCAGGAGAGAATATTACAGACTACTATGTGAGATTCCATAAGTTGGTAAATGACATGAGAATAATTAGAATGACTATGCCCAACATCCAACTTAACTCCAAGTTTGTGAACAATATGACTCCAGAATGGGACAGATTTGTTACTGCTGTCAAACTCAACAAAGGTCTGAGGGATACCAACTATGAACAGCTTTATGCCTATCTTCAACAACATGAGAAGCATGCTGTCTTTGATCGGGTGTTAAGAGAGAAGTTGAATCCATCCACTTCCAATGATCCACTAGCATTTATGGCAACTGCTGTACCAAACTTTCAACCATCATCTGCTATGAGTCCTCAACTTGACTCAGGCTATACTCAGACTGATAAAATGCTTGATAACCTCACCAATCAAGTATCTTTACTTGTGCAACAGTTCAAAGCTTCTCTTCCTCAGACCAACAATCAGTTAAGGAATTCATCCAACCCGCGAAATCTTGCAATGGTGGAGGATGGAAAAATTGTGGTTCAAAATGTGCAAGGGAGAGCTGGCAGAAACATGGGTTGAGGTATTATGCAGAACAGGGCTGGGAATGCCAACCAGGGGCAAGGGAAACAGATAAAGTGCTATAATTGTGGAGGTCTGGGACATATTGCAAGAAACTGCAATCAACCAAAACGACCTCAGAACTCAGACTACTTCAAGGACAAGATGCTGTTGATGCAGGCTCAAGAGAATGGAGCAGTATTGGATGAGGAAGAATTGTTGTTTCTGGCTGGTGATGGGGGTAATACTTTTGATGCTGATGTGGATGAGCAACCAGTCCAAGATATGGCACTCAATGATCCTAATGTCTTCCAAGCTGATGATTGTGATGCATTTGACTCTGATGTGGATGAAGAACCAACTGCTCAAACTATCTTCATGGCCAATTTGTCGTCCTTGGCCTCTCCATCTCAACAAGTTGGTTCTTCAAATGCTTCTGTGATATCTGAGGTACTAAGATTATATGACACATATGAAATAGTTGATAAACAAAAGTTTCCCATCGAAGTACAACAGGCAATTGTCTCTGACTCAAATAATGTGGACATGGATAATAGCAATATGATTCCATATGAACAATATTTGAGTCAGAAAAATGTGCCTGATGTACAAAATGCTGAATCTTCTGTTGTAAATGATGCTTGTGTTGTTGATGACTTGTGTGCCGTAGAAATTACACGTGAAATAGATAATGCATGCACTCGTGAAAGTACAGTTCTTGCACCTGATAATTACTTGATCACTAGCCTAAACATTTATAAAGAACAAGTAGCTATGTATGAACAGCGTGCTAAGTTTGAGCTTAATGAACGAGAGCAGATATTAGAAGGTAAAATGAGTACACTTATTAAAGAGTCTAGAGTAAGAGAAGAAACATTAAAACAAGAGTTGAATTCTTTGAAAAGTCAGCTAGAACAGTCTGTCAAACAGAAACAGGAAGTACAAAAGTGTATAACTACACTTAAGCTAGAATTCAAAGAAAAAGAAAAGGAACTCTTAAATGATTTCTCTAGGCTCAAAACCTTAAAAAATAAGCTTGAGGATGAGTTGTACACACAAGACCAAACCAGACAGATTGCCCAAATGATGTATAAGCACAGAAAGTTAAGTGACAAGCATAGTGAAAGCAATGTAGGTAGATCTAAATTAGCTATTCATGAGATTGCTAAGATAGCCCAACCCGCATTAAATGATTCTAATGTGATGTTTATGCCTAATCACGACCCGCCTGAGCATATCTACACTAAAGAGGAGGATGAGTTAAGTGAGAGAACAAAGGAAAGAATGAATGATAAAATGAGGGATCCCGAGTGCATAGCCAGACGAATAATAATCAAGCCCCATCACTATAGTGAGGAAAATCGTTTGGCTGTGTTTGCTCCTCAAAAGAAGTTAACACCTGAACAGATATTCTGGAAACAAGATAATGAAAAACTTAAGGAAGAAAAACTTAAGGCCAACACCCCTCTCATTAGAAAAGTTGCGTCCATAACGGTGTATCCTCCCAATACACCTAGGAATTTGGTGCCGTTGTCTCTTCCCACTGAATGCAAAACCTTTATTAGCTTATATGTGCTTTAGCAACTGTTTGCTGATTTTGATAAAACATGTAAGAAGAGAATCACACCAACCGGCATTACTGAGGGGGAAAGGTGTTTTGAACATGCAAAAAGGTGTTACTTAACTGAGGTCATGCCATTCTTTAAACTACTCAAAGAACATTTTGAAGGGCTGCAAACTGCTCTCAACACAGAAATAAAAGAAATGAAAGCAGTGTTTAAAGATATGGAAAATGAGATGAATGAATATGCAATAGAACTTAAGAGCCGCGAAATTGAAAGGAAAAACATGCTCATCGATAATGATAATTTGATTGCTAGATGTATTGCACAAGATGTATTTTTTACTGCAACTGATTCTGCATTATCTGCTTGTCAATATTATGAGTATGCTATGGCTTTAAATGTTACCCAGAATCGTGTTGTGGAGCTTGAGGGGGAGAATTTGAAACTGCTTGAAAAAATTCAAAATGATGATCATGATGACATGGTCAAACGTTTTTCTAAACTAGAGGTTGAACATCTTAACTTACAATTAAAATATCAACACTTAGAAGAAAGATGTAAACTATCAAATGCCAAGACATCTTCGGATGCTCCTGAGTTTGATACGTATTTTGAATTAAGCAAACGGGATGAGAAAATTCAAGCTCACACTAACATGATTCGTCTGTTGAGGGCTCAAATTGCCCAATTGAAGTCCAACAAGTGTGATGTTTATGGCACCAATAAACCGTCGTCGTCAGATTCTCAGAATTTTCAATATCAAGACACCTTAAACAAATTACATCATGAAAATGAGTGTTTTCGAGAAGAAAATTCTAAGATTAAACAACATTACAAAGAGTTATATGACTCAATGAAAGTTACAAGAAATAGTCATAATGAAAGGATAACTTCTTTGTTAAATGAAATTGAGAATCTGAAGACTCAGGTGAAAGGTAAAATGCCATGTGCATCTTGTAATTGTGGTTCATCAAAGGTTTCTGCTTGTAAAATATATGATGTTCATGTGGGGCCTATTCCATTTCCCATAAGAAATAACAGACCTGTCCATCAGATGTATCTTAGTCACCTTAGGGATGGACTTGACACTCTTTGAGAGGTTGTGGAAGAGGACAGAATAGGAAAACCACGTGATAAGGCAATAGGTTATGCATGTGTCCTCACAAAAAGGATCCAGGAACAGCTAGAATATGCTATTAGCTCGGGTCCTACATCTAGTTACCAAAAGGATAGCTTAGGTGCCTCATCGTCCACTATTAAGAACAAGCATGTGTCCTTTGATTTAACACCAAGAACATCATAACCTAGCACATCATTATTAGGAAAGCATGTGTTAGTGAAGCAAACTAATGTTCCCATCATTACTTCTACTAGAGTAAGAAGTAACACCCAAGCTAGCGGGTCAAAGCCTAAAGGCAATGCAAGGAATGATAGAACTACACCGGCTAAGAGTGATCACAAGAAAAGAGTAGAAGCCCAACCTAGGAACAATAAGTTTGTAACGACTAGATGGAATCGTGTTGATTCGAGTATCAAAAGTACTGTAATTAATTCGAATTCTAAAATGGTCTGTAAAACACGTGACAAATGCTTAATTTCTGTTAATCATGATGAATGTGTTGTGTCGTCTCTGATATCTCATGTACCACCCCATATTATGCATGCTAGGAAAACTGAAAGTAATGTGAAAAGTTGGAAAGCCACAGGAAAAATCTTCACTAAGGTTGGGTATCAATGGAGACCCACTGGAAGGAAATTCAGTTTAGGAAACAAGAATCCATTGCCTAAGTTGAATAAACATAAAATTGTGAAGATTAAAGAATGGAGACCAACGGGTCGAATCCTTCCATTAGGAACACATAGCCCTTGTAATAGGTCCCTTGATAACTCTAGAGTAGTTCCCACTGTAGAGGCATCAATATTAGAAAAGACTAATGCTCCAGAACTTGTGTGTGCTAACCAAACGGACGCCAAATTCTAGTGGGGATCCACATATTTCAGTTATCCACTGTTGTCTGATTTCAAATGCAGGTCGTACAAATCGTCCTTTGGTATTTGGACTCAGGCTGCTCAAAACATATGACTGGGGATCGCTCACGGCTCAAGAACTTTGTGAAAAAGTTTATCGGGATAGTTAGATTCGGGAATGACCACTTTGGTGCGATTATGGGTTATGGAGATTATGTGTTTGGTAACAGTGTGATCTCACGGGTTTACTATATGGAAGGATTAGGGCAAAATTTGTTTTCTGTGGGTCAATTTTGTGACGCTGATTTGGAAGTGGCTTTCAGAAAACACACGTGTTTCGTCATAGAATTGGATGGTATGGATCTTCTTAATGGTAGTCGGGGTACGAATCTATACACCATATCAATTGAAGAAATGTTGAAGTCCTCTCCCATATGCTTGCTTTCAAAAGCCTCTAAAACAAAATCATGGCTGTGGCATCGTCGTTTGAACCACTTGAACTTCGGTACCATAAATGATCTTTCCCGCAAAGATCTTGTTAGAGGAATGCCCAGATTAAAATATGAAAAAGATCATCTCTGCTCTGCATGTCAACTGGGCAAAAGCAAGAAACAAACCCACAAACCCAAAACCGTCAACACCAACTTGGAAGTTCTTCATACCCTCCACATGGATTTGTGCGGTCCAATGAGAGTACAAAGCATAAATGGAAAGAAATATATTCTGGTGATAGTAGATGATTTCTCTCGGTTCACATGGGTAAAGTTTTTGAGAACCAAGGATGAGACTCCAGAGGTGATCATTAAGCTGATTAAACAGCTACAAGTAAGGCTTAACAAGACTGTCAGAATCATCTGCACTGATAATGGAACTGAGTTTGTCAATCAACAACTCAGAAACTTTTATGAAAATATTGGCATCACACATCAGAAAAGTATACCTCGCACTCCTCAACAGAACGGAGTCGTTGAACGGCGAAACCGTACTCTAGTAGAAGCTGCAAGAACCATGCTTATATTTTCAAAGGCACCGATGTTTCTCTGGGCAGAGGCCATTGCAACTGCATGCTACACCCAAAACCGATCTCTGATTCATCCCATTCATGAGAAGACTCCCTATGAGTTAATTCACAACAAGTAGCCAGATTTATCATTTCTTCGTGTGTTTGGTGCTCTTTGCTATCCAACTAATGATAGTCAAGACTTGGGAAAGTTAAAAGCTAAAGCAGATGTAGGTATTTTTGTTGGATACGCACCAGACCGTAGAGGGTACAGAATCTACAACCAGAGAACCCGACAAATCATGGAAACCATCCATGTCAGGTTCGACGAGCTAAGTGAGCAAACTGTTTCAGGACAAACCAGTTCTAGACCTGATCTTAAACTTTTGACACCTGGACCAATTAGTTCAGGGCTTGTACAGAATCACACGCCTGCAGAGTCTTTCGTTCCACCAACGAGTGAGGAGTTGAAGAAGCTATTTGATCCTATGTTTGACGAATACTTTGAGCCAACAAATGAAACAATCACAAATGCAGTAGCTGCACCTGACGCTGCGGATGTTCAAGTTCCACAAGGCTCAGAAAACCATCCAGCTTCAGTCTTTATCAGTTTCAATGCTCCTGCTGCAAGTCAATCACCCACAACATCAAATACTCAATCCTCTCCGGTGCAACAAGAATCTGCAGATGATCATTCTTTGGATGTTAATCCTTTTGCTCCTATCGATGATGTTCCTTTAGAGAACATATTTGCTCCTGAACCCTCATCAGACATGTCCTCTCACGAAGAACACAGCACGGCAACATCAATCCAAAACCCTCAACCTCATGACCATCTCAGAAAATGGACCAACGATCATCCAATTGACAACATCATCGGCAATCCTTCTCGTCCTGTATCCACTCACAAACAACTGGCAATAGATGCATTGTGGTGTTTCTTCAATTCTGTACTGTCTAAAGTCGAACCAAAAGATGCCAAAGATGCAATGACCAAAGACTGTTGGTTCGAGGCCATGCAAGATGAAATCCATGAATTTGATCGACTTGAAGTGTGGGAATTAGTGCCTCCTCCAGAGTGTGCTATGATTATCGCTCTCAAGTGGATCTTCAAAGTAAAACTTGATGAGCATGGAGATGTTTTAAAGAACAAGGCGCGTCTAGTTGCTAAAGGATACAGACAAGAAGAGGGCATTGATTTTGAAGAATCATTTGCTCCAGTTGCTAGAATTGAAGCTATTAGAATCTTCCTGGCCAATGCTGCAAGTCGGAATATGATAGTATACCAGATGGATGTCAAAACAGCTTTCCTGAATGGTGACTTAAAGGAAGAAGTCTACGTGAGCCAACCTGAAGGATTTGTGGATGCTGAACATCCCACGCATGTTTATCGCTTGAAGAAGGCTCTTTACGGGTTGAAGCAGGCACCTAGAGCATGGTATGATACATTGTCCAAGTTTCTTCTAGCAAATGGATTCTCAAAGGGTGTAGTTGATCCAACATTGTTCACCAGGAAGACAAGCAAACATCTACTACTTGTTCAGATTTATGTAGATGACATCATATTTGCTTCATCTGACCCTAGTGAATGTGATAGATTTTCAAAAGAGATGAGCTCAAAGTTTCAAATGTCGATGATGGGACAAATGTCATTCTTCCTAGGATTACAAGTCTCTCAAAGTCCCGGAGGCATTTTCATCAATCAGTCCAAATATGCATATGAGATCTTGAAAAAGTTTGGATTCGATTCAAGTGATCCAGTTGATACTCCCATGATTGATAGATCTAAGCTAGATGAAGACCCGTCAGGGATTCCGGTCGATCAAACGAAGTACAGAAGCATGATTGGATCCTTAATGTACATTACTGCAAGCAGGCCAGACCTTCTATTTGCTGTATGCATGTGTGCGCGATATCAATCCAAACCCACCAAAAAGCATCTAGAAGCAGCAAAAAGGGTTTTCAGATATCTTCAAGGAATAGTTCATATGGGTCTCTGGTACCCTAAGGACACAGCCATGGAGTTAACGGCTTATTGCTGATGCAAATCATGCGGGGTGTCAGGACACTCGTCGAAGTACTTCTGGAGGAGCTCAGTTTTTAGGGGAAAAGTTAGTTAGTTGGTCTTCGAAGAAGCAAATGAGCACATCCATATCTTCTACTGAAGCAGAATACATTGCTATGTCGGCTTGTTGTGCACAAATTCTATGGATGCGATCACAACTATCAGACTATGGATTCTCATACAACAAAATTCCTCTATATTGTGACAACAAAAGCGCTATTGCACTTTGTTGCAACAATGTTCAGCACTCCAGGTCAAAGCACATCGACATCAAGCATCACTTCATCAGGGAACAGGTTGAAAAGGGAATCGTGGAGCTGTATTTTGTGAGGACAGAGTTTCAGTTAGCAGACACCTTCACTAAGGCTCCCCCGAGAGAAAGGTTTCAGTTTATTCTCCCGCGTCTTGGAATGAAGAGCTTATCTACAGAAACTCTCAAGTGTCTTCAGGAGGAAAAGGAGGAGTAAAGGGTTATCCTCTCATATCCTTGTACATAGGTGTATATATCTTTAAAAAAAAAAAAAAAAAAAAAAAAAAAAAAAAAAAAAAAAAAAATCTTATGAAAAACCATAAAAATCGAAAAAAAAAAATCAGAAAATACCAAAAATAGTCCTACTTAGGCATGTATTCTGTTTATCGATAACATTTACGGATCTAGAAATGTCATTCAACAATGACACGGATCTTTAAATGAAGCTCGAGCAGAAATTATACTAATCAGTTAAAACATGTCTTAATGGCTTGCAGTTACTTCATACTGCAACCCGCGATACACTCTAGGGAAAGCACGTCGCCAAAAAGACGGCTGTTCCTCCAACTGGGTGATGTTCACCTGGGCATGGATTACTTTATATCCATGTTTCACCGACTTGATGTACGTTTCAGTGCGTCATTTCGTGTATAAGAAGAGAAGTCTTCTTTACATCAGACTCTTTATCTTGTTTGATTCTTCAAGAGAGTCTTGATGTTACACAAGGTGGTAAATTAAATTAAATTTTCACATATACTCGCCGCTCAATTGAATGACTACAACTCTTTAAATGGAAAACGGGTCATTAATTGAGGGGGAGAATATTTGTTCAAATTTCTGACACCTTGCCAAATTTGTGCAACATCAGCAGTGACACTCTCTCGTGGTTTAAGGGGGAGCATAGTATGCTCCTAAATCAGAATACATTCAAACCTGACCACATTTTCTCCCAAATTTTCTAAACTTATTTAAATCAATTGGGATCACAAATCTCAAATGGTTTGAAATTTTTGATCGGGGGAGAGAATGTGATTTAAATATGAAATTCTGATAAAATGTGATGTTTTGGAAGTAAATGTAAGCTCTCCCGTATGTGCTAAACTGCTTTGTATATCAATGCACATATTGAGGGGGAGCAAAATGTTTTGGACGAAAAAGCAAGCTCTTCCATATGTGCTAAACTCTTTCGTATATCGATGCACATATTGAGGGGGAGCAAATGGTTTTTAACAAAACATAAAGGATTTGGGCATCTCACGTGAGCAAGGCTCAGACTTCACCAATGAATTGACGAAACATATACTGTCATTGATCGAAAGGACATATCCTGGCCGGGTAATAATTTCAAGCTGGTCTAACCAGTGATGTAAGCATGTCTCGAAAAGGATGTGTCTGAGTAGAGTGTACCGTTTCGAGAAACTTTCTGTGGACTTGACCAGGCCGGGTAATAATTTCAAGCTGGTCTAACCAGTGATGTAAGCGTGTCTCGAATCGTTCATGTTCACTGAAAGTTGATCAATTCAAAAAGTGCGAGCTCTACCAAACATGTGCAAATTTATAAAACAATCACTCGAGCACATGTTGAGGGGGAGCATTTGAAAAGTATAAAACTCTCAAGTGTTTGCAAAATGTTTTTCATAATCATGAACACTTTGAGAGATTTTTCAAAGATTTGGTTTGGCAATTGTGGAAGAACACTAAAGACCGACCATTTAATTTAATGCATGGAGTTATAAGGATGGTAAGGTTAGGTTCAAGTTCCCACGATCCCGCCAGAGCCGGAGGGATCTACCCAGGGACAATCCACTAGATAGTGTAGAAGTCCTTCGGTATGATTAAAAAAGGAGAAAAGTGAATTAGGGAAGAGTGCCGACTGAGATGGAGCTAGAACTGGAACTAACCCAACAAGGTTCTAGTAATGAAGTCTTGGTAAGCACTGAAGGGGTTGAAGAATTAAAAAGAAATGAAGTGAGAAAGGGTGAAAAGAAATAGCCCTCCTTACAACTTAGGCAGAAACCGGGTCAATACATATGCTGTCAGAATCACATAGTTGATTGCTGGCATTGAAGACAAAGTATCATGGACCCAGTGATACGCTGCACAACCCTCCCTAGCCACTCAAGGTCCCTCAAAGGATTCTTGTTTCAATTGTCACGGAGTTCAATTCATTCCTATCATCTCTCTCACTCCGAGTTAGATGATATTGAAAAGGTGGCAGTCCTCTCCAGCCTCCGCTTACTAAATCAAAGCGCACTATAGAGTCTAGAGCCACGAGATTCATCATAAGATCTCATAGGAACACAAATTATCTCTACACTGGTTGTTCAACATTAAGGACACCAGTTGTAAACTTATGAGTCCTACGCAGATCTTAGCAATCTGCCAGAACATTTATGAGAGAATTTACAAATGTAATTCTCAATGATTGAATGGAAATTCCTGCCAGGGTCAACATCAAGCAGCCCTGAAAGCAGGTCACTTCGGTAATTCCTTGTGGATTAGGCTTAGTGATCGCGGCGGTCTCAAACGGTCTACAGTCGTGGAGTGATCTCCAGCGACTCACCTAATCGTTGATATACTACGGTATGATCTTAAAAAGCCCTCTGTGGGTTTTCGATTAGGAACGGTCTTGGTAAGGATTGGAGAGAGTTTTCACACTATGCTGTTAACAATCTCGAAGTCCAAACCTGTAAGTACCGGTCGATTTGTTGCTAACTGTTGTATGCAGGAACATTTGGCGATTGTAGTTGTGGAATGCTGTAGCTGGTTGCTGTTGTAGCTGGTTGCAGAAAAGATGCCAATCCATCACCACATGTTCACACTACATCATCATTGTAACTCAACAAAGTCATGATCAACCTAAAAGACCTTTAACACGGCTTCTGCAAATTCTGATGCTAAAGATCATGACACCAAATAGTGTGAGCATGTCGGCTCAAAGAATACTTCATCACTTGGAGACATCCTGATAAAAGATGACTTGAAGATACATGTTGGATGATATTAAAGAAAGAATGATCAAAATCATCCAAGACAAGGAGAAGTCGTCATAAGTCCACTGCTGAAGGCACAATGATTACTAAAGACTGAAGAATCAATGTCTACGAGCTACAAAGACAAGTTTCATGGATAGAGTGCTTGAATTAAGAACATTGTTATCGGGGTGACCTCCCTTAGGGGGAGATTGTTAGGAATATAAATATTCAGTTGAAGACTCGGTCACCCCGAGCACTCTCGTGTATCAAATAGCTCGTAGTATTACAAGTAATATTAGTAGTAAAGTAGTTAATTAATATTGTGGAGTGAGTCGGGTCTTTACCCACTGTCAGCTCGCTCCACAGTCCACTAGGGACAAAGTAAGTAGGCTAAGTATAAATACCCCTCTCCTCATGTGGAGAGGGTTGGACCTTTGCAAGCTTTCAATTCATTTTCTTTTTTGGTTTATCTCTCTAAAGGTTTCATACTTCTTTCTCTCTCTAGCATCTTCCTTGTTCGATCCATATAACCACCCAATCTTGTGTTTATTAGTTCATGAATATCCTACACTTCAAGCACCCATTTTGACCCGATCCCAACCCACCACACATGTGTGAACATTTACCATTTTGAACAAATAGATTAGGTACAATATGTAACAATAACAATCAATTGAATAGAACTCAGATAAAAAATACAAGGATAAAACCATTGACTACAACTACTAACATGCAATGGACATTTGAACTACCTGTAATAATTTAATAGTTTTAAAAAGACCGTTGAGCAATAATCCAAAAATAAAAATAAATAAAAAATCGAGTTGATTACATTTTTTGTCCCTGTGGTATGGCCAAATTGTAGGTTTGGTCCCAAAAACTTTGAAAGTGCAGCAATAGTCCCCATTTGAAGTTTGGGTTGCATTTTTGGTCCTTGGTCAGTTTGAAATGACCAAATTACCCTTACTTCTTTTAAAGAAGATAAAGGGTATTATTATTATTATTATTATTATTATTATTATTATTATTATTATTAATTTTATTAATTATTTAATAATAAACATCAGTTTATTATAATCTCATAAGATTTACAAGAAATTAGTGAGGATCTTGTTTCTAAGTACTCGCTAAGTCCAAGACAGCCGGCTATTCTCAGTTGTATCCGTGGCCCACATGCGCAGGATTTTCTTTTCACCATTCCTATTGACGGCTTGGGACAGATGATGAACCATTGCCAATTCCGATCTGTGTTGTGTTATAGGCTTACTGTACCTATGTTCTCTGAAGGTAGATGTTAACAACAAGAATCGCTTTCTGGAGGTCGAGGTTGATCGAAATACATGATTAGTTCTAGAGAGAGAAAGGTGAAGAAAAGTGTTTTGTTATAAATGAATAAATGAATATAGCTTACACAATTTCCCACACCCCTCATGGAGAGTCATGAGGGGTATTTATAGGCTCATTACTACATAAGTTTGTTTATTGTACATTAGTAGTCCCTGCGGGCACTACTTACTACGAATCTAGTCCAATTCACGCGTAAGACGTTATCTTTATAAAAAGCGAGGCTAACAATCTCCCTCCAAGATATCGTCACACGTGAATGGTTACAATGAGACCTATAAAGAAAGTAAATTACAATAATAATAAACAATGTTGACGTTGTTGAAGCGCAGAGTCTCTGTAAGTCTAGATACTGAGGCAGACTTGAAGTTCTCTCTTCCGACGATCTCGGCATTTGATCTTTGGCACTGACGGCACTGATCCTTGTAGCTCTGAACTTCAACTGTAATGGTCTAGTTAGGTTATTACTCCCTCCTAACTAGTGAGCCTTTTTCTTTTATCTGCTCCCTCCTGAATCGACAACTCTCTTTCATAAGATCTTTTTAGTCTTCAAACACGCAGCGGAGAAAGTAGACACTAAATTGTAGCACCATGGTTGTCGTTCGGGGAGCATCATAACAACATACCTCACATAAATTTGCATCCAAGTTGGTAATAAGTCCCGATGTACACATTAATGGTACCTCTTCAGTTCCAGATTAAGCACAGTTCCTTCAGCCAACCAAATTACTGAAGACGAAACACTACTTCTTTCATCATGTACTTCTCCCTCCTGATGGTTGCGAGTTATCGAAATCATCATAATGTTGTGTATACGCTGTAGATTACCTTTTACTTGATGCAATATTAAAGCCATAGCTCGTTTAAGCATAATTCCGTGAGAATATGTCGAAAAAATATGACTCTCTTTTTCTACAATCCCATCTCATCTCTTCTCTTCAACCTATAAGCGACCTCTTCAAAATCCAACCAGCTAGTAAATGACCACTGAATGGAGACAACCCAATATAATTGATATGAGAATGAAGAAAACATCCCTTAGATATGTGACTTAAGCTTGTACGAAAGTGTGACTAAGAACCTATACTGAGCACTACAATGTAACTCCTTAAAGCATAGGTAGTGTCATATTCCCAAACCAATCAAAAAATATATGAAATATCCACCTCTTGGACTATCCACAACTTCATGTGACACTGAGTACTACAATCTAACTCCTTAAAGTGATAGCCAATGTGAGTATTAAGAACCGACTTATGCGTTTATAGATCACACATTTAGCTAGATGTCCAAGTCTTAATCACTACCAGTGTATGCCCAAATAAGTATCTCTGAAAGTCATGCATCTATCCAACCTCTATACTTTGAGATAAATAAGTACACATGCCTGTGAAATGAACTTTAAACCCAAATAAGCAATATCGTACAAAAACTCCGTAGTCACAAAAATCCAATACTAGCCGTTGTCATTTGATTGTGATTCTTGATCAAGATCTTTTAAGCTATACGTGGTTTGTGTTTGAAGAAGGATAAATTGGTATTAAGATAATGAAACAATGAAACGAATCATATTCTATTAAGTGTAGACCAATAATATCATATGTGATTTTGGTGTTATGGGTGAGTTTGTTATATGCCCTAATTCTTTAGATACCCTCTGTTTCGCGGATCGAACTAGGGTTTTGTATATTAGATATTCGGCGAAACCTTAAGAAACTCAGAAGAATTTCACTCCTTGATGCTCGGTAAATACCCTAGAAATTCGGAAACATAACTCCTTACTCGAAGTTTTCCTTGCTCGAAGATTTCCTTACTCGAAGATTATCCTTACTCGAAGATTTCCTTACTCGAAGGATTTCCTTACTCAAAGATTTTCTTACTCGAAGATTTCCTTACTCGAAGGATTTCATTACTCGAAGAATTTCCTTACTCGAAGGATTTCATTACTCGAAGAATTTCCTTACTCGAAGGATTTCCTTACTCGAAGGGAAGTTCTGATTTCCTAACTCGGAAAATATAAACAGAACTTGAATAAATTCCTTACTCGAAGGATTTCTAACTCGTAGAAATTCTACCTTACTCGAAGAAAATCAACCATTACTCGAAAATCTTCAAATTCTTACTTGAAGAACTTCATCCTAACTCGGAGAAATTCATCCTTACTCGAAGAAATACCCATTTTTCTGAGAAAAAACACAAAAAATCACATTTCTTCACCACAAAACACCACAATTCGCCCCTGGTTAGCTCTGATGCCACTTGTTAACAACAAGAATCGCTTTCTGGAGGTCGAGGTTGATTGAAATACATGATTAGTTCTAGAGAGAGAAAGTAGAGAGAGAAAGGTAAAGAAAAGTGTTTTATTATAAATGAATAAATGAATGAAGCTTACACAATTTCCCACACCCCTCATGGTGAGTCATGAGGGGTATTTATAGGCTCATTACTACATAAGTTTTCCTATTGTACCTTAGTAGTCTCTGCGGGCACTACTTACTACGAATCTAGTCCAATTCACGTGTAAGACGTTATCTTTGTAAAAAGCGAGGCTAACAGTAGCTTTTGCCCGAGTTGTAATGTGCATCGTATGGACCAATGGGGAGATCACGCGGTCCACTGCTCTAGTGAAGTGGGTGTGAAGTTTAGGCATAATCTGGTTCGTGATATTCTAGTTGATATATGTTCTAAGGTTAGGATCATGGTGTGTAAGGAGGCTCCTATGGGGTTCCTTTCTGTAGACCACGACTCACTTGTTTATCATACAAAGGCAGCCACGATGACACTCATAAACATACACACTAAGAACAAGAGATGTGGATCTTATGTTTATATTTGCTAGTCAAATGATTATATTCTTGAAAAGAAAACAATACAAAGACTAGAGGATGAAGCTTTCACACACACACTCTTTTACATATGTTAGAATGAGGCACACTTTTACTGTGAAGAGTGTGTGTGGTTATACGAAAACACAGCCAACCAAATGGGTCTTTGGTGAGCTTTCTAATGGACTTGGAGTGGGCTTATGTTGCATTACACTTATACATTGAACATACTTATAAAACTAATACCATAAGCCCACTAAACTAAACCTAGACATTATACATAACACTTGACAAATGAACATCACTTTTCAATTAACAAAGTTAATTGCTAACAATCTCCCCCTAAGGGATGGTCATTTCAATGATGCTCCCGTGATTGGTCTTTTGCCTTCAATTTCTTGAAATTGATGTGTCAATGTATAATAGTCTTTAATTAATGTTCCTTTATGCACTGTGATCTTCAAAGAATCGACTTGTGGACTTCCTTGCCTTGATCTACGTCTTCTATCCAGATGCATCATCGTTGTAGATGATGATGGTGGATGGACTTTCGTCGGTACATGCATAAGACAGTTAGCAATAAATCGTCCAACAGCCATCATGTCGTGAGGCAAGATCTTTAGATCTCATTAAGACTCATGCAACTTGTATCCTTTTGATGAACACAAGTGTATTGCATAGGAAGTGTTCCTAAGAGATCTTTTGATGAATCTCATGTCTCTAGACTCAATTATATGCGTTTTGATTTTAGTCGTTGGAGGCATGGAGCAGAGTGCCACCTTTTCAATATCAACACATCTCGGAATGAGAGGTCGAGAGATTATGCAGTGTTCTCCGTGAAAAATGAAACAAATATCTTTTGAGAGATATCTGAGTGGATAGGAGGGGTGGTGCAAATGCGTCACTGGGTCCATGATGTCTTGTCTTCAATATCAGTATCACCTTAGTGAGTACCAATAGCAGATGTATTGACCCGGTTTCTGACCGAAGTTTTCATGGAGGGCTATTTGTTTTCACCCTTACAAAAACTTTTCTTTTTCATTCTTCAACCCTTCTTTCTCATTTCTCATTATACTCCTTTTTTCAATCTTACCTAAGGACTTCTAATGCTAAGCAATTGGAATTGTCCTTGGGTAGATCCCTCCGGTTCTGGCGGATCATTGGACATAACCTAACCATAATCACCTTATTACTCCGTGATTATCCTAGATTATCAATCACATACCATGAAACTTTTGAAAATCTCTCAACGTGTTCATGAGCAAACACATTTTAGTTAACACATTGAGAGTTTTGCATTTCTGAAATACTCCCCCTTTCACATGTGCTCATGCATTTTTGTAATAAATTGCACATGTTGGGTAGAGTTCGCACATTTGAATTGATCGATTTTCAATGAACATGACCTTCGCGAGACATGCTTACATCACTAGTTAGACTAGCTTGAAATTATTACCCGTCCCGGTTATATTCAATGATCATCTCTCGAATTGGTACATTCTACTCAGACAAGTCCTTTGCGAGACACGCTTGCATCACTGGTAAACCAGCTTGAAATTATTACCCGTCCAGGACATGTCTTTTCGAGAACGGACATTTAGTTTCGTCAATTCGAGGGTTCATGCTGAGTCTTTTTGAAGAAATCATTTTGAGATTCAAACGACAAAACTTCTTTTAGATCACATTTTAATCACGTCCTTTCCCCCATATTTATAATAAACACCTAATCTCCCCCTCAAAAATAGCATGAAGTGGTATTTTGGAAAACAGTTGATTAAAATGAAACTTTTTGTGGAGAGACGGACTGATTTTAGCATGAAATTGGAACATTTTTCTTTTTCTACTCCCCCTTAATCAGAGCAAATGGTTAAACTTTTGAGTTTAAAAGCATTTAGTGGTCTTTGAGGGAGTTGTTGTGAGCACAAAATTTATAAAAAGACTTTGAAAAATCTTTTGAAACAATTTTGATTAAGTGCTCACAGGTTTTAGCTCTTCGCCATTAACATTGCGAGTCCTGATCGGAAATAATCAGAAGTCATCAATGTAGCCTTTAGTATGAAATCTTTTCCAGTTGGAGTACTCGGGCCATGATAAAAGATTTCACAATAAAGTACGGGTCTCGTACTGAAATGTACGAAAGCCTTAATGAAGAAAAATTTGAGAAACGACATGTTTTAGAAAAACATAAAAAATAACTCTCGCTCAAGCATCTGTACATGCCCGTATCATTGTTGAATGACATTTCTAAGTACGTACAGAATATTGATTAGATGAGAGACATGTCGTGAGAAGAATATTTTTGGTTTTTGAGTTTTATATTTTTTATGTCTTTTTGAAATTTTTCTATATTTACAGTATAGATTTTAACAAGTATATATTTACAAAACTATTTACATGCGAAGCTTGTTGATATAAATCAAGAAGATTCGAGAAGACTTTCTAACTCTTCGGGAGTTAGGCTTCGCATTCCAATTCGACGAACTAAGTTTTCAAACCGCTCTTTTGGGAGGGCTTTAGTAAATAGATCGGCGAGTTGATTTCAGTCTTCAAGAAAAAAAATTCAACAATACCCTCTTCAACATGCTCTTTTATGAAGTGATAGCGGACTCTAATATGCTTGGTCTTCGAGTGTTGCCCTTGGTTGCACGAGATGGCTATGGTACTTTTTGAATCGCAATACAAAGGTATGCGGTTGAAAGAGAAACCATAATCTGTGAGTTGAGTTCTCATCCAAAGGACTTGAGCACAACACGCAGATAGAGACACATACTCGGCTTCTGCTGTTGATAAAGCAGTGCATTCTTGTTTCCTTGAGGACCAGCCTACTAGTTTTTCTCCCAGAAATTGCGCTCCGCCTGATGTACTTTTCGCTGTAACTTGGCAACCGGCATGGTCTGCATCTGAAAATGCTATTAGTGTAAACTCCGAATCCTTTGGATACCAAAGACCCATGTTAATGGTTCTTCGAAGGTATCGAAAGATCCGTTTAACCTCTTGGAGGTGAAGTTCGGTAGGCCTTGCCTGAAACCGTGCAAGTAAGCAAACAGCAAAATGAATATCTGGTCGGCTTGCTGTTAAGTACATGAGAGAACCAATCATGCTCCAATATTTCTTCGGATCCATGGGTTTCCCATATAGGTCAGCGCCAATTTTTGGTGAAGTGACCATTGGAGTACCAACAGAGTCACAATTATCCATTCCATGTTTTTTCAAAATCTCAATTGTATATTTAGCCTGATTTAGAAAAATACCACGTGGGGATTGATGAATTTGTAAACCTAAAAAGAATTTTAAATCACCCATCATGGACATTTCGAATTTGCTTTTCATGAGATTTTCAAAATGTTTTGAATGTGTCGGATTAGTGGACCCAAATATTATGTCGTCCACATAAATCTGAACAATCAAAATGTCATTTTTGTATTTTCTTGTAAACAAGGTTGGATCAATCGTTCCTTTGGTGAAATTATTTGACAACAAGAAAGATGATAACTCGTCATACCACGCCCGTGGGGCTTGTTTCAAACCATAGATTGCCTTCTTTAGCCTGTAGACGTATTCCGGATGATCTTTGTCAACGAAACTGTCTGGTTGACTCACGTACACTTCTTCCTTCAGAGTTCCATTCAAGAAAGCTGTCTTGATGTCCATCTGATAAACCGTGATGTTCTTGTGAGCGGAATAAGCTAAGAAAATCCTTACTGCTTCAAGCCTTGCAACTGGTGCGAATGACTCTTCAAAATCTATCCCTTCTTCTTGTCTGTATCCCTTTGCCACCAGACGAGCTTTGTTGCGAATCACAGTCATTTCTTCATCCTTTTTGCTTTTCCATAACCACTTAAGATCAATGACTAGTTTGTCAATTGGTCTAGGAACTAAATCCCAGGTGTCATGGATTTGAAATTGAAGAAGTTCTTCCTGCATCGCTTCAATCCAGGCATTATCTGCCATTGCTTCCCGAATGTTCTTAGGTTCTATGAGACTGACTGAGCAGACATAGATGCACATGTCGCAATCGGTGTGAAGTTGTTTTCTCGTCTGAATTGGTCTTGAGGGTTCACCAATAACCTGTTCAATCGGATGGTCTTTTGTCCACTGTAATGTTGAAGGGTACCTTGGACTGAATGACTGCGTGTTAGACGGTTCATGTAATCTGGAAGATGATTCACCAGATTCCGTTCCAAACGGGTTTTCAAAGACTTCATCGTCTAACACAGCATTATTTTGTTCTTGCTCATCAATTCTTGGTAGAACAATTTCAATGAATGGAGTTACTGGAGTAAATGTAGATGATATTGATGTTGAGGGAGTTGGTGCGCCAGCTTCGAATGTTGTTGATGCATCTGGGTGTGGTGGTGGTGGTGGTGGTTGTTGAGTGGGTGCAGCGGAATGTTGGTTAGATGCATTTTTCGAAGCGCCACCATAGTATTCATCGTACATAAACTCGAAGAAATTATCCAGTTCTTGAGTTGTGGGTTGTTCGTCATGAATTGATTGAGCTCCTTGAGGTGCGAGTCCCGAACTGATATGTCCGGAAGTCATCGGGTTAAGAGCGGGTTATAGAGCGAGTCTCTCAGAAGCCATTTGTGAAATTTCATCAAACTTCACATTCATCGTCTCCATTATCTTTTTAGTTCTCCTGTTATACACCCTGAATGCCCTCGAGTTTTCGGAATAACCAATGAAGATTCCAATATCACCCTTAGCCTTCAACTTTCCCAGATCTTCCCTGTCATTTGTTGGATAGCATAAAGCGCCAAATACATGAAGATAAGAAATATCCGGTTTTCGGTTGTTGACAAGTTCATATGGGGTTTTATTGAATCTTGGATGGATTAGAGATCGGTTTTGAGTAAAACAAGCAGTAGAAACAGCATCAGCCCATAGGAATAACGGTGCACTGGAATAGATCAGCATAGTGCGAGCAGCTTCTACAAGGGTTCTATTCCTTCTTTCAACTACCCCATTCTGCTGTAAAGTTCTAACAGCGGATGTCTGGTGAGTAATACCAGTTTCTTCAAAGAATGTTCTTAACTCCTGATTGACAAATTCCGTGCCATTATCCGTTCTTACTATCCTAACTGGAGCTTGAAGTAGAACTTGAATCCGCTTCAGAAAGGTGATGATGGTGCTTGGTGCTTCATCTTTTGATCTCAAGAACTTTACCCATGTATATCTTGAATAGTCGTCAACAATTACAAGAATATACTTTTTCCCATTTATGCTTTGAACTCTCATCGGGCCACATAAGTCCATGTGCAGCAAATGCAACCTATCAACCGAACTAGGTACGGGTTTAGGTTTATATGTTGCTCTTTTGCTCTTTCCTTGCTCACATGATGGACATAGGTGTTCTTTGGTGTATTTGAATTTAGAAAGACCGGAGACGATGTTGTCTTTGGCAAGCTTGTTGATCGTGTCAAAGTTCAGATGGGACAAACGTCTATGCCATAACCAGGATTTTGTTTCACCTACCCTGGTCATGAGACAAATAGGTGATGAAGAGGCCATTTGGTTTATGTCAATTGCATAGAGATTGGTGCCACGATTCCCAATTAAGAGATCATTTCCAACCAAATTTCTAACAAAGCAAGTGTTTCTCCGAAAAGCAACCTCTAAATCTGCATCACAAAACTGTCCAACCGAGAACAGATTGTGTCCCAATCCTTCGACATAATAAACCCGAGTAATCAGATAATTTCCAAACCGAAGATCTCCATAACCCAGAATAGCTGCAACATGATCATTCCCAAACCGTACAGTCCCCATGAACTGCCACACAAAATTGATCAGCAGCTTCAGATTCTCGGTCATGTGCTTGGAGCAACCCGAGTCGACGATCCAAAGACAAATTTCAATGACCTGCAAAGAACAGATGATTTTGTATATGGAAACCGTTTAACATTTGGTTCCAGTGGGTTATATGAAACAGGTGAAGTACACTTAGAATTGGTTTCCGTTGATGCATTGGGAACTATTTCTAATGTGCCATTCTTAAGTGTGAACATTCTACCCGTTGGTTTCCATGCACAAAACTCAGAGTGATCCTTAGGCAATAGGCTGCTAGTGGTTTTCCTAGCTTTTGCAATAAGCCTTCGAATATATCTAGACTTAGCCTTAGTTACTAAAGGATCCTTTTTCTGTTCATGCATATCATTCTTTTTCCCATCATTAGAAACATTATCATCACAAGCATTTACAGACAAAGTTTTCTTTTGCATTAAACAATCAGAATCATTACATGCATTAGAAACAGAAGTCTTAACATTACAACTAGAAGATACATGTTTCTTCTTGGAAAGCGGTAAATTCCTAGGGTGTTCTTCTACTTTCTTGCATGCACTCTCAGAAACAGGCGAGACACTAGGTTTCTTGTTATTGCTCCTAGACTGTCTTTTGCTCCTAGAGTTGCTTTCTATTCCTGTAGAAGGTAAGGCACACTCATTAGAATTTTTTTTGTTGTCCTTAGATGTTGTAGTAGCATTCCTAGACTCATTTGGAGTATCTTTCTTACTTTTGTCTATCGCCCTATATGTTTTAGATGTAGAGGCAGACGCAGTAGTGGGACTAATCCTATAAATGCCAGGTGCTATTACTTTTGATGTTTGGACAACTGCTTTCTCTTTTTGTTTCTCACTAGGCAAGGGGGTTGATGGTGCAATACCCGTAGTTTCCTCACCCTTTCCTTTTTGACTTTCGAGTTGAGACTTCAAAAGATTGATTTGATCTTGCATATTTTTGTAAGAGCGCTCATACGAAAATTTGTCATACTTGCATTCTTCCTTTTTTGTATCAAGTTGTTTAAAATATGTGCAATTTTGTTTTTCAAGTTTAAAAAGCACCTTTTCATATTTTTCAACAATTTGAGAAGTCTCAGCTCGAAGTGTTTCATCATCCTCAACAGAATATGTTTGGTAAATAATGGACATAATATCGGTCGATAGAGCTTCGAAGGAGAGAGAGTCATTTTGCTTTTCCAAAACTTTTATGTGTTCCAAGTATTCATTGGCTTCATTCACTAAGGATTTGTGGTCCTTAACGAATTCTGCTGACTCTTTCAAAAGATTATGTTCCACATTTTGAACAACTGCATAGATTGCAGCAATATGTGGATTGATTTCATTTTCGAACATCTCTTTCAGGTCATTTTGAAAACTTGAAAACCATTCCATTTTTTGATTGTTTGTTTTGGATGCCACAATACTTTGAAGTGTTTCAATTCTCTGTTTAAGATCAACCAAATATAGTCTAGCTGCACTTGAATCATAAGTTTTTTAGATGCCATTTGTTCGATGTTAGGCAGATGTTTTGAAACAGCTTTTTGTCTTGTGAAAACCACTGGTTTTTGGAAAAACAGAGGTGACTCCTTTTGAACAAGATGAACCCCAGCAAGTTTGTTAACTTCATTATAGTCAATGGGTTTTATTTCTCTGTTCAATTGTCGCATTTTCTTTCTACTCTCTTCTGACAGCTCAATCGTTTCGCTAGAATCATAACCCGAAGGAGGGTCATGGATAGCATTTATTAAATTACCATTAAAAAGCACATTCTGTTCTTTTTGAGCTTTCTTGAGATTATAAGGGTTTTCATAACCGATAGCCACCTTTTTTAATGTATGTAAAATCGGGTTTGGATCGTTTATTAACATGTTAACTGTTTGTGTAGAATGACCCGTTTTTACAAGCAAATCTTCCAACTTTGCAATGGTTTCCTTTTTGTCAGTAATCTCTTTAAGAAGATCTTTTTCACGTTTTGAAAACCTTTCTTTTAACTCCTCCTTTTCTTTTTCAAGATTGGAATAAGTTGATTTTTGATTTGAAAGCTGGTTGGTTAGTTCAGAAATTTCTTTGTTAAGAGATTTGATTTGCAAATTCAAATTAACATCTAGAGTGTCAAATTTTATTTGCAAACGTTTCTCTCTTAACTCAGAATCTCTTAAGCTAACCTCAAGATCTGACTGACGTTTGTTGTGAAAATCAAAAGCTTGTGCATTCACCTTATAACTCTCAAGCTCAGCGGTCAATTTTTCATTCGCGGCCTTAACCTCGCGATTGACCGTTTTAACTTTCTCAATTTCAATACTACAATTTTGCAATAATGATTCAAACATAGCACGTGTTTCCTCATCATTATCAGTATGATGTGACTCAAATTCTTCATTAGGATCCATATCTGGAGTTACTAAATTAGTATTACTACAACTTGGTTCGTCCATATATGTATCGTAAATGAGATTAGGAGTCTCAGGATACTGTTCATTTTGAGGTGACATATCAAACATTTCATTATTGTGACATGTAGCATATGGTTGTTCCTCAGAAACCGCATTTGTGTTGAAAGCAGGAGGTGCTTCCGAGTCCGTGTCGTACTTTGCCTCCTGGAGATTTTCCATAAAAATGCAGTTTGCATAGATGTCCTCTTGATCTTCAGAATTATCCATAATAGCCATGAAGTCATTCTCTTCTGCACTCAACTGAAGCCCAGCCGTTTCCTTGTTTGCCAACATTAATGTTTTCTGCAAATACGCTGGATCCCTCTTATTCGGCTTGTCTGGACAGTTCCTAGCCATGTGACCAATACCCTGACAATTGAAGCACTTCATCACATTTCCCTGATTTCTATTCCCAGCTCCCTGAGCAACATTGTTGGGCTATAAAGTTAAAGTACTGCTGGAATATCAAAGTACTGCTAATCAAGTCGAAGTACTGCTGCTCGTTGAAGGACTGCTATGCAAATTGTTTAAGGACTAATGTGTAATTCTAGAATGTTCGTATTAGATTAGAGTTATAATTAGAATTACTTGTCGTTCAAGTTTGTAAACCGACTAGGGTTTTCCTTGTGCCTATAAAAGGATCCCTAGGTTGGCATTAGAGATATACGATTTTAGAGAGACAAGTTTATACGAATATTAGAAGCTTGTTAGAGTATTAGTGATTAGAGTTTGTTAGTGAATCTGTGTAAGAGAGTAGGTTCAAGGTTTTAATAATATTCGAAGTTGTTTATTAATTCTTCTTAGCTTTGTTGAAGTAGATTCCTCATACTTAGCAAAGTATATCAGTGTTTCACCATTAATAGTTTTGAATTTATTCAAATTTGTTAAACCGTAGACAAGCTACAAGTTAGTTTGGTCAGAGTATATCGATCCAACAAACATTCTCAAACTGATTCCCAGCATTCTGAACCCTTTGATTACCAACAGCTCTACCCATCTGATTCCCTGCAAACTGACCCATCTAATTACCAACATACTGCCCTGCATTCTGATTACCCATCTGAAATCTTGGAGCATATCCCTGCTGATTCCCATATCCCCCAACCATCTGTCCTTGCTGACCCATGTTGAAACTCGGCTGTGCAGTTTGCTTGTTGTGAGTGTTCGATGAGATTCGTTGATTGTTGTTGGTGGGTGTGGATTAACGTCCTTGGAATGCTTTTGATAGGTAAGCAAAAGCTTGAGTCAAAGCAGCAGTTGACTCATCCTGATAGTCTTGATCTGGGTGTTGTGGGTATTGTTGTTGTGGGATTACATGTTGTTGTTGTTGTGGGTAGAATGGTGATTGTGGAATATACTGTTGTTGCATGAATTGCTGAGTGGATGATGATGATGATGGTTGTGCACTGACTGTTGCAGGTGTAAGTGATTGGACTATGAGTGCAAGAGGATCTTGTTGTTTTGCTTGTTTCTCTTTTCTGACTTCATTTGCCTCTGCTTGGTTTTGTTTTAGGAAGTCATAGAGCTGATCATAGTTCACGTCGTGAAGGTTCTTTGTTTGGTTGACAATAGTGACATATCGTCCCCATTCCTCTGGAAGGTTGTTGATGAACTTGATGTTTTGAACAATTTGTTTAGGTGCCAAATTGTGTCTGATCAACTCATTCATTAGAGTACAAAACCGTGTGTAGTAAGATTCAATCTGTTCAGCTGGTGTGGATGTGAACTTCTCTCATTCAGTCAGAAGCTTGTTTTCCATGTCTTGTTTACCGATATCTGTACCATAACAAAGCCGTCTAACTCGATCCCACATTTCATAAGCAGTTTCACAACTATCTACAGCACAGAATATTTCTTGTGGCAACCCGAGTTGAATTAAATGCATTGCCATGTCATCTGCTTCAATTTGCTTCTGATCTGCCAATGTGTATTCCTCTTCCGTTTGAGTCCGGAAGGTTGCTTTAATTGGAGGTGTTGCATCAGGATTCCCAGCTGTGACTTGAATCTGGCGAGGCTTGAATGGACCTTCCTCTATGGATTTGATCAAGAGTTTACCTTGTCCTAGAGGCTTGGTTTTCATGTATCTTTTCATACGACTCGTCCATGGAAGATAACCACCCTTTTCTAACATTGGAGGTCGGTTTTCTGAACCTGCGGCATGAATGTCTTGTTGTGTAGTCATCTTTAAAATATTGTGTATGATAAAGTGGATTTAGGATCGTTTCAAGAAAATAGAAGTTGTTTTCGTTGAAGGTTGAACTTGAACTTGGTTGATGATGTGATGCTTTGGTTTGTTGTTGATGATCGTTGATGTTGTAACAAATTAAATAACGTTACGAAACTTGATTCAAGTATAATTAAGACAAAGTCAAAAGTTTACAGTTTCGACAAAAGGATATGTAAATTACAATTTAGATAAACATGACACTTTCTATAGAAATTTCAATTTGACCAAAATTTATACAAATTATGGCAAAATATCAATTTAGATAGAAATATATCTTATTTATATAAATTCGTAATTTATATAAAATCTAACAATCTTATACAAGAAAGTAGATAACCGTTTGTCGAAGTATTTTACACACTTATACAAGTGATAAAATACCGAGTTCACTTTCGAGTTGACGAAATTACGTTCGAATCAAATCCTTAAAAGTTATTTAACTTTGAAGTCTTTTAAACACAATTGCGAGGGGCCTGAAGTGTCAATTCCGAAAGTTCCTTACGGCAGCTGAAAGTACAAGGACTGAAGTTGCCAACTCTCAAAACTGCATCAATTGCGAGACAAAATGGCCAATTGCGAAATACTCCTGAATTGCGAGAAAATTCGCCAATTGCGAAAGACACTATGTGAATTGCGAGGCCACAATTGCGAGAGCAGCACCTCAATTGCGAAAGCAGTTGAATTGCGAGACAAATACTGAATTGCGAGACTCCAATTGCGATAGCAGTATCAATTGCGAGACCACAGGCAATTGCGAGAGCAGTGGAAATGCGAAAGAGCAGCAGTAATTGCGAGACAGAAGCTCAATTGCGAGAAGTGTTGCAATTGCGAGAAACTTCAGCTTTTTCCCACTTTTGTTGACTTTTGAGTACCTTCCCACGTGATAGCCTTATCTTCAAAGATATCTCTGACCACTTTTCACCAAGTTGCTATAATTCCTGACAACTTTCACCACTTGAACCAATAATATCCAAGATATTATACAAACACATCAAGTGATTCTTTCTTAAATAACTTCGATCAAAAGTAACTAAGAACACCAAAAAGTGCAGTTTTTTCCCAACAACCAAATGAGAAATACTCACTTAAACATATACCAGGTCGCAAAACCAAGAACAAACACAACCTTTCACTTAAATCTTTGCTATTCGATTCCTAGAAACCACAACAACTAGCGTAGCTGCTGGGTAAATATGAACAAAAACGAACAAAACAAACTCCTACCTTGATGATTGGCTCTTGTATACCACTTGTAGACCACGACTCACTTGTTTATCATACAAACTCAGCCACGATGACACTCACAAACATACACAGTAAGAACAAGAGATATGGATCATATGTTTATATTTGCTAGTCAAATGATTATATTCTTGAAAAGAAAACAATACAAAGACTAGAGGATGAAGCTTTCACACACACACACACACACACACACTCTTTTACATATGTTAGAATGAGGCACACTTTTACTGTGAAGAGTGTGTGTGGTTATACGAAAACACAGCCAACCAAATGGGTCTTTGGTGGGCTTTCTAATGGACTTGGAGTGGGCTTATGTTGCATTACACTTATACATTGAACATACTTATCAAACTAATACCATAAGCCCACTAAACTAAACCTAGACATTATACATAACACTTGACAAATGAACATCACTTTTCAATTAACAAAGTTAATTGCTAACACTTTCAGAGGATGGGAAGAGTTAAGTCATGCAGACTTGTTATTATTCAATTGGCTCCAAGGTAAAGATGCATGTTTGGATGTAACCGGAATCTCCCCATTTGCTGGTACTGGGGCGAGTTTATGGGCTCCTGGGGTGGTCTTGCACAATGCTGTTGAAAAGAAAAAGAGGAAGTATGCGTCCAAATGTGAGGACAACGGATACAAGCTCATACCATTTGCTTTTTCTACATTCAGGGAATTCGATACGGAGGCTTTGGACACACTTTCATGTATTAAGTCTATTGCCATTAGTCACTTAAATAATGCTAAGAGTAGTGTTTTTATCTTTCATAGAGTAAGCTTCCTTCAACTTCTTATACTTTTTTAAAACAATTAAATAAACAGTTTGAAATAAGCGACTCTTAACCATATATATCCAAACCATCCAAAAACCATATATATAACAAAGTTGCAGTTATTTATTGTTCTTGTATGAATCTAATCTAATCACTAATTAAGCTAACTAATTTGTAGAGAGAAAAATATATATGGCAAAACTAACTATAAGCTCTAGATTATGAACTGTACGTCGTAAGCTAATAACTGATAGACGGTAGTGTTAGCTACAATTTGTAGGTAAATTTAGACTAACAGACTCAAAAAGTAACAAAAAACTATATATATATAAATTATCTAACAGAACATAAGTTGTTATATATTATCATCTAGCTTACAATAAAAAAACATGGATGTATTCGGAAGCCATGAGTCTACTATGGCAGCTGCATGAAAGACTACTTGGCAGCCAGAACAAGCTTCTAAAAGCGACGAATAATCTGTAACATCCCCATATGCAATTTCTAGAGCTACGTTTATAGAATGTGCAGGAAGGGAAGAAAGATCACTAGAGCGACGAACAAACGCTCTAACAGCGTGACCATGACATAGTAGTGCATGGCAAAGTCTTCCACCCAAAAAACCCGAGGCACCAGTAACCAACACTTCCATAGTTCTAGTACAGAAATCTAAACAATGATACTTTCCTTATAAATAAAGGTTATTTCTTTTGGAAAGAACACATAGCTTTTAATACATTGAGAATGACATTCAACAACACAATCTGATCATCTGTTCTTCAAAGAGCGGGGTGGTTCATGTGAGTTAAACAAGGGGTGGTCCGTGGTTGGGTGTGATATGATGTACTTTTTTAAGTCATTTGGGTGAAAGTTAATCAAATGAGGCGTATATACGCGCTAAAGGTTTCTTTTAAACTTAAATGAGATGTTGGAAGCGGGGTGGTTCGTATGAAATAAACAAGGGATAAAGATCGTTAGAGCGACGAACAAACGCCCTGAGCCCCTGACACAGTGACCATGACGCGCGTAGTAGTACATGGCAAAGTCTTCCACCAAAGAAACACAAAGCACCAGTTATCAACACTTTCATGCTTCTAGTGCAGAAATAGATCGAGTAACAATTAACACCGATAGTAGAATACCTTCTTATGAGAGGGTTACACTTTATGAATTAAAACACCAATTGCATTAAATACCTACATTAATAAGTATCCAAATATCCAACGACATAATCTGATCTAGTGATCTTGGTACTTCAAACAAAGGGGTGGTTGAATCTGATGTACTATGTTGATTCCATTTAAATGAAACTTTAAATGAGTAGTTTATGTAAAATTTATGATTTTCTAGTGTTTGTCCATTTGGCCGACAAGATCTAGGGGGAGGCCGGACCGGCCCGTCCCCTTGAGGAAACCATACAAGTATACAAGAAGTACAAGAATTACTTTTGAGTAATTAGCTTATTATAGGTTGGAGATTTACTCATATACTAATTATGAACAGGTCTTGTGAGTAAAATAAATTAAAACTTGAAAAGGAATTGAAATTGGTGAGATACATCAAATTATTTGAAATTCGTCAAACGCAAAAAATATAATCTTAACACATAAAAATCGCCCACGAGATAAGAAGTGCGCACTTGTTCCCTATATTTGAGAACCATTGAGAGCAAAATCGTTGGCATCACAGCAAGTACTCCTTTATATCATAAATTATTTTAAATATACTGCAACTTTCTAGGAAGAAGAAAAGCAAATGTGACAGGTCTAAAGCAGAGACTATCCGTCGAAAACAACCGACGCTCTCCAATAACTTCTTACTTTCCACAAGGACAACCTACAAAATCATACACTGAAGATAAGTCCAAGAGCAAATCGAGATCACATAACACACAAATGTCTATTAGCATATCCAGTACGTCAACCATAATCTTCACTTAGTCACAATATAGCATGGTATTTGTTTATGTTCTTATACACGCTCTGTATCACAAAAAAAATACAGATTTAAAGTTTCAACTAGATGAAAAACAAAATAAAAAATAAAAAATACATAACGATAATCTTCACTTAGTCACAAATATATTTGATGGACTTTTGAGAGGTTGATTGGCTCTACAACCATTTCTTTTGGAGAGCTAAAAATTGGATATTTGACATTAACCTAACCCACTCTCAAAGGACTAAAGAGTCAATAAATCAGGATTATATTGTATGTATGGATTCAACGTTAATAATCAGCAAATCATGAAACAAGCTAACCCATTCAAAGATTAAAATTTTACCTTATCCAACTATTGGCTATCATCAGTGATTAATGGCACGTAGAGTTGGCGGCCAAATGAGACTGTCAACATACGGAACAACTTTGGTAAAGCTATGCGGCGTATTCATAATACCATTAAATAATTTAACAGCGGCTGCATCAGGATCGTACAAAGCAAGATGACGACCAATTCCAAAAAAGAAGAGATTATTTGGTGTGAAACCAATTGGCATGATTTTACCATCAAAGGGCGGTAATACATGGTGTTTGACCCACTTATGATCCATGAGTAGCCACACCTCACAATCACCATTATGAATGCATGATATCACACAAAGCTTTTGTGACAAAACTCCCAAAACATTCAATCGATTACTCCCTGTATAATCTGGAAGTGATATCTCACGAAAGGTTTCATGAGCCAAATCAAAAGCAACGATTGTTTCTCGCATAAACATGTCTTCAACAAAACAAAGCCAATACGCATGCCCATCTACACAAACTTCATCATTGTTGCAAATCATTGACACGTGGGACGGAAACCCAATAACTAATTCCCAAAAACCTTTTCTTAAACTATACACGTCAACTTCCAGCGATCCTTGAACTATATCTGAATGTTCATCAACACTTAAGGAAATTTTGACAACCTTATAATCATCATTTAGGGGATCAAACCCGAACCTGAAAAGCATTTCATCGCCAATAGTAGTATTAGTATATGATGGGAGAGCTGTTAAGGCTGAGAGAGATGGGTTCCATATGTGAATGACATGATAGTCAGCAAAGCATATTAAACCGTTAACGGATCCAATGAAAACAGATGAGCCACATGACGGTGTACTATAGGGAGTTTAAGGAGTTGGATAATGGAAGATCGAGAGGTGTGCGTTAAGAATGGGTGACAAAACTCAAAATATCCATCTTTGAATACCAACAGAATTTCATCATCGTTCATGTGGCGAATCGAACGATGATCAAGATGGGATTTCACGAAAGACTGTTGAGATAAGAGAGCATTCCAGGGTTTAGAGACACACCTCATCTGAGCAACCTGTTTTGCGGGTAACCGGATAAATATGTTCCACAGAACATCATCAGGGACGTTGTTGTCCGCATTGACGGCTGCACATGCTCGTTTTCTTGAGCAAATTATCTCAATGTTTTTTTGTAAACTCATATTTTATACTTATTTTTTCTTCTTCTTGAAAGAAAGGAAATCGATGAAATTAATTATGTTCATGTTTTAAGGTGACACAATTTTCCTTAAAAAACGCAGGGAGGGAGTTATCATATTGTTATAGATTTACATAAGTTACACATTCTAGATAAACCGGCCTCTTAAAGTTGCGAATCTATACTATATAATAGAAGGCCTCTTAAAGTTGCTAATCTATACTATATAATAAAAGGGATGACTCTCTCCAAATAAGCATAGTATACATCATTTTAATGCACATAATTTTCAGACTTACAATAAAATAAGCATAGTGTACAACACTTTAATGCACATATTAAAAAAACAAAACACCACATTAATGCTATTTAATGTAGTCAATTAATTAACCGGTAAATAAATACAATTAATACAATTATTAAAACACCCCTTACATAAGAAATACAAGCCTTTCAAAAAAAAAAAAAAAAAAAACTTTAAAAAAAAATACAAATTATCAAGAATATTTAAAACCAAATTAAACACAATTCCTGCATTAAATGTCATTAATACAAGTAATAAAGCACATTATACAAATATTCAAGCCCGAACGGGCAACGGGCCAAATGGGCTTGAACCCGAACGGGCGCGGGCCAAACGTGCTCGAGCCCGAACGTGCACGAGCTAAACGAAATTCTTGATATCCGTAAATTTATTGTCAGAAAGAACATAATAAAATAAAATACATGGTTCGCCGAAAAATTTTATTTCAGGGTACCCGCCGTCGCAATGCGCGGGTAGCCTGCTAGTGTGATATATATGAGGTACGATGTCATATGAACGGGGATAATTACTTAAAATGTAAATAACCGGTCACTTTTTTGAGTGTTGTGTGGCTAACATTTTTTTTAGTGTATATCTAAAATTTTGAATTTTGACCTTCATATGTATTTTGTTTATGTGCAATGACCATTATAACCCTCGCTGTTAATAGGTTGGTTAAGAGAGGCAAGGGTAAAACAGTCACAAAAAACACATATAAGTCGAAATTCAAAAGTTTAAGAATACAATAGGTTAAAAAAAGTTAGCTACATAGGTTCTAGATAATTATCTCTAGGAACACTATTATTTCGTATAAACAGTGTTGATCACTCCTAGGGGATTTTTGTACAGTTTATGAACCCTACACATCAAACATTATGCATTTAACTCCGAAGATTGTCATTGAAGTACAATAGTAAATGCATCTTTTTGTCCAAGTTACATATGAAAATAGTCTCCACAAGGTCAAGTTTTTGTGTTCCATTAAATATGCACGCCGAAGTGGCCTAAGTGAGTAGTGACGCGGATAAGAAGTAACAAGCGATCATTTAACTGGACCTTCTTGAGTACAGACTAGCCCTTTATAGGAAATTGATATTTTCGCGCCAACATCCCCTTAGTGTCGATCTTTATTAAAAAAGTCTTTATAAATACCAAGTTTACAAGTTCAAAGGTGACAACATAAAATTATTGACATCTTTATTACTCTTAAAAACCTAAGTTCCCGATGGAGAAGAATACCGTGTGTTTTGTTTTCGTTCGCATGTTATTAACCATTTTCACAAACAAGGTTGTCGTTAATGGTGAAGAAGTATGCCAATCTATAGGTACTATTTTTTACATGTTCCATTTTGTTAATATCTAATCTCTTTCAGTGTGACATCCTCAACCGACATCACTATGATCGAGTTGAAAGGAACTGACAAACCCGGATTACTATGTGAAGTTTGTGCAGTTCTCACTGTGGTCATTTTATAACAGATTGTGTCATTTATTATTATTTGTGTTTAGAAGGGAGAAAGGTAGGGTATCTTGCCGTCCCATCAGTGTCTATTTGTTCTTGACTTGCGGTATTCTTGATGAGACAGGGGCCATAAATCATGAATATGTAGTTACAGCAGATGATGTTGATAAACTTATTGCTGTTGACTACATACCTTTATATTGCATCATTCAACTATTCGGTGACTCATTACAATTTATTCCTAGGAGTAATGCCCAAGTATTTTAGCTCTGTGTGGTCGTTGGCTCAGTTTCGTTTGGTTGAAGGTTCTCAATATATTGCTGCCATTGGTCATCAAAAAAATACAGTGGTCATTCTCAGCATGGATGGAAGGTGAGTGAATGATAAGTTTTTCAGTATATTAGTCATTTTTATTTTTCATTTAGACAAAATGATTAAGTATAATTCAAATGTTAAACAAATCTAAATCTAAAAAACCACTTTACTGTATTGTTATAAAAGCACGGCGGACTAATATCATTAATTTTGTTGCGCTTCTATCTTTTAAAATACATGCTGATAATACTAATAATATCATAACAATTGACAATTCAGGAAGCAACTCCGAAACATCAATGATCGGAGTTTTTTTTTATGATGTCATTGAAATAGAACACATCTACGGGTTTCTGGGTTGGGTCACGTTCACCCTATAATACTTTTGTCCGGTTGGCCCTTTAGAGATAAAACATTACCTGAAATTATCCATTTTTAAGTAAATGGGTATATATTATTACTACATTATTTAACAGAAAATATTTTGTGATCTCGATAGGCAATTGAGGAAAATAAGCTGAAGGCTGACCCTTTCTAGCTCATTATGCAGGGCATTGTGGAAAAGTAAAGAAAGACGTGCAATTGAGCCTACCATTGAATCTGTTGCTAATGAGTTGGAGATTGAGAAAAAATTAAGATGAGGATCCGAAAGCTTGAATAAAAAACTTGGGCAAGAGTTAGTGGAAACAAAGGGTTCTTTCGCAAAAGCGTTGAAAGAACTCGAGATTGAGAAAAGGGCACGGGAGATTATGGAACAAGTTTGTGATAACTTGAAGCGTTTCTTGGAAATAAGTAACGGGTAAGAAAAAGGGTCGGAAAGAAGATCTATACGAAAGCAAGTAGCTTTAGAATATGGCATGATTTACTCTAACCATGATATGTGGATAATGCAAAAAATACTTATATGGTGTGATTTAATCTTGCTTATCAATTGGTTTAAGGAAACAATGAACTTTATATAAGTCATGCATGTCTCTTTATTAATACATAAGTTATAACTATAAAAGATCACTGATATCCGTACATGACTAAATTCAAATGTAAGGGCGGGCTTAGAAACTAGTGTGTGTATATATATATATATATATATATATATATATATATATATATATATATATATATATATATATATATATATATATATATATACTAGCCGAGTACCCGCGCCTAGCGGCAGTGAAGTCCAGTTTTCGACAAAATCTCAGCGGCGAATAATTTAATTTCGAGAATTTGTACTTGCAACGTTAGGGAATCATTTCTGAAGGACTATTTCTCTGATGGCATGGTTGATATAGTCTTCTAACAAATTTGGTAGCTTGAAATGTTTTTTCTATAGCATAGTTTTAAGTTGAAGTATATTTCACCTTAAAGGGTGTTTGGGATATCCATCTCTTTTCAACAAGTCATGCCCGCCCATCGGGCGGGCTTAGAAACTAGTATAATATATATATATATATATATATATATATATATATATATATATATATACACTAGCCGAGTACCCGCGCCTAGCGGCAGCGGTGTCCAGTTTTCGACAAAATCTCAGCAGCGAATAATTTAATTTCGAGAAATTGTACTTGCAACGTTAGGGAATCATTTCCGAAGGACTATTTCTTTGATGGCATGGTTGATATAGTCTTCAACAAATTTGGTAGCTTGAAATGTTTTTTCTATAGCATAGTTTTAAGTTGAAGTATATTTCACCTTAAAGGGTGTTTGGGATATCCATCTCTTTTTAAAGTTGCTTGTATTGTACTCCCTCCGTCTCTAAATAAATGTCCAGTATTGACTTTTAAATTCTTTTCTTTTCAACTTTGACCTTAAATTATTTCATTTGTGTTATGTAATACTTAATGAAAATTATACCAATGAAAATACATTTAAAAATCAATCCATTTATATATTTTGCATCAAGTATTACATAACACAAATAAAATAATTTAAGGTCAAAATTAAAAAGAGGAGACTTTAAAAGTCAATAATGGACACTTATTTAGGGACGGAGGGAGTATATATTGTTTTGGTGTAATACATTTCATCTTTAAAAAATAAATAAATAAATAAATAATAAAAAATAGTCGACTAAGATTGAAAATTTATAATAATAATATATTTAAGTGTTCTATTTGATATTTGAGTATCCGCACGTAACAATGTTGATGGATAGCTTATGACAAATTTCTAAAGTGCAAATCTAGTAGTCTCTCATATTTGTGATGGTTAAACAACGCTTTTACTTTTTCTTTTTGTGTGGAAGACCGTTGAATAAGTCAATATTCATCGTTCATTTTTGTCTTCTTTTTTTCTTCATCCTCATTAAGAGCCTTGGGTACAAGGTGACGCCATCCCACGAGCTCACAACGACGGCACGAAAACCATATCGAGCCTCGGCTATTAGTCCCTCGGTTGGTACATATCAACTCACGCCATGGGCATTTCTCTTCTTTTTTTGTGTGTGTTATATTTGTGTTTTAGTTGGTTATGTGTGTACCCATAACACCACTTTTTTTTCATAGCACTACATGGAGCGTTTTTAATTTATTAGTTGATTGTTGTGTTATACGAAAAAGTAAGTGCTGAAATGTCACAACTTTTGCCCATGGCACCACCCCAACATGACCACTGTACCCGGCGCTCTAAGCATGAAGCACGTATGATAAGTCATTTTTTTTTCATGCTACTCATACTATTTTATCTTTTTGCTAATTTTAAAGAACCCAGCTTTTGTACAATTAATTCAAAAAATGGAGCTACCATATTAGCTACAATCTATCCCTCCGTCCCAAAATTATTGTCCCCCGACAAAAAACAAATTCTTTTAGAAAAATGTCACTATCACTACTTTCTTACCCTACTCCACTCCCCAAGTACCCAACTCGAGAGTTCGTAATCACTACACAACACAGGCTCCTCTATCAGGCGGAGAAGCCTTCACAACGTCGCTTACACTTTATTCGGTACTAAGCTAAATACCAAGCTCTTCCACAAGGTAGAGCCAAACCCACGTCGCCTACACTTTATCCTGTACAAGGCTAGATACCGGGTTCTTCCACGAGGTAGAACCAAACCTAACACAACGTCACCTACACTTTATCCGGTACAAGGCTAGATACCGAGTTCCTTTACAATGGAGTAACTAATCCTGACACCACTAGTTTACACACCACATCTACAGCACAATAGAAATAAACATCTTCAAGATTCACTTCAGTGGTCTTGATGATAAAGAAGCCTAGCAACCCATAACTTCAATCTTGCGAGTCTTCTAGAGGTCGTGATCTCGCCTTTAAGAAGAACCTAGAGAATCACTAAGAAAAGCTACATAGAAGATCATTAGATCTGATATTAGAGAGGTTAGAACATAGAGAGAAGATATGTCTAAGAAGGGGTGAGAAGAAAGGAATAAATGGCCAACTATTTATAGGCAAAACTGGTACTGTTCACCCGGATCTGGCAGATCCCTTCCTAAAGGGATCCGGCCAGTGTAATCCATGGGATCCGGCACAATGGGTAAGCCAGTCCGGATTTTGGGTTACAAATCAGGTTTTGGGTTATGGGTTATGCTTCATGGGTTATGTGATGTCATGCATGATGTAAAAGGCATCTTGGGTTATGGGTTATGGACTTTAGGTCATGGGTCATGGACTTTGGGTCATGGGTCATGTATATTACCCATTCTTGAAGTCATGCAAGATGTCATGCGTATAGTCCATGGGTTTTGGGTTAAGGTCCATGGGTCTTGGATAGTCCAAAACATTTATATTACATGTTACTTAAACTAGTATGTATTTTTATAAAATGTAAGTAACCAAAGTTACTTATAAGTGTTTTACAAAAATGGTTTTGGTTTTTATATAAACTAATTTAACTAAACATGTTTAATGGTTTATTTGTTTAGTGAAATGAGTTAGTAATTTATTGGCTCAAAACTTTACGTATTTTATTTATTACGTTAAAATGATTTTACGTTTGTTAGCGACAAAACATTGAAAGATCGTAAAATATAAATAAACGTTTTTACGGCTTATTTGTATTAACCGTTACTTTCGCGAGTGAAATAGCTAGTGAACTGGGATGCGAGGATGGAGAAGAAGCAAAAAAAGGGGTAATCATTTAATTAATCATTATACTTGTCAAAAAATACTTTCATATTCAACGTACAAAAAATAATGCTATTGTGAATATTAATGTTGACATTTTTATCTTTATGTGTGTAGTGAAAACCGGAGATAACCATTTTATCCTGTGAGTTTGCGAAAGGGTAAATTACATAAATAGTCCATGTCGGTTAGGGAAACATGCATCACCATCCCTAAACTTTTTTTTTTACTCTGTATGATTTAGACCCGTTACGTATTTATATACGTTTTCATTTACGTGTTTTTGTATGAATTTTTATCTACGTTTATACATACGTTTTTATCTACATTTTCGTCCGTTTTTATACGTTTTCGTCCATTTTATACGTTTTCGTCCGTTTTCGTCTAATTTTATATGTTTTTGTGTGTTTTTGTTCGTTGTTATATGTTTTCGTCTAATTTTATATGTTTTTGTATGTTTTTGTACGTTTTCACCAGTTTTCGTTTGTTTTTCTTACGTTTTCGTCCATTTTTATATATTTTCTTACGTTTTGTATGTCTTATACGTTTCCATCCTTTTTTATATATTTTTGTCCGTTTTCTGTACGTTTTCATTGGCTTTCGTCCTTTTTGTTCATTTTCTCATGTTATCATATGTCTTTGTACGTAAAAAAAACAGATAAAAATGGTTAATAACGTATGAAAATGTATAAAAATGTAAAAAAACTTTAAAAAAGTGTACAAAATCGTATGTAATCATACAAAAACATATAAGAACGTGCAAAAACTGATAAATTGTATGAAAATGCATAAAAACGGATGTAAACATATAAACGGAGGAAAACGTATTAAAACAAACGAAAACATGTAAAAACGTATAGAAATGGACGCAAACGTATAGAAACAGACGAAATGTATAAAAACGGAAGAAAATCAATAAAAACGTCTGAAAACATATCAAAACGGAAGAAAACTTATAAAAACGGATGAAAACGTATAAAAATAGACGAAAACGTATACAATTAAAACGAAAACGTATAAAAACATATGAAAACGTATAAAAACATACGAAAACGTACAGGGAATGGATTAAAAAAAAGTTTAAGGACGGTGGATGCATTATTATTCACAAATATATTTTTTTTTCGTTGCCTATAAAAGTATTTTTTGACAAGTATGATGATTAATTAAATGATTGCCTAATAAAAATAGCAGTTATGAGGGAAAAAATGGATGGGTGGGATGATTTTTGTATTTATGAGAAAGAGGGAAATTTTGGTGTGTGAGTGAGTTGAGTGACTTGCTGATATGACACTAAAATGGCAAACTAATATGTGTGAGTGCATGTTACAATACCCGGCCCTCTTACAACAATTTGGAAAATAGAAAAATTAGTGTTACAACGATCAAAAAATAAATTAATAAATTAATTAAAAAATGTTAACTCCATGTTTAGGATCAACAATCGTCGATCATATTCGTTTAATATGTCTTTGTACGTAAAAAAAATGGATAAAAATGGTTAATAACGGATAAAAACGTATGAAAATGTATAAAAATGTACAAAAACTTTAAAAAATGTACAAAATCATATGTAACCATACAAAAACATATAAGAACGTACAAAAACCGATAAACTGTATGAAAATGCCTAAAAACAGATGTAAACATATAAACGGAGGAAAACGTATTAAAACAAACGAAAACATGTAAAAACGTATAGAAATGGACGCAAACGTATAGAAACGGACGAAACGTATAAAAACGGAAGAAAACTATAAAAACGTCTGAAAACATATCAAAACGGACGAAAACTTATAAAAACGGATGAAAAAGTATAAAAATAGACGAAAACGTATACAATTAGACGAAAACGTATAAAAACATACGAAAACGTATATGAAATGGATTAAAAAAAAGTTTAAGGACGGTGGATGTTATTTCCTCAAACGACATGGACAATTTACGTAAATTACCCAAGAGACGATGGATGCATTTCGCAACTCCACATGGATCCTTTATGTAACATGGAAGGGTAAAATCATCATACTACATAATAAAGACAAAACTGCCAACACTAATATTCACAAATGTATTTTATTTTTATTTTTTTCGTTGCCTATACAAGTTTTTTTTGACAAGTATGATGATTAATTAAATGATTACCCAATAAAAATAGCAGTTTATGAGGGGAAAAAATGGATGGGTGAGATGATTTTTGCATTTACGAGAAAGATGGAAATTTTGGTTTGTGAGTGAGTTGAGTGACATGCTGATGTGACGCTAAAATGGCAAACTAAATGTGTGAGTGCATGTTACAATACCCGACCCTCTTACAACAATTTGGAAAATAGAAAAATTAGTGTTACAACGATCAAAAAATAAATTAATAAATAAATTAACAAATGTTAACTCCATGTTTAGGATCAACAATCGTCGATCATATTCGTTTAATAAACTGCAACTCGTAGCCTTTCAATTTGGTCTTAAGGTGGGTGTATATGTATATATGGTAATTAAGTCTAATTAACTTAGAAAACATATATATATATATATATATATATATATATATATATATATATATATATATATATATATAATATATATATATATATATATATATATATATATATATATATATAGGGGGGCTATATATATATATATATATATATATATATATATATATATATATATATATATATATATATATATATATATATATATATAAAGAAGTCATTTGGAGATAAGAATATATGCATGCATGCATTCCATATACAATTTAATTGTTTCATATAGCCAAATATTAACTTTTCAAATACATTCTTCTACTGAATCATCTTCTTCTACGTACTAGCAATTGCCCACCATAAAAAATATCAATCGATCACCCGACTACCCACTTTCATTCTCTTGAAAGATCATATCATGGACGAATTAAGTACTTTAGAAAAAGTATTCGATGCCGGAACGAGGGCCCGCGAATTCTCAGATTACATACTGAATTCGCAACAGTTTGATGCGCGAGACAATCTCAAGAATCTTCGGAATGTCCAAAGAACGTTGAAGGAGTTGGAAGAAATTCTTGCTCCTATGGCGGAAAGACAAGACGATCAATCGCAACCACCGATGACGACAGGGCAAGAACAATTAATTCAAGAACAACAGAATACAGGAAGGGTTTCTGTAACAAGAACTACCGAAGCCGGAGTTAAATGGAAGCGGTCCGGTCAACGTTGTTAGAATATGTGAAGGAAGATAGAAAAAAGTACGTGAGATCATCGATTATCAATATTATTAAATATTAATGCATTAATTAGTATATTACAGTTAATCTTTTCAATCTTTAATAATTAACTAACAGCCTTTTATTTCTACTACAAACGGCAGGATTTACTACTACTGCATCAATAGGAAGTCTTCAGGTGGTTGTCCTGCTGCAAAACACGTCATAACACCCAAGGATGATCCAAATGAAATCCTTAGTGTTGAATACTTAAAGAACCACACATGTGGGTTAGTGATGGTGGGGATGAGACTGCTACCGGTGGTGATGGTGGTCAAGAAACAACTTCGGAAGGTGATGATGATGGTCCCGTGAATGAATTTCTTTGATTTTGGTAGATATGAAGAACAGAACAAACATTTAAAATCCCCATAGTAAAGTTCAAAAAAGAATCCCCTAGTTGTGTTTTTATGTGGTGGCGAATACGGGGTACGTCATTGTACTAAAATGGTAGATCTGTCGTGTAGTTGTTTGGTCAATTAGCTAGTGTGTCGATCGGTTTTCAATTTTTAGGGTATTATGGTCGTAGTATAGCTTTTTGTGTTATAGTGACGATATGTCTAAAAGTGAGATTAATGCATAAATGGTTTTTCTATATGATTTACAGTCATTATTAAAGAAAATTGAGGGAGTGCTTGGATTTAGATGGGTAATTAATTCGCTCAGATGTGGCTCAAAATGTTGTTAAACAAAACAATAATTAGTTAGTTGTTAGGTTTTGTGTATAAGCTAGTTGTCAGTGCTTTAAACTGAATTTGTTAGTTATGGTTATTTTCATTTTCATACTTGTCATGCACTCATGCTTTCAAGTCCAATTGCTACATTTTGGTTTGAAATCGTAGCGGTTGGCCTTAAGAATTTGAATACATGGGACCTTATTGAGGACCCGATAACATGAACCAAGTCAAAATATATATGTAGCACATGCATGATTTCTCGTTAATTAAGGGAATGGCTAATGTGTATGCATGGATTCATTCGATCCATATGTTAAATCCATTTGTAAAAGTGATTTTCCGTTGTTATCTTTTATATAATAAAAGAATTACATCATTTGGGAATGATTTTGCAAACTCCTTCTCATTGACAAAAAAATTATACCAATAGGAGAGCTCAATTTTGCCACGTATGCGAAATCGAGCGACATGATTGGTTAATAAAAAGTCAAAATTAAATCCAATTTAGTCAAATATTTGTTTAATTTCGTTTTGTGAAAAAAAATTATGAAAAAACTCATGTGCCAAATTTGAAAGAAATTAGAACTTTATAAAAGCGGAGTAAAGTTATAGATGTATAGGGCAAAAAATGAAAATAAACAAAACAGAGGCTCAAATTAACCATTCATAAATCATTCATATGATCATAACTCAACCAAATAAAGGAAAAAAACATAGAGCTGATTCATCTTTAACCTTCATCTTCTGAATCGTTCGTTCACAGTTCCTTGTGTCTTTTTTCTATACTCATAAACAAAATTCCGAAAATGATTAGTTTCCATAATATATTCCCATTAAAGTTTTGATTATTATTGTGTTATGGGTTTTTTATTTTGTTAGTTTTAATTGATGAATTAAGGTGTGCACACCAAGTGTTTGTTTTTATGCCTAAAAAACAAGATGAACCATCAAATTGTGCGAATAAAAAGGTGAAAAGGGACTTTTTTTATAAAGGCAGGTGAAAAAGGACTTAATATTGGTGTTTAATCCGCATTTAGGATTTGTCTATTTCATCTTCAAGTTCACACTGAACAAATGAATTTCAAATATAATTTTTAGTTGTACAGTCTAAACCCCGTGTGTATAAAGAATTTAGTATTAGGTGCAATCAGTGTTGTAAATCTCGGCCATCTCGGCCGAGATATCGTCGATAAATCGCTACTCGGGGTTCCACCGTAACGAGATTTCTATTATCAGGCTAGTATCTCGCTTTGGTCAAATTTTGGTCAAACTCGGGTATTATCGGTACTCATCGGCGAGAAATTGACTTATCGGTCAACTTAAATGTTTGAACTTTTTTTTTTTTTTTTTTTTTTTTAATTTTTAAATTTGATTTCCAAGAAGCCATTGAAGGGGTAGGTTGAAGAACCAGAAAGAAAAAGGTAAGAGAAATAAAGGGTGACAGTCTGTCAACGATGGTAGATCGCGGTGGTGATAGCTTTTTTGATGGTGGATGAAGAGATCAAGAGAGAGAGAGAGACCGACCTGTTTGCTAGTGGTCACGGTTGTGGCGAAGGCAGTGAATCGGTTGTGGATCGGTGGTTCATTAGAAAGAAGATGAAGAGAGAGAGAGAACAAAAGCCTTAAAACCATAGTAATAGAGGAGACAAAGAGATAAGATAAAGTGTGTGTAGTGTTTACAGCCTGTTAGACAGGTTTTATAAATTTAATTTTCATTTTCACCCCTTTGATTTTTGTCTATTTTTTCAATTTGACTTTTTTTTATAAATATGATAATGATATCTTTTACATATTAAAATTAAAAATATATGAAATACTAAATGCAAACTTCTATATACTAAAAAATTATAGATATATTATGGGCCTGTTTGGTAGGGTTTTTTTAGGGGAGCTGTTAGCTTTTTGTTACAAAATAATCTCATCTAAACTAAGTAGCTCCGTTTGGATACATTAACTTCAAGCTTTTATTTCAAACAAATAGCTCCTAAATGAAAAGCTGATTCATGAAGCTTTTTAAACATCTTGGAGCTGTTAAAACTTTAAATTACTGATATACCCTCCAAACATTTGTTTATAATTATAGATATGTCCTTTTATGTCATTTTACATCTTATAATTACATTTAACAGCTAACTTACCAAACACTTTTATTAAAAAAAAATATACAGTTTGTAGCTCATGTTAACAGCTTTGCAGCTTACAGCTTACAGCCTACAGTTTACAGCTTACAGCATACAGCTTACAGCTAGTTTTGACAAACATACCCTATATAAAATATAAAAAGTTACATATAAAATATATTATATGTTGTTAATATTTATTTTTTTTAAAATAAATTCCTTTATAATTTAGGGTCTCCGATATATCCCCGATACGTCCGATATATCACTTCTCGTTGGTCGGCCGATAATATACCGATAACCGATATTTACAACCTTGGGTGCAATTTAGTAGAGCAGGTAATCTAATATTCTTAAAATTCAAAACTTGAACCTATTACACAGTAAGCACTTCACTCATATCCTATTGCTCTTCAACTTTGATTACTGTCTTGATATAAAGATGTTTAATCTAGGTTATCTTCTCACGTGTATGTCATTTTTGTTGGATTATATGAATCATAAAACTATAAACATATAAAAACATCACAAAGCACGCAGCGGAAGATCTACAAGAACATGTAATTAATTAAAACTAAATAGACACGTACCTTTTGCAATTACCAAGAACAAGTATGAACCCTAAATAAATATAGGGTATGTCGATCCAATAATAGGGAAAAACACTAGTTAAAATAAACTAGTCACTCGTTCTTGTACACACGTGATGATAGCGTTTCAGTAGGAAAAGCTAGGTTCAAGAATCACAAACAAGCCAAACACTTTCAAAGCTTTACTTGGATCACAAATCCTAGTGGATTTAAAAAGAGGTGATCGGTTCTAAGCTTAGGAGAGGGAAGAGCAGAGAAATTAGGCTTGTAGGGGATTCAAGATTAGAGGAAAACCTAAACACAATGAATTGTATTTATAGGCTAACCCTAAACCTCAAAACTTGTTCCCTACTCTTCCTAAAATCGTCCAAACCCAACCCATGGCTGTTTCCAGCCGATCCAACCCACCTAAATGTGTTCTAGATCCTTCTTTTCACTTTTAGTCCTTTAACGGTCGTTATCTCTAACACCGTTAAGTACTAACTGTCGTTAAGTGCTTGTTTGTGAAATGAATAAATAAAATACATAAATATATTTAATTTATTCATACTATTGAAACTCTTACGCATCGTGTGCAATCCCGAGTCTCGGGTTCGAAACCGGACATACGTATATTAAAAGTTAAACATTAAACTCTAACAGCTCCCACTTGGATAACTATTAATATAGTAATGACATGGGCTAGTCTAGCTTAACAGATCCCAATGCCCCCAGCTCGATCCGAGTATGGTTTTCCTGGAAAAACCACGTGATGAATTAAATCATCATACTTATCCTTTTGTTACTAATACCGCGTTAATTTGGATATGGATCTTGTCATTCCACAATTAACAGTAGTTTCTCGTTTATACATAATTGAACAAGATTACCAAAACATCTGAACGTCTTCCAGATAGACTTTGGGCGTGCGCACGCAAACATCTTGTTAATCATACGAGTGGCCTAGCAGTATTAAACTTCAACACAAAGTTGAAGGAACAAATCCCTTATTGACTGCGAGCATAACCCTTGAACTTTGCATCATTTCTGAAAATAGCCCTTATAACTACCTTTTACGGATAGCGTTAGACTATCTCACAGAAAATGAGCTACATCCTCGGCAATTATCTGGCATCTCAAGTCAGAGGATAAATATTCATGATATACTTAATGACTATGATCCATAAAGTATAATCATGTAGTTGGGATAAGTCCTATATTCAATTTATCCAATATTGAATATCATGTGACATTGGTGTCTTAACCTTACAGTACATTCTACCAATCCTCACATTTGTCTTAGTTCAATAATATTCCCATATTATTAATTGACAACGGACTATTTAGAATAAATAAATTATTCACGGATTTAACACATGTAAATATAGGACACAAATATTAATAATGATAATAAACGTTATCCGCACTTTATTTCATTAAAATAATAATTGTTTACATGTCCCTATCGAAATACTAATCCAACAGATTTACATGAAACTATCTGCTAAACGAAGACCAATACCCTGAGCATGACGATTAAACGTCTCCTTAGGTAATGCCTTCGTGAAAGGATCAGCCAGATTGTTATCGGTGTGAACTTTGAGTACTTTTATTTCACCATCATCGACTTGTTCTCGAACATAGTGATACTTTCTTTTAAAGTGTCTGGCACCTTTCATAACTCCAGGTTCATTGGCGAATGTGATTGCAGCAGAGTTGTCACAATACACATTTATAGGTAATTCTATTGAAGGCATCACTCCAAGATCCTTAACGAATTTCCTTATCCAAACAGCTTCTTGTGCTGCTTCCGATGCAGCAATGTACTCAGATTCTGTAGCAGACATGGCCGTTGTACTCTGCTTCTTACTCTTCCAGTCCACAACTCCTCCATTTATGACAAAAACGTAACCCGTCTGAGACTTCGTATCATCTTTATCAGTCTGAAAGGACGCATCGCAGAAACCTGTAACATTCAGTTCTACGTCTGGATTTCCCCCGAAAACAAGAAACATATCTTTAGTATTCCTTAAATACTTAAGAATGTTCTTTACAGCATGCCAGTGATCTTTCCCTGGATTCTGCTGATAACGACTGGTCAAATTTTGAGCGAATGTCACATCTGGCCTTGTGCATCTAACTGTATACATGATAGATCCTACTGCCGAAGCATACGGAACTTTCTTCATGTATGCCACCTCTTCAGGTGTAGAAGCACACATTTCGCTGCATAAGCCGTGTTCCACTTGCATGGGCAAATATCCCTTCTTGGAATTTTGCATATTGAATCTCTTCAATATTTTATCCATGTAAGCACTTTGGCTTAATCCGATTAACCGTTTAGATCTGTCTCTATAGATCTTGATTCCAAGGATATACGCTGCTTCTCCTAAATCCTTCATGGCAAAGCAATTACCAAGATAATCCTTAACTTCATTAAGGCTTGGTATATCATTTCCCATGATTAATATGTCATCGACATATAGGACAAGAAAAGTAGTGTTACTCCCACTAACTTTGTGGTATACACATGGCTCATCGAAATTTTGAGTAAATCCAAACTTCTTGATTTCCTCATCAAATTTCTTATTCCATTGCCTGGATGCTTGCTTCAATCCATAAATGGATCTTTGAAGTTTGCATACACGCTCAGGAAATTGTGGATTCACAAACCCCTCAGGTTGCGCCATATAGATATCTTCATCTAGGCGACCATTTAGAAAGGCGGTTTTGACATCCATTTGCCAAATCTCATAGTCATAGTAGGCAGCTATGGCTATAAGAATCCTAATAGCTCTAATGTCGGCCACAGGAGAAAAGGTCTCCTCATAGTCAACACCATATGTTTGGGTAAAGCCTTTCGCCACCAAACGAGCTTTGTAGGTGTGTACGTTGCCATCCATGTCAGTCTTTTTCTTGAAGAGCCATTTACACCCAACTACCTTAGCATTGGGTGGAAGGTCTACTTCAATCCAGACTTTATTGTCTTTCATGGATTGCATTTCCCCATCCATGGCTACCTGCCATTTATCCTTTTCAGGACTATTAATGGCAGCCTTATAACTAGTTGGCTCATCAATGTGATCCAATAGCATAGTTTCCTCATCATCTATGTTTAAACATAGACGTTCAGGAGCCTTTGTAGATCTTGAAGACCTACGGACGGGTACCACTTCTACTTCAGGTGGAGGACCTAAGCTTTCAGGTTCCACAGGAAGTGTGTTAGTGTTCTCAGAAGGTGACACATCTTCTTGATCATTTTCAAGATCATATACTCTCCCACTGAATTCTTGAGTCAAGAAATTCTCCTCAAGGAATTCACCATATCTAGCCACAATGACTTTATTTTCTGGTGGGAAGTAAAAGTAGTAACCCTTGTTTCCTTAGGGTATCCTACGAAGATGCACTTAACAGATCTTTGTTGGAGCTTGTCAGGTGAGTCACGTTTAACAAACGCCTCACAACCCCAGATCTTTAAGTAAGACAAGTTGGGAGCTTTTCCAGTCCATAATTCATATGGAGTCTTATCAACCTTCTTAGTTGGAACCATATTTAGTATGCGAACAGCACTTTCAAGAGCATAGTTCCAAAAGGATAAGGGAAGAGTTGTAAGATTAAACATAGATCGTACCATGTCAAGCAAGGTACGATTTCTCCTTTCAGATACACCATTTTGTTGTGGAGTATAAGGAGAAGTGAGTTGTTGGACAATGCCACACTCAGCTAGATAATCTTTGAACTCTTGGCTCAAATAATCACCACCACGATCGGATCGAAGGGCCTTAATCTTCTTTCCGAGTTGTAATTCTACTTCATTTTTGAAAACCTTGAATTTCTCAAAGACTTCATGTTTGTGTTTAAGTAAATAAACACAACCATAACGACTATAGTCATCCGTAAAGGTTAGGAAGTAGGTAGCACCGCGTTTTGACATGTGTCTAAGTGGACCACACACATCCGTGTGTATCAATCCAAGTAGATCCGAAGCCTTCTCCATATTGCTATGGAAAGGTTTCTTCGTCATCTTCCCAGATATGCAAGATTCACATTTATCAACTGAATCATCATTGATATTAGGTAAAAGCCCATCACTTAGCAGCTTTTCCATGCGTTTCTTGCCTATGTGGGCAAGACGACAATGCCATAAATAAGACGAGTCCAAGTTAGACTTGGCTCTCTTATTCCCGATGCTATACATTGAATTATCTCTATTGGATACATGGTTTTCCATGTCAATTTCAAACACACCATTTAATGAAATAGCATTAAAGTAAAAAACAGAATTTAGAGAAACAGAAATTCCATTATCATTAAACGTATGCTTAAAACCCAAATCCAATAACAAAGAAACTGATACGACACCCCTAACAATGGAAGGTGCGTAATGACAATTGTTCAAAACTAATATTAAACCAGAAGGTAAAACTAGCTCAAAAGTCCCTATGGCTTCTACTGCTGCACGTATTCCATTTCCCACGTACAAGTAGCATTCCCCATAGTTCAGCTTCTTCGCTCCTCTAAGCCCCTGCGATGTATTACAAATGTGAGTACCACATCCTGTATCATATATCCAGGAATTTTGCTTACGAGGAAAAGAAAATAATTCAACCATAAAAATACCTGAAGTGCTGGCGCCTTGCCCAGCCTTGGCATTCTTATTTTTGCGACACTCCTCTAGCAACAATGGACAGTCACGCTTCCAGTGTCCAGGAGTATGGCAGTGGTGACAAGCAGCCGCATCCTTTTTGGGATAATCCTTCTTGGGAGGAGGATTCTGCTTCTTCGGCTTTTGCTGATAGGTCACAATCTGCTTGCCCTTGTCAGCGTTGCCCTTTCCTTTCTTGTTCACATGTTTCGGTTTACCGGGCTTAGCTACTCTACCACCTCTTATTGCCATAACAGCAGGTGTAAGAGCTTTCTTTGTGAGTGCCTTCTCATGCTCAATAAGCATTGCATACAATTCAGAAAATGTCTTCCCCTTGCAATGCATGTTAAAGTTGCGCACAAAATCACCATATAATTCCTCATTGAGGGATTTGTTGATGAGGCCAACTTTAACGTCTTCCACAAACCCGCAATTAAGTGCATCTAGTTGGTCAAGATAACCTTTCATTTTAATCGCATGATCACTTACGGGTGTTGTCGTATCCTGCTTGCACTTGCCCAAGTTGTCAAGTACATCATACAATTCAGCCATAGGAGATTTCTGAAACATACGTGTCAGTTCATCAATCATGTTTTTCGGGCTATATTTCTCAAACTGTTTTACCAGTTGATCATCCATCCCCGATAGCATGAGACAAGCCGCATCATTGTGCTTGTCATAGGCTTCATTGTACTCCCTAAGTATTTCATTAGACGAGTTTGCAGGAGGAGCTTCAGGAAGGTCCACAGTAAGACATTCTGAACGTTTGGCAATTCTAAGAACAAGCCTTAGATTTCGATGCCAAGCGTTAAAATTCTTAGTCCCAGTCAGTTTTTCCTTTTCAAGCATCATCTTGAAACAGGAAGTTAGGTTTGACGAGTTTCCGGGTTGGGCCATTTCTACAGAAAAAAGTTCAAAAGTTAGTACTTTCGATAATAAAACATTTCATGAAAATTAAACACCCATTGGTTAAAAAACCATTTAATTTTCACTGAAAACTAGGATCCTAATTGACGTCGTTTCATTACATCAGCTGAGGCTGCTAGCAATGAAAGTACTCAACAAGGTACGGGATCACCCAATTGCCAATGTCAAATTGCAATTCCTAGAAATCTTGGGACTTACATTATATTGCCAACATTAGTTGCAAAATGTAAGCATGTTTCATCCCCAAATCTTTATGCCTTGACGCCGTTTCATTGCATCAGCTGAGGCTGCTAGTAATGAAAGTGCTCAATTAAGTTAACCAATTTAGAAACGTGTAAATTGACGCCGTTCCATCACATCAGCTGAGGCTGCTAGTAATGGAAGTGCTCAATTTACCCCTATTGACTTCATTCTTTGAATCATCACATCAGCTGAGGCCGCTAGTAATGATAGAATGTCATCTTAGGTGTTTCCTTGTTAATTGGTCGGCATATCACTTAAATTTTAGGGTAATAAATTTTTGATGTGTAAAATCAAAAATATGTACAAAGATGTCATGCATTCATCTTTGTATCATATATATATTTTCAAAAAAAACCGTTTACCAATTCGTAGCTCAAATCATCAAATTTTTTAATTGAGGCGTTGAGCAAATTACAACATTGCCTTAAGATGCTTCGTACTTTATCATGGTGTACTTGGTAAGTCTATTATTGACGCACAGGCGAGCGGAGGGACGACAGCCGCCGAAGCTGGTTAAAACCGTGCCCCTTTAAGGTCACAATTTAATGTGAACCAACCTTAAACCCACTTTATAGTTTGTCAATAATAGGTCCGCTGCTTCGACCACTTTTGTACAGTTGCAATCAATCAACTAAAAAATATGATTTTCTTGCTAAAACAATTTATGTAATAATTTATTAATTGCTAGTCTCGCCTGGGAGCAAATTACCGTGCGAAGCGAACCACTATCGGCACATAAGACTTGGCAATGAATAAAATTACTACAAAGGTTTCATAGTTATTAGTCTTGTTTATTTTTTATTATGAAAATTACCCTCTTTTTGTGTTGCAATCCATCATAATATATAAACACAAAAGATCAAGTAATTACAAAAAAAATAAACACATAATAACAAATATATGATCATAACAATATCATATAGCCACATGCAAACCTTTTTCCAATAAATCCTATTATTAATTCTATGTGTAATTAAATATGTATTTAATTAACAAAACTCCCATTGGTTTTCGAGCTCATTGTGCCCAATGGACCACAGACACCAAATAACTTGGCCGCATAAGTTTTAGTTAATTTAATACCACATTGCACATAATTTATTAATTAATATATTGAGGTCTTCCCCAATTTAAGATTTATTAAACAAAACATGTAGCAAATACATACATATAATCGAACCATATATCAAACCATGACAAAACATGCAAGATTTTGTCATGGATACCATATTAACACATAATCATGAAATCCATATTAATATGTTAATTCCTTGTACGTATCTAATTAATTGGTGACATCACATAGTATTCACAAATTAATCCCTAAAAATTTTCCATGCATAATCTAGGGTTTCTAACAAGTTTTTAATAAAAAAACTAACATAAACCCTAAAAAAAAATGTGGATCGATCCACTTATTTAGAAAATTAGGGTTTCAAATTAAAACCCTAGAACATTAGAATGCATGTATCTAATCAAGATCCAATTTTTAGGTTTTAGTAATTAATTACATAGTTCTAAACGAGGCTCATGATGCCACTGTTGGATTATATGAATCATAAAACTATAAACATATAAAAACATCACAAAGCACGCAGCGGAAGATCTACAAGAACATGTAATTAATTAAAACTAAATAGACACGTACCTTTTGCAATTACCAAGAACAAGTATGAACCCTAAATAAATATAGGGTATGTCGATCCAATAATAGGGAAAAACACTAGTTAAAATAAACTAGTCACTCGTTCTTGTACACACGTGATGATAGCGTTTCAGTAGGAAAAGCTAGGTTCAAGAATCACAAACAAGCCAAACACTTTCAAAGCTTTACTTGGATCACAAATCCTAGTGGATTTAAAAAGAGGTGATCGGTTCTAAGCTTAGGAGAGGGAAGAGAAGAGAAATTAGGCTTGTAGGGGATTCAAGATTAGAGGAAAACCTAAACACAATGAATTGTATTTATAGGCTAACCCTAAACCTCAAAACTTGTTCCCTACTCTTCCTAAAATCGTCCAAACCTAACCCATGGCTGTTTCCAGCCGATCCAACCCACCTAAATGTGTTCTAGATCCTTCTTTTCACTTTTAGTCCTTTAACGGTCGTTATCTCTAACACCGTTAAGTACTAACTGTCGTTAAGTGCTTGTTTGTGAAATGAATAAATAAAATACATAAATATATTTAATTTATTCATACTATTGAAACTCTCACGCATCGTGTGCAATCCCGAGTCTCGGGTTCGAAACTGGACATACGTATATTAAAAGTTAAACATTAAACTCTAACAATTTTATTGCTTAAAGTTGGATATGATTTGCATGGTCTAATCGAAGGTCCAGCTGCATATGATGTATTCGGAAACTTTGAGGACAAAGTTTGATGACTTTAAAGCCACATGGGATTTATATGTTGAGGCTCTGTTTTATTCCTAACTAGCTTATTTTGACCCGTGGACTCACGGGGTTTTCAAAGATATTATGCAAAAAAATAAATAAATAAATAAATAAATAAAAAGTGTGTAAACAAAATAAGGAAAAAAATAACGAAAGTAAACAGCTTGAATCATTTATTTGAAAGGAATATGAACTAATCGGTCAATGATAGTATAGAGTACAATGCTTGTAACTAATAATGTAATAAATACCATGCATCGTGTCATACGATTTTGATGGTCTAATAAACATCCATGCACGCGGGCTCCAATCTTGACCGCCTTGAAAAGCAAATGTATGTAGTGAGGGAGAACAAAGTGATGAACCAATGAACATTTCGTGAACACCTAATAAGTATAAAAAAAAGTGTAAGTAAAAGATTTATGTGATTGATAATACATGTAAATAAATAAAAAATGGCACAAAACACATCATATGAATGAATATTTGTACATACCTCTAGAAAAAATATATATAAGTGAAATTAAATATTGCAACCACAAAATTCTTACAACAAAAAGATGAGGGCATAAGTTACAAAAGTACAGTAATTTATTCTTCAATCTCTTTCATCTGTGCATATAACTTCACAATCATGCCAAATTCAAATTACATCAATTAAATAGAACCATATAAAAATTATAAACATAAGACACATTCGATAGTGAAAAATAAATTACTGTGATATTTTTGATCTAGTCTCGAATGTTGCAGCATGGTTCACAGGTTAAGAAATTTCCAAAATATTTCATGAGGGTTGTACAATACCAACACTACCACTACATTGTCATAATGGTTGTCCTACAAAAGGTAGAACCACAATCCTTATTGAGATTTATAGAGTAGACAACAAATACTTTCTGAAAATCACAATGCTTTTTAAATAACCCATATAATTGATGAGCTTCTGATGTAACCACCCTTGTTACCATGTCATGCCTAGTGATGTTGGTGAACCAACACTTTTCTATTAGTTCTTGTTGGGGTAATAGTGAGTTACATACCCTTTGTTTAGCAACCAATTGCTGATAGACGACCAAGGAGCCCGAGAATCCACCATGAGTAGGTTCCCCATCAGTTGGAAGTAGACTTATCAAACAACACCATGTTTTTCACCTTCTCTTTTGCTTTACTCTGATCCATTCCAACAATTTCGAACCAAATCCACATTTAGCACACCAATTAAATTAATCGACTATATATATATATATATATATATATATATATATATATATATATATATATATATATATATATATATATATATATGTATGTATATATAACAAACGAACATATCAGAATAATGACTTCTCTTCTCGTTTCCATCACCGGATTTCACAAGCTTTAATGACGGTGGGGGAGCTTTCTCCTTTGGCGCCTGCAAAACAATGTATCCATTTAAGTAACAAACTGGACAACTTCAGTAGCTTGTAAAAACGGAAAACGTCATTAGCCTGTAAGAAATGGACAACTTCCAACCCACTTTACCGGGTCGGCCTGTTTCCCTTTTAGTAAAAGTGGTACTATGACCCGTGTTCTATGTAATATGGTACTATGCCTCGTTTCCTTATTACAGGCTAAAGTATTCCTAAGGTGTCCAGCTTCTAATAGACTGGCTTTACGTTGACCGGGTGAAGGGGCTAAAGTATTCCCTGAAATCATTTACAGTAGATTTCAGTAAAATCTAAAAAGGTTAATCAAACCAAAAAATAAAATAAAATAATCTACGTTTTGTCATTTAAGAGAAAAATGAAAGTATGTTGTAATTTTATTACAAAGTACAGTTGTTTTCCCCGTTTCCATTGCGTTTTGGAGCATATTTGGACGAAAAAATAAAGAAAACGAAGAAGTCGCGAAAAACCTGTCAGACAACAGTGTCTGACGGCGTCACATGCTACAACGTGACGCCGTCCCTTGCAATTCAAGATGGATTTTCTAGTGTTAAGCTAACAAGTGACGCCTCAGAGAGTTTTGAAGACTTTATAAACTGATGCCGTCAGGTTTTAAAAGAAGATGGACGTCACACTTTAAGCTAACAAGAGACGGCTCAAAAGGATTTTACAAGTGACGGCCTCAGATCCCTTTCTGACGCAGTCAGAGTGGCGATTACACAAACGAAACCCTAAAACACGACGAGTTGACGGTGTCAGAGACTATAACCTGACGCCGTCAGAACCGTATTCCTATATATATTTTCGAATGTTTTCATTATTAAGTGTGACATCATTGGAGAATAAACCCTAGTCGAATTTGGGCAGCTTTTTAAGGGTTTTTCAACCCTTGAATCTTATGTTTTATTAAAGATAAGTTATTCGTTTAATCATTCAATATGTCTATGTGTTGTTTGATTAATTTTTTATCTTTTCTTCTATCTATCATGCTAGCTTAAGTTTGTTTGTGTTTGCTTAGATCTAATGAAACCTAGTTATTGAATATTGATTTGTTGTCTCTTGTTTAGTTGATTGTTATCGCGTTAGGTTAAGAAAACTGGCTAACCTCTTATATGTAACTAGCTTGAATATCTTAAAAACGCAACCGTAGAGTGCACTATTGGTTTTGTTCGTTGTATTTATTGCATGAATTGCGGCTTGTAGATCCTAGAAAACTTAATAGATGTTAAGGGATTTAGGGGAGATTAATATTCATAGAGTTGGGGACTTCGGTATCTCCCCACGACCAATATTAAGGAATACGACGCTTCAACTAAAACAAGGACGTGACAATTCAACAAATCAATAGGAGATAACTAGGAGTAATTAAATCTAAGTAAACACACTTTTCCTATCATAAGAAGTTCACCAATTTACTTTTTCTTGTTTTTAGGTTAATTTTTGTTTTATAATTAAATTTTGGGTTAGTTGATTAACAACTAATTCCGCCCACTCTTTCAAAACCGAGATTTTTACTTGCTTTCTAAAAAATATAAAAATACAAAAAGAATCATCCCTCACCTCTATACCTATCTCGTCATACATCTTGACCTAACGACACGATTCCCCTAGAGAACGATCAATCCCCCGGACATAACTATACTACACTACAACGATCAGGTACAATGCCTCGAGGATTGAAAACTTCTCAAGATCCCTTGAGAAGTAAAACCTTTTGGGTGGATGCAATCCTCGCATCAAGTTTTTGACGCCGCTGCCGGGGAATAGTTATTGTTTAGGCTTAATTTCTATTTCGTTTAGGTCTACTCACTAGATTCCAATCAAGTGAGATTTTTATTTTCTTTTAGTTGTCTTTAGTCTATCTTTTCTTCGTTCCCTTTGTTCGCATCCCTTCATTCACCATCATGGTGGGTGAAGCCATCTTTGAACCTATCAACCAACAACACCAAGCTCCACCAAACAAACAACGACAACCACACCAAGACTCACCAATTAACCAAGACCCACCTCGAGCCCGTACTCTAGGTGAGTACTCCCGACATAGCCACCAAGGCTATCGAAACACCATTGAGCTCCCCCAAAGCGCCAATGTGTCTCCCTTGCGATCCGACACCATCCGGTTGGTGCAAAGCGGATGTGCATTCCATGGACTTCGTTCCAAAGATCCAAATCAACATCTTAAGGATTTCCTAAAAATCGTAGATTCCATAGACCTTGATGTTGCAACTCAAGATGCGACACACTTGCGTCTCTTCTAGTTCTCTCAACGTGACCAAGTTAGTCAATGGCTTGAGCGTTTACCTGCGGGATCCATCACATTTTGGGATGATCTCACCTCTCGTTTCCTAGCTCAATTCTTCCCACCGGGGAGAACTACCAAATTAAGGAGCGAAATCTTGATGTTCTAACAACGTCAAGGTGAAACTCTTTATGAGGCTTGGACTCGTTTCAAGGACTTACTCTAAAAAGTCCCTCATCACGGCATTGATCTTTGGCTTCAAGTCCTAATTTTTTATGATCATGTCAATCAATCCACAAGGAAAACCATTGACCAAGCAGCCGGTGGTAGCTACGTGACAAGAATGCGGAGGAATCGTGGGGAATCATAGAAGATCTTGCTCTCTATGACAACGAATGTTGGAATGACCCCCGTGAGTTGAGCAAAATGGTCAAGGCAATATCCTTGCCTTCGAATAACTTAAGCATTCCCAATCGTACGATCATAGAACTCGAAGACCAGGTCAAGTTTCTCATAAAGTCCTACAAAGCTCCTAAACCTTCAAGTCAAGTGAACAAAATCACTTCTTCATGTCAGTTATGTAGTGGTCCCTATGACACTTGGAACTCCCCGAACAAGCTTTAGCGATTATGCATCCTCGCGTACCGACGGAGTGGGAGACAAGTAGTTCACTTTCAAACCCGAGCAAAACACTTATGGTGATTCATACAACCCATCATGGAAGAATCATCCAAACTTTAGGTGGAAACAAAACCAAAATTCTTCTCAAAACAAATTTTCGAATCCACCTAATCGTTTCCAATCAAACGGTTCGTCCTCAAACTGTACCTTCAACAATAATCCTTCCAACAATTCCAATAATCTTGAAGGATTAATGTCCAATTTTATGGCATCTCAAGAAGCTCGTTTGTCTAAATTTGAAGCCGATTTCAAACAACAACAAAGCGAGATGACCAATAAAACTGATAACTTGTTGAAGGCACTCAACAACCAAGTGATGACCCCGTCAAGTAGAGTTGCTAGAAACACAAGTGGGGGTAGCGAGGTTAAGGATCCTTCATCATCTAAACATGTTCACTTTGTTAATACCATTACCCTAGCGCCATCAAATATGAGTAGTGAGGAAGAAGACAAGGATGTCATTAAGAACAAAAGTGATCCTAAGGAGGAAATTAAGAATGATGATGAGAAGGAAGTGGAAGAAGTAGATGAAGATCACTTCAACAAGTTTCCTACAAAGGATGAATGTGCATATCATAAGTATTTATTTGAGGATCCTAAGACACCGTATTGCATAAATTCACCAATCCTAAAAATGGGTGACCCATCTAACATAAACATACCATGTAACATCGGGCACGTGCATGTGTGGAAGGCTTACATTGACCTTAGATCCCCCATAAATATCATGACTAGGATCCACCACAATTGGATAATGAAAAAGCAACTTGGGCCAAGGAAAGATCCCGACACGGGTAGGGTGAATAATTTTGTTGGAAGAGTTAAGGGAATGCACGTATATGTAGGAAACTTCACATATGTTACGGATTTCATGATTGTTGAAGATATTCGGCCGGTGATTGATAGTTGTTTATCTCACGTAGTGTTTGGAAAACCATTTGTGGAAGTTTCTAAGATGACTTATGACCCAACCTTGGGGATAGTTAGATTTACGGATGAAATCGACGAGACTGCCTACCAAATGCCATATAAGATTGAGCAATACCGTCTTTCGCCAAACCTAGAAAAGGAACTTAAGCAATCGGTCTACTATAGGAATGATGAGGAAAAGAGAAGAGGAGTAGACCATATGATGAGAAAGATATTTGGTTTTTATAAAGAATGCTTACAATTAGGTCCGGGATACAAAACAAAGATAGAAGATGACCTTGTGAACGTGACGGAGGATGGAGTCACATAATAGGGCATGACTTTGAGTCTAGCTACAAGACTCGTTAATAAAGAAAAGCGCTTCTTGGGAGGCAACCCAAGCTTTTTAATTGTTTGTTTGTTTGTTTTTTATTTTGTTTGATTTCATATATATGTTTCATCTTTATTTGTTTATATTTCATGTTTCGAATATAATTTGTGAAAATGCTTTATTTTGTTTTTAACCTCGTCTTAACTACATATAAAGGTATTTTACAAAAAGATAAGTGTAGGGAAGATCATATTTGTTTAAAAGAACGAATTCGAACATGAAAGATAACAAGTAATGATTAGCATATATTTATGTGTTTGTTTTGAGTCAAATGCTTGTATCGAGTCACAATGAGTGTTCTGCAGTTTTTCCATGTTTTAATACTCAGATTTTTTCAAAAATTTTCCAATAACAAAACGTAAAAATACTATTAGGTCATACCTGACGGTGTCAGGCTTAACACCCGACGGCGTCAGGCACTGTAGCAGCACAGTTTTCCATATTTTTGTTTTTCGGCTGGAACTTAAATTTTTGAAAAATTTTAAGAATTTTAAATTTCTAGGAATCTGTAGATACTTATTTTGCAAACATTATATCTTACTTTGCTTTCTAGTTTAGTTTTATTATATATAGTGTTTACCACCAATTTTATGCGAGGTTTTGTGTTTCGTTTTCTTAGTGAATTACAGGTTATATTGGACAAGAAGACGAAATTATACATTTGAAGTGAAGCTTATCATGTTTTTTTTCTTGGAGGAAGATCTAACCATGTTTCCACATCGTCCATGCCGAGCAAATCAGGGGAGTATTAGTTTCTTTCTCTATTTTATTTTTCCGTTATCATAACTTTGATACTTTTCAAGAACATTGGGGACAATGTTCAATTTAAGTGTAGGGAGGGTAAAATGGGATACCTTAGAAAATATAACTTCGCTTGATATTTGTTTTGTCTTAGAGTAAATGTGTAATAAAACTAAGAGAAATACTTGTTAGGACAATTTTAGCACCAAATTTAAAATAAAAAAAAAAAAAGTTTACAACATATAGGAGTGAAACTTTAGTCTTAATAAGCGTCTCATGGATAGGAGTTATATATCTAGCACAAAAAACCCTACCACTCAAAAATTTTCACCCCAAAAATGTGAGGTTCGCCTTTAGATTTATAGGAAAAAAGCATTCACCTTTAATGCTTATGAGTGTACCGGTAGTATATAGATTCTAGAACTTGTGTTTGTGATGCATCTCGAGACCGCTAGTGAGACTAAATTCGTGTAGTTAGGATTTACTAAATGATAAGAGGCATTAGGATAACCCTTGTTTTAAACATGTATTATAATTACGTTGGCTACACTGGTCAAGTAATTTTCCCACACCCTTGCGATGTACTCATCTTTAGTACACGATACCCCTAGTACACCCCTCAGAGCCTATCTTTTTTGCGGTTCTAGTGATATTTTGGTGGATTCTGAAATATTAATGAAGAACATTGTTTACAATCCACCCCCAAATTTACACCCAAATCGCCTTAGCCTACCTTGTATGCACTCATCTTTAGTGCATTATTGTTACATCATATTTGTTAAACCCTTTGTTAATTATCTAAGCGGTTACATGGTTGCTAAGTCGAGTCAACAGTTTTGGGATGATTGGGACTCATGGGTAAAGTACTAGTTGTTATGGAATAATGGGGACGAAAGTCAATGTTATTACCCCCATATTTGCGTTAATGTTTAAAGTACTCCAAGTGTTTTGATTTTCTTAATTCTGGTCATTAGTTAGTTATGTGTAAAGTATGTAAAAGTTCAAGTGTAGGGAGGTTGCAAGATCCCTTTGTAATGATGTATTATTTTGGATGGTAGGGCAAAAGTGTATGAAAAAAAATCGAAAAAAAAAAAAAAAAAAGAAATATAAAAGAGAAAAAGACAAAAGCAAAAAAACATACGGACTACCATCCCGTTTCTTTTATTTATGTTTTAGTCAAGAAACTGTCAAGAAAAATACAAAAAGAGTTAGTAGTTAGTGAGTCGAGTCGAGTCTTGGCTTAGTAACGTCTCATTGTACATGTAATTGACCAAGATAATTGACTTGCCACCAGTAAAATTCCCTATATCCAACAAGCCGTGTTTTTCCATACCCTTACACCTGACATTACAACCCTTTAAAAGACCTGTTTGATAGTTGATTCTAGGTTCTTACGCCAAATGATGGAGGTTTTTTATCCGTTCTCAAGCCTATGGTAATCTATTGATGACGTATAGTCCGCATTCGGGTCACGATCCCGACCAATGGACGCTACTAACACTCAAGCCCATCACGAATGGGCTCAAGCCCATCACGAATGGGCTATCACGATAATGGTTTGGGCTTACGAAGGCCCAAACCCGAAGTTATTTATGGTCTTGATATAGGATATCTCTTATTTATGGGATATATATCAAATGACCGACTTAGGCGGGATACGCCGAAGGGTAAGGAACACGAAACCAACAAGGATTTCGTGTGTATATATAGAGGGCATCTCGGCTCTCATTAAGGTACGATCTAATAACCCTAACTCTTCAACTAAACCCTAAAAAACCGATTACTTACTCTCACGCCGGAGGATAATCGTGGGAGACAATCCCACGATAAGCCTAACGGTGTCTTTTTGTTCTCTTAGTGCGCAGGTCTCAAGCATTAAGATCTAATTGATATGGAAACAAGGAACGCCCAACTTTTGTATCAACAAGTGGCGCCATCCGTGGGACCATACACTAAGAACTTTACTAAGAACTAGAATGACGAAGCACGGAAACCAAAATCAGCGGACTCCGCAGGCGAAGAAAACGCATGGTGACCTACAGGGGCAGAAGCAGCAAACTGATTCAGCCGCTAAGCAGGCCTCTGGAACAACCAGTGCGCCCAAAAGCCTAGGATCATACTCAGATCTGGCCTTTACTGTAGTAGAACCGCTCGCAAGGACTACCCATGCTACCACAACAACCACTAGCGCGGTAGATCTACTGCGCACTCCTTTCACCATGTCAGAATTAGACCTCACTGAGCCGCCAAATGCGCCTATTCGAAACAAGGGTCCTGATTTGGAAACAAACATCCTCGCGCTAGAAGGAGTCACGCCTGAACTAGCGCCAAGTGATTTTGTATCTCAAAACTATGAAACCTTGGCTGCGCTTATGCGAGAGGAAGCGAAAAAGAGGTCAAGTCAGAGTCTGCAAGCCCGGCTCAACTTCGACCCTGAGCATGAAGCATCCCCACCATGTTACCGAAAGGAAAGGCGTGAGAAGGATGGCCGCCGACACCCAGTGTTTACTAGGATCGGAAGGAAAGTTGTGGACGATGAAGCAGCCGACTTACAGTCTATGGAGGAGCATGAAGACGATGGACGGCGCACCAATGTCTACGCTAGGCTTGGCAGTCGCAGGGTCCATGATAGACTTGGGCGACGATGCTCCCCAAGCGAAAGCCCTTCAAGCTCGGATTCCGAGGATAGTCGGCGCAAGCGCCGCAAAAGGGTAAGCTCATCCTCAAGTGACTCCTCGGACAACGAGGACAAAGAAACAGGACACTGGAAGTCCAGGAGAAGATACCGCGACCAGGAGGACGAAGATATGTCTCGTCCCTGGCGCCACCAAAAGGTTGACGCATTCACTCGGCGCATCAGTGATTTTTCAGAAGATAAGAGAAGGCGCATGCCCGCTAATGTTAAAACTTATGATGGGACAGGTGATCCTGATGACACACCTAAAAATTTTCGAATCAGCAGCAACCATCGAAAATTGGCCACAACCTGTGTGGTGCCACATGTTTAACTCTACTTTAGTAGGGAATGCGCGAAACTGGTTCAGTAAGCTTCCACGTAGAAGCATCGATGGGTTTGAAGAGTTGCGGAAGGCGTTTCGTTTGAACTTTACTCAGAGGAAGAAGTGCGCCAAGAACCCTGTCAAACTCGCTAGGGTAAAACAGCGCCAAGGGGAATCCACAAGCGCTTTTATGGAGCGCTTTAAAGACGAATGTATACATGTCAAGGCATGCCCCGAAATACTAAAGATCTCAGGGTTTATGAACGGAATCAATAACCCAAACTTATCAAAAAGTTAAATGATAGGGTTCCCCAAGCCTTTGACGAACTTATGAAGCGCACGAGGTCCTTCATCCAGGGAGAAGCTGCCGCTGCGGATAGCAAGAAAGGCTACTCAAACTATAGGTCACAAGAACAGCCAAGGAGACAATCCAATGACCAGAGTAGCAATCGCAACAAAAGCTACCGCAGTCAGGGGGTGGACGAGAGAATGACAAGTATACCCCACTAACGAAGACTCCAAAGGAGATATTTGCGACGGAAGGCGCGAACTTTCCGAGACCCCCACCGATGCGCACCCTAGAAGATCGGCGCGTAGGGAACGGGTTCTGTGAGTATCATGGACAGAAGGGCCACACCACCAATGAGTGTGTCCAACTGCGCCAACTAATTGATAAGCTAGTAAAAGAAGGCAAATTGGACCATCTAGTTAAGAACATCAAGGATGGAAAAGACAAACAGAAGACCGGGGGCAAAGAAAGAAGCACCTAAGGACAAGGCTGACACAATCTACATGATACAATCATGGCAGCGAAAGACTAGGCAAAAGGTCAGCCAGAAATTTTCTCATGGAAGCGAAATCTCTTTCCCCACCTTGGCTGCGGATAACGCAGTGGCGGAACCACTCACCATCGAGATAAATGCGGGGGGTCACGATATCCACCGCATGTATGTTGATGGAGGAGCATCAGCAGACATAATGTATGAGCATTGTTTCAAGAGATTGCGACCTAAGATACAAAGACAGTTAAGCCCAGCTACGACGTCGTTGACTGGCTTCACAGGAGAAAAGATATGGCCCATGGGGCAACTACGACTACTAGTTATTGTTGGCAATAAGGAACACTCCACGACAGCCTGGATGAATTTTATGGTGATCAGATCTCCTTCGCCATACAATGGCATTATCGGAAGACCAGGAATTTGGCAATACGCGCAGTACCGTCCACAACACATGGGATGCTCAAATTCCTGGTAGAAGGCGGCATTGTCACCATCTACAATAATGCTGCGCCACCAAAAGAGTGTAACACGATTACATGTGAGACGACGCACACCCCAGAACAGAGCGCAGCTAAAGTACCAAATCTGAAGGTCGCAATTCATCCTGATTACCAGGAACAAGAAGTATCGATCGGGGGATCGCTGTCTGATAAAGGCAGAGTTGCCGTGTGCGCACTCTTGCAAAAGAATCTGGATATCTTCGCATGGGAACCAAAGCACATGACTGGTGTACCACGCTCGATCGCAGAACACAAGCTGAAAATCCGACAAGGATATTCCCTAGTACGGCAGAAAAAGCGCGGCCAGGCTCCAGAGCGCGCAAAAGCCATTCTGGAAGAAGTACACAAACTTGTTGACGCAGGTATCATGCGAGAGGTCTATTACCATGACTGGCTCTCCAATCCAGTGATGGTCAAGAAGAGTGATGGTAGTTGGCGGATGTGCGTGGATTTCACCGATCTCAACAAAGCATGTCCACAAGACTGCTACCCACTACCAGAGATAGACTGGAAGGTAGAATCTTTATGCGGATACCCTTTAAATGTTTTTTAGACGCATACAAAGGGTACCACCAAATCAAATGGCTAAAGAGGACGAGGAAAAAACAGCCTTCCACACAAGCCAAGGTGTCTATTGTTATACAAAGATGCCTTTTGGCCTAAAGAATGCGGGCGCCACCTACCAGCGATTGGTAGATAATGCATTTGAAAAGCAAGTGGGCCGCAACCTAGAGGTCTATGTTGACGACCTTGTCATAAAAAGCCATACCGAAGACGAGTTGGTCCGCGACATTGAAGAAACATTTAGAACACTACGAAAGATCAACATGAAGTTAAATCCTAAGAAATGCACTTTTGGCGCTACAGAAGGCATGTTCCTAGGATACTTGATCGAACCTGATGGCATTAAACCATGCCTAGAAAAAACGGAGGCTGTTATCCAACTCCCTTCACCACGCACGTTGAAAGAAGTCCAGTCTCTGAATGGAAAACTAGCCGGTTGAACAGATTCCTATCCAAATCAGCAGATAAGTCACTTCCCCTCTTTAAAACACTCAAGAAGTGTACAAAAAAGGGAGACTTTCGTTGGACTACAGAAGCGGAAGAAGCTTTCACACAGCTTAAGCAACATATAGCAGCGCTTCCCAAACTAGTCGCACCCCGACCAGGGAGGAGTTAATTGTGTATTTGTCTGCGACTCATGGAGCAGTTAGCGCGGTGCTACTAACAGATAGGAATTCCGTACAAACACCGGTGTATTTTGTAAGTAAAGCGCTCAAGAAGACAGAGATTAACTATAGCCCAATGGAAAAGTTGGTCTTGGCATTAGTATTCGCCGCCAAAAGACTGCGCAGATACTTTCAAGCACACCCAATAGCGGTGATCACGGACCAACCAATCAAGCAAGTTATCTCCAAACCCGACGCATCGGGGCGATTACAAAAGTGGAGTGTATTGCTAGGCGAGTATAACATCTCTTATAGACCACGCACTGCGGTTAAGGGGCAAATACTAGCAGACTTCATCATCGAAAAACCAGACACCGATGCTGCACGTCCACTGAGCGAGGTAGAACTACAAGAGCCATGGGTCCTGTTCACGGACGGATCTTCATGCGTGGATGGGTCGGGCGCAGGCCTTATCCTCACCAATCCAGAAGGAATGGAATTCACTTACGCACTGTGCTTTGAATTCATAGCTACGAATAACGAGGCAGAGTGTAAAGCACTAATTGTTGGATTACGCATTGCAACTCGAATGGGTGTACGCAACCTAGAAGCAAATGTGGATTCCCGATTAGTAGCCAACCATGTGTTGGGCGAATATGTGGCTAAAGAGGATAACATGGTTCAATACCTCGTAAAACCAAGTCACTAATCCAAGGTTTTGACAGGTTTACCATTAAACAAGTTCCTAGAGGTGAAAACAAAAAAGCGGATGCGCTAAGCAAGATCGCATCTACAAGCTTTGCGCACCTGTCAAAACAAGTGTTGGTGGAAATCCTAAAAAATAAATCCATCTCGGAGATGGAGATATCCACGGTAATAGAGGAGGAGAATCCTACGTGGATGACCCCTATTATCGAATTTATAAGCAAAGGCATATTGCCCCATGAGCAAAAGGATGCTCGACGGATACGGCGCACAACGCAGAGGTTCGAACTTCGAGATGGTATCCTATATCGGCTGCTCATTTCTACAACCATGGCTTCGGTGCATTGGACCTCTTCAGGCAATTACGTACTCCGAGAGATCCACGCCGGTTCATGCAGTATGCATTCAGGACCACGGTTCGTCGTAGCACGAGCCTTGCGGTCAGGATACTACTGGCCCACTATGCATCGCGATGTGCGTGATGTGATAAAGAAGTGTAGCGACTGCCAAGTTCATAGACCTATCCCGCGCAGACCAAACAAGAGCTAATGCCTATCACTTCTCCATGGCCATTCTATAAGTAGGGTATCGACATTGCGGGTCCCTTCCCTGTTTTAGCGGGGGGACTGAAATTTCTTATTGTGGCAATAGACTACTTCACTAAGTGGATCGAGGCAAAAGCAGTGGCGACAATCACAGGTAATCAAGTAAAACGATTCATTTGGGAAAATATTGTATGCCGCTTTGGATTACCTGGGGAAATCGTTTCGGACAATGGAAAACAATTCCGCGATAACCCTTCAAAGACTGGTGCGCAGAACTAAATATCACACAACACTTCGCGTCAGTTAAACACCCACAAACCAATGGTTTAGTTGAGCGCGCAAATCGTAGTCTAGGCGAAGGAATTAAAGCGCGCCTGGACAAACACAAAGGAAGATGGGTGGATGAATTGTCGCATGTCTTATGGGCGCACCACACGACAATCAAAGTTAGCAATGGAGACACTCCCTTTTCTCTTGTCTATGGGACAGAAGCTGTCATACCAGCTGAAATTGGGATGCCAACTATTCGTACCGCGGAAGTTAATGTCGTAACCAATGACGACGAACGACGTATAGACTTGGACCTATTGGAAGAAAGGCGCGAACGCGCAGCTATACGTGAAGCAAAAGCCAAGTCAAAAATGAAGGGATACTATGATGCTAAAGTTCGAAGCACCTCATTCAGACCAGGCGACTTTGTATATCGCGCTAATGATGCAAGCCACGCAGAAGATACAGGTAAACTTGGACCGAAGTGGGAAGGACCCTATGAGGTCGGTGATGCACTAGGTAAAGGCGCGTACAAGCTGCGTGACATGGATGGCCGTGAGCACAACGCACATGGAATATTTGAAATCTCAAGAGATGCTATCTTTAGGAAAGGTTACGGCCCAACACACGGACACCTCCGCACTTTAGTAAGTGCTCAATAAATATCCGTGTATTTACATTTTGTTTCATTTAGGCAAATGTTTTTTCTTTTTACAAAAACTTGCAAGTATTAATTCAATGTCGCGGTTTCTAGCTAACTCCGCGACACATTTCACTTTATTGTTTACATGTTATTTATGTCTCAATATTGTTGTTACTTTACTTTCTGCCTACATGGCGTGCATGCACTTATTAAAACCCACGATGGTAAAAGGATGAGTAAACCTACTAAAAAACTCGTTGAGTAAGAGGGTTGCAAACCCATCAACATCGGATCACGCATCCTTGTTAAACACCCTACTCTCAAGACGTTGGAGTAAGTTCAATGTTATCCCATGACGGATACACAACAATGCACACTGTGCGCGTTTAACAAATTAGGAGTTAAGATACTTAACTCCTTGATATGATATTTGCAGTACGCTGCATATCAACCTATACACTTGTAAATTTTATGAACTTCATACACGATTATGGATTCTTATAAATTTTCTTAAGTATGTACACAACAGTTTGCTTCTTAGACACAACATAGACGTCTTTTACGCAAAGACAAAATAACTAAGTACAAACATTATAACCACAATCACATTTGATACAATATGCGTACAATCGTATTTTTCAAAATCAACATTTTATTATGGACAACGAGTTCATATAAAGTATATATATTCAACATGCACATGTGCAACAAAAAGTGAACCTATTACAAAACATCACTACATCTAAGCAGCCTATATACTATGTGTGCATCTAAGCCCTGAACCGCCAACAGGGTACGCAGCATGACCAGTTCCCTCAAGCTCCTTCAGAAGACCACTATCTTGGGGCGACACTGTCGGTACGCTAACGGGCACTCCATCAGACCTAGGAATATGCGCAGCACCGACACCGCAAAGGATGGCCTTCCCCTTCACACCCTGCTTCTTCGAAGCCTCATAGCATGGGCCTCCAAAGACTCCTTCAGAGAAATTTCCTTTTCAAGAGAAAAAGGATCCAGGACGTTGCGAGGGCGAGCGAAGATAGGTACCTGCAGCTGCAATTCATCTGGCTTGAGAAAATAGTCAGCTTGTGCCTCCGCACCCTCCGCTGCATGCCTAGCCAAGGTTAACCCCTCCATAATAACACCTATGGGGTAATCTTGGTCGCGCTCCAGCTGAGCAATGTGAGGAAGGTCTAGCAGCTTCATCTTTTCCATAGCAGCGACAAGCTCATCGAAGGAATCAACATTATAATCGGGCACTTGTGTGGCAGGCACCTTCAACAATCCGCTCTCAGAGAGCTCCTCTACAGCCTGCGCCTTGCCACGTGCAAGCGCACGCTCCACAACTTCCCCAAAAGCCTCCCGCACCTCTTGGGATTCCAAAGTACCCAAGGCAGCAAGGCGTAGCCCATGGCTGATAAGCCACCTGCGCTCAGCGATAGAAGATACCAGATATGGGTACAGCTCTTCGTCATACTCGATACTGAGCTTGCGCAGCTTGATTTCTTGCTTCTCCAGTGACTCCTCCACAGCCTTGCGGAAATCATCTAGTCTGGCGAAGTGGGCGCTCTTGTTCTGCTCCATATACTTCAAGGCCCAAAGGCAAGTGGCCTTGTACTCTTTGCGCCAGCGCGCTCTTGGTTCACTTGAGCAAACAATGATAGCCTCTCATCAGCAAGCTTCTGAGCATACACAGTGGTTGACTCTACTTCAGCCTGAGCATCAGCTAACTGTGCCTTCAGTAGCACAATTTCCCTATCCTTCTGCGCACTGCTGCTACCTTCACCCGCATGCTTAGCTTTGAGCTGTGCAACCAATGAGGCTTGATGCGCAGCAGCCAAGCATAACTCCTCAATCAACTGGTCCATAGGCACATCTGTAGAAGCCTTTATCCCAGATCCTTGGCTCTTCTGCGCAATATGATCAGTAGGGGAGGGACCCGCCTTGGGTAGCGAATCCCCAACACGCACAACATCATCACCAACAGCCTCAACACTGCACGCAAATAACAAAGCTACTTTATAGTATCATTGCGGAATAAAGAAATGCAGATCTAAAGATACAAGTCTCATTACTTACTTGGGGGGATGAGATTTAGTTGACGACGCATCCTCCTCTGAGGATGATTTCCCGCCAGATATAAGATGGCGCCTTCTTTTCGATGTACCCGCGCCATCATCACCAGAAGCTTTCTTGTGCTTACCCCTTGGCCAGCGCCCTCTGACTATCACAGCCCTAGAAACCCCCACGCTGTCTGATGAATCAGTCTGCGATAGCTCTTCTACATGGATTTGTACCTCCAGAGTGGGAAAACTGCGCAGAGGAGTCGCCTCTAAAACAATTGGGGGTGTATCCTCTGGCTCCTCCTGCACGATCTCCATCGTGCGCCCCATGGTAGCCTGTAGAACTGGCTCCTCGCCATCTCTCAAAGGGCGCACACCCACAGTCACTTGTTTCGGCCTCTCCAAGCGAACAACACCGAATAGATCCATCTCTGCGCAACAAACAATAAACAAACACAAAATGAGTTAGATAAGCTACAAAGGGAAGAACGCTTACAACTAATAAGCGAAGAGGAAGGAAGAGACAAGCACCCACCCCGGCTATTCTCGTCCAAAAAAGTTGGCACTTCCTCCGGACTACCGAAGTAATTGCGACTGATGCCCATGTGCACCAAAAACTCCTCTGGATACGCCTTGATCGGTATGCGATTGGCATTAATCGTCTCCGCATCATCTGCGCTATACATTCCGGGGATGGGGCGCTCATCTCTCGGTAATGATTCTTGGGTATAGAACTCAAAAATCCATGGAAAAAATGCACTATCAACCCAAAAGAACTTCTCCCTCCAATTCCTCAGTGCGTCTAACTTTTCCGTATAGCACTGCAGTGGCCCTGCGCGCTTGGAAAAGTACACCACCCGTTCGACCACGACGTGTGGTAAAACGCGCGGAATAGATGAATTGTAGGGTTAATCGCCAACAAGCGACAATTTACTTCAAAATTGGTTATTTTTGCTGCACCTATACAGTGCAGTTGGGAAATATGGAGACGATAGTGGTTTAAAATATCGCACAAAAATAGGGAAATGGGCACACGTTGGTTCGCAAATTCAAAGAAACGTGTGTATACCCCTACTTTCCCTTCAGGGAAGTTCGCTATGGACGCAGTCGCCACCGGAACCACCGGGTGCAACGCGACTGGAATGTAATAATCCGAGGTGAACTGACGAAGTTCGTCCTCGGATATATCGATGTAAAATCGGATAATTGAAGAACTATGGTTAAACTTCAATGAGTCTTGCAGCGCACGCTCTATTACCTTAGCTTTCGTTGATTTTTTATTGTTGTTTGAAGGTTTAACAATGGTGGAAAATGACGGTTTTTACTGTGATAGCCACAGTGAAAAGACGGCTCAACTTTATATAGGGTTACACATATTCGTGGATGGATGACACGTGTACCCCACTTGCTCTAATCGTGTGGCTGGGAGGCCAAAAGGTGAAGCACTTTTTCACCCACCCCTCACGATTCACGAGGGATACTCGGATTTACTTGGACAAGATTCATTGTATAACTTTTAGGCGGGAAACACTTGAAACTTCCCCGCTACGCATCGAGGAATATTTTTGCTTCAGTTGTTAGTCTAGCATCCGCGGGTTCCACCCTGCGCATACTAGACTGGGGGGACATGATGACGTATAGTCCGCATTCGGGTCACGATCCCGACCAATGGACGCTACTAACACTCAAGCCCATCACGAATGGGCTATCACGATAATGGTTTGGGCTTACGAAGGCCCAAACCCGAAGTTATTTATGGTCTTGATATAGGATATCTCTTATTTATGGGATATATATCAAATGATCGACTTAGGCGGGATACCCGAAGGGTAAGGAACACGAAACCAACAAGGATTTCGTGTGTATATATAAAGGGCATCTCGGCTCTCATTAAGGTACGATCTAATAACCCTAACTCTTCAGCTAAACCCTAAAAACCAATTACTTACTCTCACGCCGGAGGATAATCTGGGAGACAATCCCACGATAAGCCTAACGGTGTCTTTTTTTCTCTTAGTGCGCAGGTCTCAAGCATTAAGATCTAATTGATACGGAAACAAGGAACGCCTAACTTTTGTATCAACATCTATGTGCTATGACAGGTAGAGAGTGTTTTATTTTCCCGTTTCCATTCATGTTATATAACTTTATACACCCGAGAGATGTGAGAATCCAAACACTTTATGTGAGGTGCTAGTATATAATTTATGTGCTTATTTTGACTAACATGGAATGATTGTATGTTCTAATTACTTTTATATTAATTTTAAATGACCCCTAACTTGTAAATTGATTAGAATAAAAGCTCATTTGCTTGAGGACAAGCAAATCCCAAGTGTAGGGATATTTGATAAGGACTTATTTGGTACCTTTTTAAGGGGTCATTTAAACCTAAAATAGAGTAAATGTGATCAAATATTTCCTCAAATCATTTCTTTTTGTATTTTAGGTACTTGGGACAAGAATTCTGGAAATCAGCACTTTTGGAGCATACTTGGACGAAAAAGTGAAGAAAAAAAAAGTCATGAAAAACCTGTCAGACAACAGTGTCTGACGATGTCACATGCTACAACGTGACGCCGTCCCTTGGAATTCAAGATGGATTTTCTTGTGTTAAGCTAACAAGTGACGCCTCAGAGAGTTTTGAAGACTTTATAACCTGACGCCGTCAGGTGTTAAAAGAAGATGGACGTCACTCTTTAAGCTAACAAGAGACGGCTCAGAAGGATTTTACAAGTGACGGCCTCAGATCCCTTTCTGATGCCGTCAGAGCGGCAATTACACAGACGAAACCCTAAAACACGGCGATTTGACGGCGTCAGAGGCTATACCTGACGCCGTCAGAACTGTATTCCTATATATATTTTCAAATGTTTTCATTATTTAGTGTGACATCTTTGGAGAATAAACCCTAGTCGAATTTGGCAGCTTTGTAAGGGTTTTTCAACCCTTGAACCTTATGCTTTATTGAAGATAAGTTATTCGTTTAATCATTCAATATGTCTATGTGTTGTTTGATTAATTGTTTATCTTTTCTTTATCTATCATGCTAGCTTAAGTTTGTTTGTGTTTGCTTAGATCTAATGAAACATAGTTATTGAATATTGATTTGTTGTCTCTTGTTTAGTTTATTGTTATCACGTTAGGTTAAGAAAACTGGCTGACCTCATATGTAACTAACTTGAACGTCTTAAAAACGCAACCATAGAGTGCACTATTGGTTTTGTTCGTTGTATTTATTGCGTGAATTGCGGCTTGTAGATCCTAGAAAACTTAATGGATGTTAAGGAATTCTGGAGAGACTAATATTCATAGAGTTGGGGACTTCGGCACCTCCCCACGACCAATATTAAGGAATACGACGCTTCAACTAAAACAAGGACGTGACAATTCAACAAATCAATAGGAGATAACTAGGGAGTAATTAAATCTAAGTAAACACGCTTTTCCTATTATAAGAAGTTCACCAATTTACTTTTTCTTGTTTTTAGTTTAATTTTAGTTTTATAATTAGATTTTGGGTTAGTTGATTAACAACTAATTCCGCCCACTCCTTCAAAACCAAGATTTTTACTTGCTTTCTAAAAAATATAAAAATACAAAAAGAATCATCCATCACCTCTAGACCTATCTTGTCATACATCTTGACCTAACGACACTATTCCCCTAGAAAACGATCAATCCCCCAGACATACCTATACTACACTACAACAATCAGGTACACTGCCTGGAGGATTGCAAGCTTCTCAAGATCCCTTGATAAGTAAAACCTTTTGCGTGGGCGCAATCCTCGCATCAGCTTTATTATCATCTCTATGATACACCCAGTTAACGTTTTGAGTGTCATAAGATTAGTGCAATAATAACTGCTTTATCAATTGTCTCTTAAACTTGGAATCTTGTGGTCCATTATTTATATATATAAACCTATGAATTTCACTCAACCTTTGTGTTGACTTTTTAGCATGATCTCAGGTCCTTAAGGTATTTGGCAAGTATGAAGTCGCACGGAGAATCTTTTGATGGCTTGCATTTTGTTGTACTCTAAAACTATTTGGGACCTCTTGTAACTCTGATGTTTTATTATGATCGAATGATAAGCTTTTAAAAACGTCTCATTTAGAGTCATTTTCTATGATTATGACTGTTGTACTAATAAGTAGCACCTCGATATTACATTCCCTTGCGATATTTTAGGGGTGTTACAATAGATGAGTTAGGTATTGGTTTCTCATCTTCATTTATATGTAAGGTTGGGAATGGGGCGGATATTTCTTTTTGGGGTGATATATTGGTAGGCGATTCGAGACTTAGGGATAGGTTCTCTCGATTGTATCATCTAGATAGAAGGAAAGAGGGTCGGGTGGGGGAAAAAGGGATATGGGGTGACAATGGATTGGTTTGGGAATGGAATTGGGTTTGGGAGCCAAGAGGAAGGGTTTCCGGGGAAATTGAGGAGCTAATTAACATTTTGCAAAATGTATCAATTTCTATTGATTGTAGGGATGTTTGGCGATGGAATGATCGAGATGATGGTAAATACATGGTCAAGACGCTAACAAAGATGGTTGAAGAAAATACTTTGAATAAGGAAACTACCCAGGATGAAACGCACTGGAATAGATTAGTGCCAAAAAAAGTAAATATATTTGCGTGGAGAGCTTTTAAAGGAAAATTACCGGTTCGTGTGGAACTTGATAAGTGGGGAATTGATTTAGATACAATACTTTGTCCATGTTGTGGTGATATAGTGGAATCATGTGATCATAGTCTGGTTTTGTGCAATATGGCTGTGAGTGTTTGGGAAAAAATGTTTAGTTGGTGGAAATTGGGTATGGTTGATGCATTCACTATTAGGGACATGTTCTCACACAATGGAGGAGTTAATCTTCATAACTATTCGAGAATGTTGTGGCAAGTGGTTACGTGGTCAACCGAGTACTTCATTTGGAAAGAAAGAAACACGCGTGTGTTTAAAGGCAAAGTTTCAAGCGTCAACAAAATAGTGCAAGACATAAAGCTTAAAAGTTTTGAATGGATTAGTAGAAGAACGAGAAAAAAGCCATTTGAGTGGCAACTGTGGTTATTTGATCCGGTTAAGTGCATATTGGCTAATTAATAGATTTATAGTGGCGAGACAGTGGGATCAACAATATTGCAAGCCAGCTGTTGTACTTGTGTGGTTTAGCAGCTCCTGTGTCATTTCGTAATTCTGCAAATTTGAGGTTTTACTGTTTGGTTATGCTTCAGGTATGTTTGGCTGTAAAGCTTAAATTCTATTATTTGGGTCTGCAAAAGGGTGTTTGGCAAAAAAGGATCAGTTATGTTGTGTGGTTCTGCAACAAAGTGGTGTTTGGCAGTAAGTTTCAGGTTGTGCAGTTTGCATTTTAAGGATTGTGTGATTTGGGTTGCTCTATATATGTGTGGTACTGTTTGGTATGTACAAAACTCCAAGGTGTGCAGTAATTCAGGTTGTGCAGTGTGCACTTTAAAGCTTCTGGGATTTGGGCTGCAATATGTTTATGTGGTGTAGTGTATGTCATATTTTTATGGCCTTTTTGTGTGACTCTCCTATGTCAGTGGGACAAGGAATTTGTTTGAGTTGGTTTTTGAGATTGTGGTCTGTAATTGTTTTGACTTGCATTCAAGTTGTGGCACTTGTCACTTAGTGGCATTTAGTACCCGTTTGGTATAGGGGTATGCGGATCCCCTTAAGGCAAGAAACACAAGTTTGGTCATTGAGAAAAGTTTTGTTTGGTAAACCTCTTACCAATCCATGTTTAGCAATATTGTTAATGGTTTTAAAATTAACATGACCAAGCCTCCTGTGCCACAACATTGATTCTTCCAATGTGGCTTTTGTAACAAGACAAGTAAGTCCAACCTTAGAAACTAGTTTATTCATCTCAACACTGTATGTATTATCCTTTCTAGGGATTTTAAGCAATACTTGACTTTCATCAGGTAGCTTGAAATCAGGAGAAAGTATAAGACAATCAGTATCAGTAAATAAAACTTTGTTCTGTTTATCACAAATTTGTGATACACTGAAAAGATTGTACTTAAGTTCTGGTACATAATACACATTTTCAAAATCAAGGTTACCAGTTTTAATTACCCCTTTACCAGTAATTCTTCCTCCAACACCACCACCAATGACAACTGGTCCTCCATCCAGAGCAATAAAGTCTGAAAGATATGACATGTTGCCTGTCATGTGCCTTGAACATCCACTGTCTGAATATCCTCTATCTTCTTTGCCATTTGAGGGATGTTCCTGCACACAAAATAAAGGTGTTAGTTTCTTTTGGGGATCCAAACCATCACTGGTTTGGATCTGCCTTGTGCATCAAGATAAGAAAACTTGTTTGAGGTCTTTGATGCACCATTGGGTTTGGTAGAATTTTTAACCCAATGTGCTGAGGCCTTGACAGCATTGCCCCTTTTTCCTTTAACATTCAAGTGCCTAGCAGTAGGATTTGCTGGTCTAGCAGTTGGAACTGCTGACCTAGCAGTTGGAACTGCTTGTTTAATCTTAGGCACCCACTTCTGATTAGTCATTTCTGTTTTCTGATAAAAATGCCTTTTAACTGTTTGTGCATGATTTGAAAATTGTTTTGCACTTGAAACAGTTTGCTTGTTTTTAAACCACTTATTTTGACTAGCAGTTGAAACTGTTTTGATGCCAGTCTTTAACATAACAGCTTTGGGTGACATCTTATGATTTGCATTAGGGTTTGTCAATCTAGTTGGACTATTTTGAGTTACCCTAGCATTGTTATTCCTGTTCACCCTTGCATTCCCAGTAACCTTCTTTTTCCATGGGTTAGAATCACAATAAGCAGCCATATGATCAAAACTTCCACAAACAAAACATACTTTTCTAATCATAGCAAACTTATCATCCATTTTCTTAGATTTTGAGTGATTCCAGTTCCTATGACTACTCTCAGAACTTGATGATCTGTTCTTAGTCCTATACATCTCAGCATATCTAACATTTTTCCTAACTGGTTTTATGTTTTCAGTCTTAACCACTTTAGGAGCATGTTTAACTTCTACCTTAACAACATTAGGTTTATCCTTAACCTCTACATTCTCATCATCAGATGTCCACTCCTCAATAGTTTGTGCATATGAGTTCCTATCAGAGGACATCTTTTTCTCAGAAAGAGATTTATCACTAGCACTCACAAAAGAATCTTCTGCCTTAATAAATTTAACAGGATTCTCACTAACCTTAACACCATATCCAGGAAAATCCATATCCTTAAACTCTTCTAAACTTGTATGAGCTAAATTAATTCCTGGTGGAGCAAACATTCCTCTAAAGGGGGGTGCAACTGACTTATAACCTATACCAGATTTGGCTTTGTTAAGTATTTGACTTTCTACAATCTTCTTAACTCCGTTTGAAGTATATTCAAGAGTGTCTACACTTAACTGGATGTTTTCTTTCTCCTTTTTAAGCTTCTCTAGTTCATATACAAGTCCACTCATTTTATTATCTTTTATTTGCAATTCCCTCTTTAAAATACCTATCTCATCAGAAAAGTTTGACTCATTCTGTTTATAAAACACAATTTGCTCTTCCAAAACAGCTAATCCTCTTTTATGATTTGACAGACTAAAACTTATTTGATTAAATTCAACTCTAAGATCATCAAACTGTTTCTTAACATTTTCATAATCTTTTAAAGCATGACAAGAGTTTGAACATTTTTCAGGTTTATATACCTCAGTGTCTGAGAAAGCCATCAAACCCAAGTTAGCTGGTTCCTCTTCTTCCTCCATGAAGCTCCAATCAAATCCAGCTCCATCTACAGCTACCATAGCCTTGGAAGAAGGCTCTTCAACATTAACAGTTCTCCTTGACCCTTGCTGATTCTTAAACCCTTGATTCTGGTTGCTTTGTTGTCTTGGACCTCTACATTCCTTGGCAAAGTGCCCCATCTTGTGACAATTAAAGCATTCCACCTTAGACTTATCATACCCAGCAACATCTCTTCCATTGAAGGTAATCTTATTCCCAGTCCTTTGGTAATACTTCTTAGCCCTGATGCTTATCAAAGCAAATTGCCACTTTAAATCCATAGCTTCCAAATCATCTTCAGCGATTTGAAGAAGATCTTCATTAAAGATCTTTGACCCACCAGATTGTTCTGATACAAATGCATATATGGTCTCTTCAGTCAAGCCAGCAGTACTAGTTTTTACACTAGCAGTGCTAACTGTTGGTATAGCAGTACCAACTGCTTCTTCATCTTCATGATTCGAACTGTTTGAAGAAGATACAAAAGCCATATTCCCTGAACTGGAACTGGTGCTACCACTCTTCTTGACCTTTTGCTCAACAATCTTAAGATTATTGTAAAGCTCATTCATTGTCATTTTCTCCAGCTCTGGTTTATTGCTCCAAACCACAACATAAGTATTCCATTCAGCAGGTAAACTATTTAGAAACTTCATGTTGAGGTCTTCTTGTGGTATCACAATCTTCAACACAGTAAGTTGACTGATGATCTTTTGAAGCCTATTAAAGATATGATCCAAAGTTTCATTGCTTGATGCAGTGAAGTTCTCATAACTTTGCTTGAGTAGGGTTTTCTGTGCCTTCTTGGTAGCTTCATTGCCACCAAATCTTTCCACCACTGCTTCAAAAAGAGTTTTAGCCGACTCGTAATGGCTAAAGTTCAGCACTTGAACATTAGGAATTGCCATTAGTAACAAATTCCTAGCCTTCTGATCATTCTTCTTTTTGATTCTCTCCTCGTTTGTAACTGGCTCAGTGTTAAGCTTTGTGATCTTGGAACCATCAGCACGTTTTTCTTCAACAGCAACTGGTTTGAAGGAATCACCATTGATAATAATATCCCATAATGCATAGTCTTGCACCATGAAGTATTGCTCTATTCTGAGCCGCTATAAATCGTATTCATTTGTTTTAGCATGTGGAGTTTAGCAAGGATTGAGGTTTGAGGTGTCTCCATGTCCATCTTCTTGGATTGCTAGTGAGTAAATACTTCTGGTTCTTCTAAACTCAAAGTATCAGAAACCTGTCTCTGATACCACTTGACCGGATCTAAACACACATGTTGTGTTGGGGATACTTTGAGTATATACTTGATAGCACGCGGAATTTACTACCAAGTACTTAGAAGAATATGAGTTTGTGTTTGGTGATTGATCAAGTAAAACAATAAGAACAAACGATATCAACCAAACTATCACTTCAATATATCAAACGATTACAATATGAACATGAAGGATATTAGGTATTCGGTATTAGATGTATTCGATATATCTAAACCCTAATCTAAGGATCTCTTTTTATAATGCAAAGAGTCCTATACAAGTAAAACATCTAACCGAATCATTCTATACAAATAAGATATATACCATATCTTTTCTATATTTATCTTCACACGGTTTCACCTTGATCTCTTAAGCAGTCCTAACTGTTCTTCCATCAGCAGTCCTAACTGTTCTTGTATACTTCAACCGTACTAACTGCTTAAGTTTAATTCCCAACATATATATATATATATATATATATATATATATATATATATATATATATATATATATATATATATATATATATATATATATATATATATATTTGAAAGCTACCAATCAAAACATGTCACCTCATTTTTTATTTTAGATTAAAGTTAAAGGTCAATATTTACAAAGATGTGGATCTTTAACCTTTGATTTTAATCTAATAGTTGAAGATCCTCTGACTTGACTAAGTTACTTAAGGCTATGCACAGTGGTGACCCGGGTCACCAGCTGCCACATCAACTTTCTCTCTCTGATGACCAGACATGACCAAGTTGCCACAGTGATGACCGACTTTTTTTTTTTCCAAACATTTTAAACAACAAACATAAAATTCATTAAAAATAAAAAATTACATATATTATTCAATTAAACATTAAAAACATTACGTAAATTATTCAAATAACATTAAAAACATTACAAAAATTCTTCATCGTCTTCCTCATCGTCATCATCACTACCGTCTTCGTCTTCATTCTCTTGATTGACTTGATTTCTACGGTTTCTCCAAATGTGTTCGATCAAATCAGATTTTAAGTGTAGATGAGTTGATGAGTCCTGGAGCTCCTGAGTAACTACTAACGATTCTTCATGCGTTCTTAAGGGATCGTGATCACGATGGCCCTCATCTTCGAACCATGTAGGACATATCGCCCGCTGCTTGTGTCGCCTACAATCAGGAGTTTGTTGAAAATAAGGAGAATAATCGGTTACCTCTCGAACAATTTGTGTGAAAAGTTCTCGGCTCATTCGGAACCGCCGACAGAATGTCCTTTCGTTGAACTGCGGGTTTTCGGAGAAGTATGCTGCCACTAAACGATTATGAGCACCCGAATGATCCCTACGTATGTACCTTCGTGGAACTTTTGGCTGTGATGCTTGGTAAGCGTTCCAAGCAAACTCCGCAAACTCACTCATAACTTCATTATCGTCGGCAGACGAAGAACAAAAATATAGCTCGTAAGTGTTGGTCCATTTACACGTTTAGAGTTAACTAGAAAGTTAATCTATTTGTGTTAATGACTAATACAATGTTATGATTAATTCTAACAGTTATAAAACGTGAATATAAAAACTCAAGGTAATTTTCAACGTTTAAATTCTTATTAGAAATGAATCAAATAATCTATACCCAAGTGTTTTGCGGAATAAACACTTGGGATTGAATAGACAAGGTATGGTGGTGTCTCCTATCTAAACTCAAGTTTTGCTTGAGTGGTAACAATGCGACCTCACTGAGCAATCTCAGGGATGCGTTACTCTTTGTAGGAGAGAAGTTGTTTTGCAAAAGTCTAAGCTTTAATTGTACAAAACACACTTAACTTCTCTCCTTCTCAATCTATTTATACACAAGTAATCTGAGTAAAAGTAATTAAAATATTACAAGTTGTTGAGCAAGCGTGTCTGACAATTACAACAGTAATTTTCATTTCCAAGAACCAATAGAAATGGCTTATTAAGTCTTTATAAGTGGTTGGTCTGACACTCCAAGACTTTAAGCCGTCTTAGGAAGGATTTCTTCCTGACAAGATAAGATTTGATCTTATCTTAAATCCTTCCTAGATATTTCTGCCTTTCTTCTCAGGCACTTAGTTCTTCAGGACACGCTTCTCAGTTATCATTCATAATTACTTCATTGTTGTTGAGGAGACTAGGGTTCAGTGAGTTCTTGTCCAACACTCACTGAACCATCATCTTCTTCTTTGGCTTAAGTGCTACTTCAGGGAGTACCGCCTTCCTGCGTAGTGAATCCTTCTATTTGAATTCGCCTTAAGCATCCTGAAGATGACTCACTGAGAGGCTGTTCTCTCAGTGACTTGAATTGTTCTCGGTTTAAGTTAACACTTAGTTAATTTGTGTCCAAATCACGTTTTAAGTATTCTTGGGTTTTTCATGACCCAACAATCTCCCCCTATTTGGATATAAATTATTCCTAAGTGTTTTGATCAGATATGAGTGAGCTAAAGACTTCTACTCATACTGAATGTACTAGAATGTAAATAAGGACACTGAAATAATAAAAACATCATCTTATTGATATTATTACAAGTCCTATCAAAACTACGTAAAAAAAAGGGATAGTGGCGGGTATTCAGGCAGATCAATCAGTTCAACTTGATTCCAAGGGCTTCAAGCTTGGGCTTCTTTGACTGTAGCTCTTGTTGGTCAGGGTGCTCATGGATTTTCCTTTTCAGATCTTGACAAAACTTCACATTTTCAGGACTCTTGAGTGGAGAGGCCATCATTAGAAAACCAAGCATTGCTTTGATCCCTGACAAATCGATATCACTCCATCTTTGGAAGGCTTGGTCACCGAACTCATCAATGAAGAACAAACCTCTTTCAGGTTGTTCAATGACCACATTGTTTCTGAAAGGAATACCTTCAGGGAGAGCCCTATTGCAGTCAAGACCAGGAATCTTGATCTCAGGCTCAGCTTCAATCTTCTTTCTTTTTCTTGAAGAAGACTGAGAGGGAGCTGGTTGTGTTGATTCAGGAAGAAGAGATGGAGTGCCAAGTTCCTGAGGTGCAGCTGTCAATCTTTCATATCTCAGACTCAAGGACTTCAGCAGATTAGGGACCACAACATTTGATTTCTTTGCTATTAATGGACCCAACTCATCCAATTCTGTGATCCCGAAGTCAGCGAATCTGAAGGGTTTATGAACATCAAAGTTTTTCATGTCAGCACCTCTGTAGACAGTAACAGTAGCAGGATTGGTGTTTCGATGAATATGAACATCAGTGATTGGTTCTGGCTTCAACCTGTCAGTCATATACCACTGATATTTCTTAATTCTGTTCTGCCTGATCTCTTCAGCCCTTTTATTCCTTTCCTCCCTTTTCTTCCTGAGAGCGATCATTTCCTCAGACTGAGCTTTCACAAGGTCATACCACCCTCTCTTCCTGAAAGATCCTTGGCCTCAATACCAATCTTCTCAGCCTCTTCATGAACAACCTTGATAATGGCAGGCTTGCTCACCTTTTCTTCCTCCTTTAACTTCTTCTTTGCTTCCTCTTGCTCTAGGTAAGCACTGAGTTCATCAGCTGAGAAGTGGTGAAGAACTCCATCAATATCATACGGGATCCTGGGTGGTGATTCAGGATCCTTTGCTACCGTGATTGGTGCAGGTTGAGGCTCAGGTTCAGTAAGGATGCCTTTGCCTTTATCTTGTTGGGTGGTAGAAGCTTCAGGAATCTCCCCCTCAGTGTGAGAAGGAGGAGAAGGAGGTTGTTGGCTTGTTGAAACTTCAGGGACTCCAGTGTCTTTCTCCCCCTCAACTGTTGCTTGAGCCATGGTGATAGCAAGAGTTGGAGTCACTGGAGCAGCAGGACCCTTGAAAGCCTGATGAACTCAAATAAGTACATTTCATTATCATTATTTATCCTATTTATTTGACTTGTTTTATTATATTATATATGAGAATCGATACATTAATGTTTACTTTAGTAATTCTCAGGTAAAAACAAGCATTATGTGAAACTTGGCGATTTTGGACTAATTATGGAGCAAAACAAGCGAGATGTCAAAAGTCTACTGAAATCCAGAAGATGCGCCGTATCTCACTCAACAGATACGACGCAATATCATACTTAGATGAATTCGAAGACCATTGCCTGACTTTGAAGAATGCGCCGCATGCAATTCTGTCATGCGCCGCATATGAAACTTTGGTCAAAGAAGAGGATCAAGCTCGTTCTACTCTAGATACGCCGCAATATACTTCTAACATACGGCGTATCACTATCAAGATTTCACCAGTTACAATCCAAGATAGCTAAAGTACATGCGCCGCATACAAAGATCAAGTTACGCCGCATCTGAAGACGGTGTACGAATATTCCAGAATATATTAATCTTGGACCCCACGAGAAGTTAAGTCCAATGCGCCGCATCTATCAACTCAATGCGCCGCATCGATCCCTCAGACAGAAACTATAAATACCCCAAGGTCAGACGAATTTAAGAGACCTTTTATAACCCTAGAGCCGAATCCAGACGACCAAGCAGCACAAGACACACCTCAAACAAAGATACAAGAGCTGTAAGAAGGTCCTGCATGTATTCAATTCATTAAGTAGTTTTGTTTTATTGTTTTAGTACACTTTAATTCATCAGGATTGATGGGCTTGTGTCATGTGACTACGGAAGATCATGCACTCCCCTTAATATTGTTTTCCCATTAATTAAAGTTTATATGTTGATGTCTTTGGTGACTTTATTAGTGCATTGATAACCTCTGTGTCTAGCTGAGTCTTGCTTGGGTCGCCATGCCCCTTCCTCGCCTATTTATTCTAGCGTCTCTAGAAAAGTAGAATAGACATAAGTAATCATTAAGGGTTTACTCGCCGATAAGATTAGAGCCAACGAGAAAGGTTTAATTATATACACTTCATATAAAACTAGCAATAAAACAAGTGACAAGCTATTTAATTATCAGGACAGGTCTTCTTATTGTCTCGAGTATCTATCTGTGTACGTGTGTGCTAATCGCTGATTCGTGCTCATTAGTTTAGTTTTCTATTTAATTATAACCAAACTGTGCCAGTCTCTCAGGCTGAACCCCCTTGCGTTAGATTAGGTTGTATGACTAACTTAGGATATTAAAATACTGATTAGAATAACTAGATAATACGTTCCACTCTTAGTGATCGACACTCTGCTTACCATTATATTCATACTGACCGGGTACACTGCTCGTTAAGTGTGTGTGTTATTGATAAGTCGGCTAAATATAAATTTAAAACTTGAGTAGGCATTAATACTGCTAAACCGCAACAACACATCACGCGCATCAAGTTTTTGGCGCCGCTGCCGGGGAGTGAATTGTTATTATCTGTTAATTTGATTAAGTATTTTAATTAGGTTTTTCTTTTTATTTTTTTTAGATTCTAACTACTAACCCTGTTGTATATTAGATAGATTGCATTCATTGTATAATTTGCATATTTACTGTTTTTGTGTGTTTTTGTTTTTTGTAATTTTTGTTTCTTTTTGTTTGTTTTTATTTTTGTTTTTCTTTTCTGCATTCTGCTGTCGTTGTATTGTGCTGATACAAACGATTCAGCGCATCTGTTTTCACAGATACGGTGTATTGCGTTTAATTTTTATAAAATACAACGCGTTTAATAAATTCGAGTACGACGCATCTTTCCCCAAGATACGGCGTATTCTGTTTTTAATAAGAAATTTTTCTAAACGCTAACGCCATACGACGCATCTGTTTTAACAGATACGGCGTATTTTCTATTTAAATTAAAAGGGCAGTTTTTCGAATTATTAAACAGAAGCGACGCATCGATCTTTATCGATACGGCGCATCTACTAAATCAAAAATCTTGTATTTTGAAACGTAACGAAAATATGGCGCATTAGCTTTTGTTAATACGACGCATTTAATTTTAATAAATATAATCGATTTTTTGATAATTTAAACTTGATACGGCGCATTCTAATTCATAAGCGTTGTATCTGTTTTCTGAATAAAAGTCTGATTAAATTTTAACGTAATAAGATACGGCGTATCCAACTTTCTGGATACGGCGCATCGTCTACAGATATCAGCAACTTTTATTTTTCTTATTCCCGAATGGAAAATATTCTAACTTACCCTTACACTAGGAAGTTTTTACTTTGAAATCTACCTGTCTTTAATTTTCAGGAACAATGTTCGATATTTTCCCCAACTGGTTCGGAAGACCCCAAAGAAACCTTACCATGGAAGAGTTTGCACTACTAATCGCTCAAGCAAATGAAAAAGAACGTCATGAAGCAAGAAACTTTATTAATGAATTCAAAGGCAGTCATGAGCTGTTACTAAAGGAACAAAACAACATGATTAATGGATTGGCAATTGAAGTGCACCAATTGTCAACGGTGCTTAACAAGGTTCTTTTGGAAAAACACGATTTGAAAGGTATTACAACTAGAGGCGGAAAGTCAACCTTTCAAATCGGAGAGACACCCGAGGATAACAGCACAAACAAGATTTCCCCTGAATCTATATCATCTGAGCAAGAGCAACCAAAAGAGACTAATCCAGAACCTGTGATTAGAGAAGAACCTTTTGTTGAACTTAAACAATCAACACTACCTTTTCCACATAGGGTAAGGAAGGAGAAAGAAGATGCCTATCAAAGGAAGTTCCTGGAAAATCTCAAGCAGCTGCAGCTAAGTATACCATTTATGGAAGCCCTAGTGCAAATGCCAAAATATGCTAAATATCTAAAGAGCTTGCTTACAAACAAGTCCAAAGATTGAAGAGGAGATCAAGGCTACAATGAAAGAAGAGAGCTCTGCAACCGACTTACGTGCCTTGCCTCATAAAGAAAAGGACCCAGGAAGTTTTGCTTCACCTTGTTCAATTAATGACATATCTTTCAATAATGCATTAGCTGACTTAGGAGCTAGCGTTAGTATTATGCCCCTTAAGACATTCACTACCCTAAGACTAGGAAAATTAGCACCAACTAAGCTGCTTATTGAATTGGCTGATAAAACGGTAAAACGACCTGAAGGGGTTGCTGAAAATGTGCTAGTTAAGATTGAGAAGTTTGTTTTCCCCGTAGACTTTGTTATATTAGATATGCCCGAGGATGTTAAGATTCCTTTAATCCTTGGAAGACCTTTCTTGTCTACCGCCCATGCTAAGATTAATGTGTTTAAAAGAAAAATCTCATTAAAGGTAGGGAACAATAAACTAGTCTATAAATGCCAAAATCCTGCTAAGAGCATGATTAGAGGCGTCTATGTGCTAGGATTAAGAGAACGTATGGACCTCGATCTAGAAGCTAGGCTTATGGGATAAACCTTGGTAAATAATGAATCACTTGAGACCTATAGTGGAGACTACATTGAATTAAATGATCTTAATTTACCAATAGGAATCAATGATCAATTTATGGAGGATTTTGAACCCGAAATTGAAGAAGGAGAAATTATGGATGTACCTAGAATCAATATGATCAACACTAAGAATTATGATGAATTTGAAGGATATCCTAGTTTCTGTGATTATGGTAGAAAGATCCATGTAGATTGTGCTTATAATTTACAATTTCTTTGCATGATAGGATTTAAACGGGTTAGTGCCAACTTTTTCCCTATTTTACCAATTAATGTAATGTCAAAAGATTTCTATAATTCTATAATGAAAAACAAAATTGAGTATAGAGGGAAAAACGTAGTTGGAATATTCATGAATGTACCTACTTTTGTCGGGAATTTAACTATTGTTACAGATTTCACCGTGGTGGAAAACATGGATGCTTATCGTGATGTTGAGATGGGTGACGTGATCGTTGGGAAACCATTTTGTAAGGAGGTCGAAATTAACGCTAAAAGATTTGAAGGAAAGATCACCTTTCAAAGTGGAAGCAACGTTATCACTTACATGATGCCTCGTGCTCACCCAAGGTTTAAACATGCCCCTAACAAATTTTGTTACAAATTTACACCATTTCTTTTTGTAGATGAAAATGACGCTGAGGAAGGGATCGAGTAGCCGTACCAAAAGATGAAAGGATTCTACAAAGGTGTACTTGAATTGGGGCCGGAATATGTTCGTGACGAAGTAATTCGCAACTACATCGTGCACGAACATGTGGGGATCAATAGAACGAAATAAGGAGCTGAACGTGAGTCTAACTTGAAGACTCTGGAATAAAGACAAGTGCTGACCGGGAGACAACCCGAAGGAAAAATTTTTACTTTTCTGTTCTGTGTCGAGTCTGTCAGACCTGCAGAAGATGCGGCGCATCTCCATCATAAGATGCGACGCATCACCTGCACTGGTCATATCTTATTTCATTTTCTGCACTTTTATTTTTTACTTTAAAACTTTCTGTCAGTTTATTTAATGCTGTGCATCCCTGGTTAAGGATGCGACGCATCTTTTATTCTGATTCGTATTTATTCCAGGCTCGATACGGCGTATCTTCTTCCATAAGATACGGCGTATCGACTGACCTGATGATTTACAGTTTAATTTTTTAGGTTTTATTTTTACTAACTACTAATGTATTATGCAAGTTTGAACCTTCTTAACTCAGCTGTGTTAAAGTCTAAATGGTATTATAGATTCCTGCATTTTTTTGGATACATCATTTATGAAGCTTAAACGTTCTCATCCACAAGAAATTTGATTTTTGCTCTTATACGAATAATGGAGGATCATACCGAGCAAATCTCAGGGGAGTTTTTCTGTTCTAATTCTTTTATTTTCCAGTTTTTAACCTTTGACACAAACAACGATGACGTTGTTTAACTTAAGTGGGGGGGTGGAGAATTAGAACACTTACTTGTCCTAAACTTTTTCAAAATATGCTTAAAATGCGCTTAATATATCAAAATAAAAATTTTTTTTTAGCATGTTTTTGTTTAAAGTCTAAATTACATAACCGCACACATAACTCTATTCTTTCAAAAATATTAAAACTTTAGTGTGCCGGTGACTTGTAGACTTTAGAACTTGGCTTGTATACTATTCGAGACCACCATAATGAGTATTATCTATATAATTGGAGTGACTTGTCTAAATTGGTAAATTTCTAGGATTACACCTAAATAGCCTTTATATGTTATGTGATATTAACTAACTACACTGGTTAGTTAACCCCCGTATAAACCCTTTGTTTACTCTCACTTTTAGAGTAAGATACCCCTAGAAAAACCCTCAGAGCCATTCCTTTCGTTTCTTACACCTTTGTTATAATGTTTCGATACACCCTTACACCTTAGCCTACCCTGTAGATTAAAATCCGTGGTTAATTGCTTTAGGCAAAGTGTGTTTCCTTACATTACCTGTGTTCGCGTGCGTAATTCATTATCTTTGGTTAGGTCGGGAAATTGCACAATGCAATTGGTATGAAAGTAAATATTGTATAACTTTTAGTTTATTTTTCGTGTGTTTGCTACTTTCACTATTACAGTTATTTCTGAAAGTATGAAGAGTATGGAAAAATTATCCGGAAAAATAGTGATAGAAAAGTTGTGAAATTTTACACATTTATGTTAAAGTTAAAAAATAAAAAATAAAATAAAAAAAATAAAAAAAATAGAAAAGAAAAAGAAAAAGGAAAAGTTGGAAGTTTGTTTTAACCAACTTATGTAAAGTTTTGTATTAAGTGGGAGATATCACCACTATTTGTTGTATATTATATTTATGGATTGAATGGGAGTTGGCCGTTATGGGAACACCAACTAAGGTTATTCTTTGATTGAGATTTTGTTGAGTATAATTCGTGTCTACCTAAAGCGTGTGTTTCAAGTGTTAAAGCGTGAGTTATTCAATGATATGAGTCTTATTCATGGGATGGTTGGGAAAGTGATTAACCACACTTAGGATTTTAATTTATCTGTTTTGTTTATTTTTCATTTTACACCAATTTGTATCCCAAATATTATCCATGCCCTATATCATTCTTCATCCAAACCTTTGATTTATTGACATTAGGGATTTGAGCAATCTTAAGTATCGTAGTCGTGGATTCGGCTATGTATTTATGATTTTGTCACCCTTTTTGATATAATATTATTGGTAAAGATTACTTGGTCATATCTTTAGCCCATTCGAGTTAAGGAATTGAGCAATTGCAAGTATCGTGGTCGTGGATTCGATCATGTATTTGTAATTTTGTCGCCTTTTCTGGAATATGAGATCGATAGAGATTAAAAAGGATGATCAACCCTTAACCAACAAACCCTTTTTACCGCTTTAGACTTGTTACTCCTTGGCTTTAGTGGGGGAGATGCGTATACTTGCCAAGCCTATGATAGAATATTCGTCACGACTAAGCAACTAAACGATTTAGAATTGTTTTACATTAAAAATTATTTTGGTTTCTACTTCGTTAAGTGTTTGGTTGTGTGATTATGACAAAACGAATACGTGCTTAAATATAAAAATAAATCCTAATATCTTTTAGGATACATTTTCATATGATTAATTCTAAGGTTTACTTGGGGACAAGTAAAGTTCAAGTGGGGATATTTGATGAACTCAAATAAGTACATTTCATTATCATCATTTATCCTATTTATTTGACTTGTTTTATTATATTATATATGAGAATCGATACATTAATGTTTACTTTAGTAATTCTCAGGTAAAAACAAGCATTATGTGAAACTTGGCGATTTTGGACTAATTATGGAGCAAAACAAGCGAGATGTCAAAAGTCTACTGAAATCCAGAAGATGCGCCGTATCTCACTCAACAGATACGACGCAATATCATACTTAGATGAATTCGAAGACCATTGCCTGACTTTGAAGAATGCGCCGCATGCAATTCTGTTATGCGCCGCATATGAAACTTTGGTCAAAGAAGAAGATCAAGCTCGTTCTACTCTAGATACGCCGCAATATACTTCTAACATACGGCGTATCACTATCAAGATTTCACCAGTTACAATCCAAGACAGCTAAAGTACATGCGCCGCATACAAAGATCAAGTTACGCCGCATCTGAAGACGGTGTACGAATATTCCAGAATATATTAATCTTGGACCCCACGCGAAGTTAAGTCAATGCGCCGCATCTATCAACTCAATGCGCCGCATCGATCCCTCAGACAGAAACTATAAATACCCCAAGGTCAGACGAATTTAAGAGACCTTTGATAACCCTAGAGCCGAATTCAGACGACCAAGCAGCACAAGACACACCTCAAACAAAGATACAAGAGCTGTAAGAAGGTCCTGCATGTATTCAATTCATTAAGTAGTTTTGTTTTATTGTTTTAGTACGCTTTAATTCATCAGGATTGATGGGCTTGTGTCATGTGACTACGGAAGATCATGCACTCCCCTTAATATTGCTTTCCCATTAATTAAAGTTTATATGTTGATGTCTTTGGTGACTTTTATTAGTGCATTGATAACCTCTGTGTCTAGCTGAGTCTTGCTTGGGTCGCCATGCCCCTTCCTCGCCTATTTATTCTAGCGTCTCTAGAAAAGTAGGATAGACATAAGTAATCATTAAGGGTTTACTCGCCGATAAGATTAGAGCCAACGAGAAAGGTTTAATTATATACACTTCATATAAAACTAGCAATAAAACAAGTGACAAGCTATTTAATTATCAGGACAGGTCTTCTTATTGTCTCGAGTATCTATCTGTGTACGTGTGTGCTAATCGCTGATTCGTGCTCATTAGTTTAGTTTTCTATTTAATTATAACCAAACTGTGCCAGTCTCTCAGGCTGAACCCCCTTGCGTTAGATTAGGTTGTATGACTAACTTAGGATATTAAAATACTGATTAGAATAACTAGATAATACGTTCCACTCTTAGTGATCGACACTCTGCTTACCATTATATTCATACTGACCGAGTACACTGCTCGTTAAGTGTGTGTGTTATTGATAAGTCGGCTAAATATAAATTTAAAACTTGAGTAGGCATTAATACTGCCAAACCGCAACGACACATCACGCGCATCAAGTAGCAGGACCCTTGAAAGCCTGATAGATCTCAGTCATCATAGATTTGATGTCCGAGGTGTCTGTCTAAAGAGTTGAGATCTTATCAGCAAGAGATGCCTGAGAAGCTTCGATGCCTGACATCCTTGACCCAAGAGACCATGCCAAGGATGTTGAAGATTGTGCCCAAGTGATACGCGTAATATCAACCTTATATTTCTAATGTCAAAGGAAACACAAGGCGAGCAAGTGTAACCTAGGTTCGTTATCCCTGACGAAGGCTGAATGGAACTCGCGATCTCGATTCGCTGAAACGTGTTAGAATGGTGAAAATAATGGGATATAGGGTTTCTAATCTAAAATAAGTGAAAGATAATTAAAAATGATTAAAAACGTAATAAAAATGATTATCTAAGACTTACGTATACAAAAACTACAAAGAAAACTAAAAAACGAGCGTTATTAATAAAAATAACGTACGTGCGCAAGTAAAAACGTAAAATTTGTGAAATATAAACACTATGGGTACAAATCTATTTTTTACAGGTTCTATATGATAAAAGAAAATTTTAGAAAAAAGAATTATATTTTTTTGACTTTTATATTTTTTTATTATGATTTAATTACTATTATACAAATAAAAATACGAAATAAATACTAACACTAATCAAAAAAATCTGAAAATTTTTACTTAATTACTTTACAACATTACTGATTTACTAAAATTATAATGTTGGTAGTAGCTTATACGGATAAGCTACAAATAAGCTAATAAGTAAATAAGCTTAAACTGAAAAAAACGTGGTTAAATAGAATTGGGTTGCAGCTATAAACGGAACTAGTGCCCTAGAGCAACTGGAAGGGGGTGTGGTTTATGCATGTTATACTAAGCGAGAGGTCACAGGTTCGAATCCCACACCCCACATTTTTGCTAAACTATTTTTTTTTTGGATTTTTCTTTTTTCTACATACTTTTTAGTTAATTCTAAGCAACTTTAATTAAGGCACTTTTATTAGAAAAAGCTAAATAAGCTGGAAATTACCAGCTTAATCACACAGTAAGCTTATAAAGGTTTTAAAACTAGGATTTTTACAAATTAAACTAGAAGCTTTAAAATAAGTTACAAGCTTATGGAAATAGGTAAAATAGACTAAGGTGACTATAAATATGCTTTAGGAACTGAGAAAAGCTAATGGAATAAGCTGGAAAGCTCAAAATAAGCTAGAAAGTTGCTGAATTTTCTGTGGTATTTTGCAAAAAACGCAGCTTTTTGAGCTGTTGAAAAGCAGCTGTAAAAAAAATCTAAAAAATAATATAAAAATATGGAGACGTACACAAGCTGGGGAGCTATAAGCCTGCCAAATTTCAGGGTCTAACTCCTAAAAACGAAGAAATGAAAAATCGACAAAAACTGAGCTGAAAATGAAAGTTACGAAAATGTGCAGATTTTCACTTGTGTGGGCTGTTTTGGTGAGCAGATTTGTGCACAAGTGTGCACAAATGCTAGGACTTTGAAAACACACTAAGTAGACCAAAATGAACTTAAAGAAACCAAAGATGAGGGCCAAACAAGCTTATGGCTTGTATTGGCTTGATTGAGCTTTTTATGGACTAAAATTAACACAAAACATGAAAAAGGGCTAAAACTATTTAAGTTGCTAAATAGAACTTGGAAACAGCTTATATTGGCTTAATTAAGCTTGAACAAAGTTGGATTAAATGCACATGAACAGTGAATGCCCTAGTTTTACCCGTTTGACTGCTCAAAACCAAACAGTCCTTATTATGACTGTTTTGAAATTTAAACTAGCAAAGACCAATCTAAGTTATAACTTCTGATTATTATGGCTTATATGACTTACTATGATTATATTAAACAACTTTCAAAACAAAAATAAGCACTATAATAAGCTAAACTAGAAATGACTATTTTTGGCTTTTTTAGAGTTTAAAAGGAAAATAAAGATAAAGGCTAATCAAGACTTAATAAACTGATGAAATATGCTAGGATACTAATAATAAGCAAGAATTAACAATAAAAAGCTACTAATAAGCTAATGAACAGTAAGCAGAAAATAATGCCAAAAATTGAGGAAAATAGCTTACAACTGTTAGGCTTATGGGACTGAAAAGCATGGACCAAGAACCAACCTAGCTTGTTCACACAAGCTAGAAAACACCATAGAAGCCTTCCCTAATAGCTTATACACCCAGAAGCTTGTTGGAGCTTATTGTTGACTTAATGTTGACTTTTCTTCAAAATGACATTAGAACTTCAGGAACCTCTTAATACTTCTTCAATTACTCTAATAAGCTTATACAAGCTTATTTGAACAACTAATTCAGATTATAACATCAAAAACAAACAAGAACACTTTTGGCGGGAAAATCAGTTGCTACTGAAAACATGTAATAACTTTGATTGAACACTCAAATTATAACTTAAATTACTTAATTGATTCAAATATTACAAAACCCAGTAGAAAATTGCATGAAAACTATAACTACGACATTATTTTAACTAATTAAACTAAATTACACTATTCTAAAAACTACTACTAAACTCTAACACTTTGTTCTCTGTGTCTTGGAGCTTCTTTATAGTCAAAATATCTTCCATAGGACCCTCTGATGAAATCCCAGCAATCCAATCTCCTCAATTAATCCCATACGTCCATATTCACTTTTGGTGCCAAAATATCAATAGCAGGTTAGTAGCAATTAAGGAATCTTGGATGTTTGTGGAGGTGGAGGGGACAATTGGTGAAGTAGGTAGTGAGGTGGAAAGGATAGTAGCAGCTGGAGGGTGAGGTGGAGAAGATAAGGCGGTTTTTTTGAAAGTTTGACTTTTGGGTTACTGTAGCAGTTTGACTTTTTCTTATTTAAGGCTGCTTTGACTTTTTGTGGTCAAACTTGGGTTGTTTTTGGATTTTAGGTAATGGGAAATGGGTTATGGGTTTTAGAAAAATGGAATTTGGAAATGTTTAAACTTCAGGGACCAAAATTGCCATTTTCTGAAAGTTCAGGGACTAAAGTTGCCGTTTTGCAAAACTGAACTTTATAAGGCTAATTTTGACAACTTGAAAATCCCTGAGGACCTTTTATGAAAAGTTTTCATGTTTTGAATAACTAGGGACTAGATTTGACAATTTATGAATAAAACACAGTTTAAATATTTTTCTGTCTTTTTGAGACTTTTCAAAGTGTTTTTGACTGTTTATGTGGGTTTAAACAAGGTAAATATATGTGTATTTAGACACATATCAAATCCCCCACACTAAACTATTGCTAGTCCCTAGCAATCTTTTATGAAGTTTTAATGGATTTTTCTCTTTACCAGATATCCATCATTTCTGGAGTAGCCAAATGTTTCAGTTCAAGTAAGAACTTTGGTACACTGATAACCAAATGATTTTGAGCAAATCACCAGCTGTCAACGGTTTTGATTTGTCTTTACCAGAAGCCGTTTGCTTCTGGACTAGCCAACTCTTAGATAAAATAATTATTATCTTTGGTGAGCTGATTACCAATTATGGTTTTTCCACTGCCTTTACCACAAGCCATAACCTTGCGGGCTAGCCAACTCTTCACTTATAAGGATATGGTGAGTTGAATACCATACAATTTTGGGCAAATTGCAAGCCATAAACGGATTTGATATATCTTTACCTGCAGCCGTTTGCTCAGGATTAGCCAGTCCTTATGTGGGTTAGACATGGTGGACTGATAACCATTTTTTGTGTTAGTGCAAAGCACTACCACCAAATGAAAAAAAAAAATTTAAAATTTTTGGCCAAAACGGGAAAACTAGGAATAGGGCACAAATGTGATCAAATTCGCCAGAATTCCCCCCCACACTTAGAATTGAATATTGTCCTCAATATTCAAAGTACCGGCTATTATGCCGACACTTAGAATATTGCAAGGGAATACTAATGGCCAAGCGTGGGAACACAACAAAATTTATTTATTATTATTTTGAACATATATACATTTTTGAACATATATACAACAGTGGGGGCAACACCCCCACACTAGGGTGTTAGAAAAGAGAAAGAAGTCAGAGACATGGGTGAAAACCCATGTTGTCGGCTAAGGTTTTTGTTAACCGAGTCACTAGCTTGACTCGACCCCGAATTCATTGGTTCATGGGGAAGCAAGTGGACGAACAATCTCCATCGGACTTTCATTCAAAATGTTTGGATCAACACTGAATTTCTTGAAAGTTCCACTCCGATGAGATATACACAGACCCGGCTCACAAATGATAAATGAAAATGCCGGGGTCAAAGACTTTGTTCTCATTCCCAAACGAGTGAGGGAAAGGACAAGCTACCTTATAAGGACAGAAAGGTAGAAAAACTCGAACGACATATGTGAAGTCAATATAATTATCCTCAGAAGGAAAAGTCACATATGTCGGAGAAAGATCGGGATTAAGAGTTGAGGTCACATCATCAAGTTTATGAATAATAAAGTCCTTGACCTCATTGTTTTCTAACTCTTCATCAAAGAGAGGATTTATTTTGATAGAAAAACACTCATCATCAAATTCAAAAAGAGAATTCGAATAGACTTTGAGACTTTCATTTTGAACTTCCTCATCAGAAAGTGATTCATCATCACTGGAGGAAAAATCATCATTTGAATTGAAAAGGGGATTAGAGAAAATCCCGAAAGAATCATTGAAAAGAGGGTTAGAAAATGTCCCGGAAAAATCATCAGTAGTGTCAAGAGAATGATCACTACGAAAAGAACAATCACTTTCACTGTCCGATATATCCTCAGACTCACTTGGGCTTGGGACAAGGTTCTCAGCACTAGACTTTATGAATTCGTCCGATTCCTTTTCAGGAACAGTGCTAAGAGGCTCATCCCCCATTATAAGAGAGTCCTCGGAGTCTAAAGTAGGTGATATGGATGTGGGTGCACTAGACTGAGGGAGTTGAGAGATGGTATCATTCAAAGGAATATCACTCTCCTCGTCGTCTTCTTCATCCTCATTATCGCCATCATCGTCGTCATCGAGCATGCAAGCCTGATTAAACGAGAAATGGTTGTGCTCTGCTCGTTTTACGGCGAGTAAATCCTCCATGGATTTTCCATGACAATCTTGTGAGTAAGATAAGTCAATGGGGGGAGCTTTGTTTTCTAAAAATCATCTCCTTAAGACCGTTTATTTCAGTTTGAAAGTCCATGTTGAGTTGATTTTGAGAAATAATCATTTTAGAAATCAATTCAGCTCCAGTTAACTCGCTTTGGTGAGGTATTGTGTATTGTGAAGGTGGGTCAAATCCGGATGATGGCTGATTGTTATAAGGGTTCTGCTCATAGACAAGCATATCTCCTGTTCGACAATCATATTCCGGATGAGGATAACCTCCACAAAATTCACAAGAGAAACTCGGTATCTCATGGTGTGGAAGCTGATGGAATAAATCAGTCGTGTCATGGTAGGAATAGGGATTCTGGTTATAGACAGACCCGTTTCCTGACTCTACCATGCCACAACTGGGGCAATTACCATTATTATAAGGACTACCACACCATTGACAACCAAGAGGGTGAGGATGATAGTACGGTTCTTGCTCGTATGAGTGATAAGGAGGGTGATTAAAATTGTTTTGAGAATAATCGAAAGAGTTAGGATTATTCAAAGAATCAACAAAATCAACACGATAATCCGAATGACTATCAAGTCTCGGAATATCTCTTAAAGAATCCGGAGGTGGGACTAGTGGAGTGCTCTGAGAGCTAGGAATTTCCACCACTTCCGTTATGGCCTCTGGTTCTTTTTCTTGATAAACGTGAAGATTAGGCAAGTTGTTCTTTTCAGTCACCGCTTTAAGATCAGATAATTTTAGAACCGTAAATCGTGAAAGGTCAGGATTAATTCTTGACCGGTTGCCTTTAATAGCATGTATCTCGGGCTGTGAAGTGGAGTCGGAAGAATTTTTAGAATCATTGATGGAATTAAGCTCTCTTTCGAGGGCTACTTCACACCGAGTACATGATCCTTTTGGTGCATGATTTCCACACCGCTCACACTGACACTTTAAACAGCGAAAGCTGTCATTCACCGGGTTTTTACAATCACAACAGTGATAGCCCAGATGTGCCATAGAAGAAAGGTATAAGAAGTTTTAGAATCAAATGGATAGAGGGTAAAGGGATAAAGAATCAAAAAGGGTAAGAGGTAAAGATGAATATTTTTGGGTTTTATTTATAAAAAAAAATATTTATGAGAGAATATTCACAAACACGTAACGACAAACAAGAATCAATAAATTCGCTACAAGC